>JAOTOL010001552.1:1315000-1797092 GCA_034440575.1 Imbricaverruca yamaguchii | reverse complement strand
AGCTTTTTCTTTCTTTTTTCTTTTTTAAATGTCCGCCACCCAAGATCAGGTGACCAGGAGCGCCCCTCCCCTTACCCAACGACTGCAAGCACCTTACGTTAACACCATAAAATAAACAGTAAAGTCGCGGCACTCCCAGCTAAGAGATGGAAAACAAATAAATAAGCATACAAAGCATCGGGTATTAGAGCAGTAAGACTAATAATAAAGAATGCAGTTAGTAGTCATATCCAAAGGAGGCATATGACTGACCCTGAATCCATCCCAACAAGAAATTAGGGTCTAAACTATAATGTTAGCCGCTGGTTTGTGGCCGGATGGTGGTGAGCACTCCTGATTTGTTTTTTTTTTTTTTTAACTTTGGCTCCTCCCACAACTCCACCCAGCTAAGCATGGGCTTGTTGCTGGGTGGAATGTGGGAGGAACCAGTGGTTGGGTGTTTTCAACTTTATATATGGTTAAGTGCAAACACACACACACACACACACACACACACACACACACACACACACACACACACACACACACACACACACACACACACACACACACACACACACACACACACACACACACACACACACACACACACACACACACACACATACGTGTTTACCGTGACTAACGAGGACTATGACCTGGCGGTCACAAACGAGGACACCCTTTATTTACCACCGCAGAAGCATCGATTTCTTCTCGGTGATAGAGCAAGATCTGCCGAGTAAGATGAAGGGTCGATTTTGGAGGAAGTGTCCAATTGTTGGTTCCCAGTGTGGATTGAAATACCGAGGACATTGACAAAACCGAGGACTTTGTGTGTCCATACATGTTTATCGTGAATACCGAGGACAGTGTGTGTCCATGCATGTTTATCGTGACTTCCGAGGACAATGTGTGTCCACATACATATTTATCGTGAATACCGAGGACAATGTGTGTCCAAATATGTCCATTGTGCACACCGAGGACTGTGGCCTGATGGGCACCAATGGCAACTTCCTTTGAAATGCGAAAACAGTGTGTTTGGTTTATCCTAATAAGTGCATCTGTGTGGTCTTATGTGTCTGTGATAATTCCTCCGCCGAGCCCAAACAACCTATCCCAGCTCATGGGAAGATTCCTAAGCGTAGGACCGTCGTTCTAAAAAAATCATGGATTCGTATCCTGATGTTCGCAATCGTGTGGGAGGGAGGGGGAATGAAAGCAAGGAAATTTACCCAATTGAAAAGCTATTAGATTCTTGTCACAGTTGAGCGAAAATTGTATGGTTTTTACACCACTGAAGAAGGCTTACATATATCGCTCGATTGTATATATATGTCGTTTAAATCACAACTGTACTTTAAGTCGAAATGCGTCCGAAAACCACCGGAGGACTAATTATCATGTGCGCAAGCTGTACTCTTCTCAATCTCCACGTCTACGCTCCCTCCTGTGCCTTTCAGAGAGGCGTTGATTAACAGAAGCGTGGTCAGGATTCCATCCTGGGTATGCCACCAGCCAAAAGGGCCATCTGACCGTGGAAGATGAAAGGTGAAAAGCCTGTCCCAAAAAGTGTTTTTCTTATTCGTAGAACGTGTGCTTTTCTCGATAAGGATTTCAATACAATTTGTAGCACACTCCCTATTTTAGTGAATAGTCTTACAGTTGTTTTGACGTAGGGTTTGAGCATTTTCAGTAGGATATGCAGGCACGCGATTACGCTTGACGTGGGATGTGCTGGCCCTCGCCCCGCGCCCATTGCTATGTCAGGTATGTCGACGCTACTGTTGCGGGCCAGGCGTCCGATGTGAGCTATGTCCAGTGCCCTATCCCTGTTTTTATATCCACTTCAATTACATATAATCGAGACTAATTTGAGTTGGTTGTGCTGTGGGAAGCAATGGTCCAAGATTCGCAATGATAAGTGTCGAGGAAACTTCGCCAATGCATTTCGAAGTAAAATATATCCTAAACCCTGAGTAGCATCGTGAAGGTATCAGCTACTTGCGGTTCCATTTCAATTCGCGATAACCAAATATTGAGGAATCATTTTCCCTTACATCCTGACGATTAGCTGAGTGAATTCGGTCACACTGGACCAGGGGCGTCGCCACCGGGGTGGGCAGCGAGCGAGGGAATTTACCCCCTGCCCTGTGGAAGACGGGGTTCCTGACATCTGAGGAGGCCCCGTGCCGGAAGCGCACAGAAAAGTTGAAGTGCTCTCTAGAAGAAAGGCTTCACACTGAGGGTCGCTACCATCCGCTACCATATTAGATAAAAGCAGATATTTCTGTAGGAAGTCCCACAAAGCTTGAGAGATTTTGACAGCCTTTCAACCCACCTTTCGGAGGGAGTCAAACACAATGTATATCGTCACACATCTTTGCGGAGGTGGCCCATGAGCCTTCGATATCTGGGTCCATCATCGCTTTCCTCATCATCCTCCATCCTTCATCATCCTCCATTCGACATACGTGCCCGCGGTGTGGAAGGGCTTAAGTCTTCACACATTTCTGATTGCAGGCCAAAGCTGAAAACCTGGAGGCAATCCAATGCGCTTCGTGACTCAACCACCGCGCGAAAGAGGGGGAACAGCTTCCTCTTACCGTGAAGGGGTGGGAGGGGTGTCGCTCCCCTGACCTTTAAAGAGGCCCCTGCTCGGTAATACACAAAACATTTGAAGTGTGGTCTTCATGAGACGGCTTCACACTGAAAATCACAACCAATCAGAAACATAACGTAAGTCAAAGCTAGTGTTTGTAGTTACCTCCGCAACGATCTCAGAGGCTTTTGTTCAAGGTCCTTGGTTTTGGGATCCTTGTATTTTATGACAATGTGAAGGAAGCCATGCGTGCATTGGTGGAATATTGCATGTATTTCAGGGATGCACGGCCCTTACATGCAAGGGGGCGCTTCCTCATTTGGTTCCATGTTAACAATCACCGGGCCCAAGGTAGGGGCTCACAAAGATAGGATAGGTACCCGTCTTAAGACGAGTAGCCTCCTATTTCAACATTGTATTTAAGGTCACGATTACTGACCTAAGGTCCCGATTGGGACCTATTCGCTGGTAACACTCAACCAATGACATGCCAACAAATTAAACCCCACGGCGAAACTCGTTTTGACTGGTGTCACAGCAGTTGTCTCGGTGTTAATAAGTCAACTAGGACAAAGATATGCCGTGATGTGCTTATTTAACACATGTCAGCCATGTTTCAGGCTAGTTATTCCATGATTAATTCGTGTCCACGGAAGTCAAGTACCGGGTTCAATGTACGAAAAGCTGAGATGAGTTGTGACAGTATATTTAGAGCTTTCATGAAATGGATTCATAGCATCCATGTCAATTTTACAAAACTGGTTTCATACATCCACACATGGATAGACATGCTGAGCACAAAGCAAACACTGTTCTTCGACACGGCACTGCGGTACCTACCACACATCGAAGATGCGTCATACATCCTGCGGTCACATCACACCATTAGTCTGTTATGATCTGATGGGTGCCTGACATCTGATGGGACATGATTTCAGCTACTGTTGGCCTTATATAGAAAGCTCCAGAGCGAACACTTTCCGAGCATGAGGTAGCTCAAGCCGGCTTTCTCTGATCGCCCGTGCATGGCAGGCGGACACCGTGGAGATCTACGATCCTTCCACGCAGATTTCTGGCGCATTTGGTGCTATCAGGAAGTGGCGCATAAACGCAGACATTTTTTACGTACGCTATCAACTCGTCTCCATCCCAACTCTCGCAACACCGGAGTCACATGCTTAACGTCGGCCTAAGCCACTCACGGTACGAGCACTAAAATGGATGGCTTTCGGTTCTTCTGTGCTGCAGTGCAGCTTCTCCAGGCCCCAATGCAGTATCGAGCATGCGGAAATATTTTTGCTTCGATGAACGTTCGCGTTGTGCCTTTGGGCACCCCGTGGCACATCGTAGCCAGGCCGACTAATAACATGCGACAACGTTCAACGACTGCGGGGATGTGCTTGTCTTATGTAGATGAGGACTGATGGTGACACCTAGGATTTTAACACTGAGATAAATTGAAATTCCGTCGCTTCCGATCTAAACTGAAAAGTTTAATTCGGAAAGTTGGTATCGAATAATGAACAGGGCTGAAGTAGAGGGCAGGACATATCATTATCACTGGATGAGGGAAGGCCAGGTAAATGGCAATGCGTAGTATGGTACAGTCACCAGGATATCCTTCCCCGATATACACTGGATTTAACGATTGCTATGTGTGGAGGGATATGCAGCAGGGGAAATGCGGAGGGAATGTCCGCCCATCCCGTCGACACATTAGATGAGCTTTTGAGGAAAAGGACATTTTCTGGTTAAAAGGCAATTAGGCGCTCCACAAGGGTACGTCGAAGGTACACTTTTCGAAGATTCAGTAATATACTTGCTGCGCACACGCACGGTTGCCAGATGGCTTGGAGCAAGATTTCATGTATTATAAAGCACATCCAGAACGCACCAGTCGCTTACAGCCCTTGTTGAAATAGACGCACCACGTGTCAGCCAGACTGGCCGCGCCGGCACAGCTGCGTGCTCATTTGTCCCACACGGTTAGGACAAGTCGACTGTACTCGACGACTGTGCCTGACTGCGCCTGCACCACCGCCCCCGCCACGAGCCTCAGGTCAGTGCCAACGTTGAGAGCCGCAGTCACCTGCAACAGTTGGATTGTCGTTAGGCACAATCCGAGAGCTAGAAAGTTCTGCAGTCAGGGACCACGCTGCAATAAGCCATAGTTTCTAGATGATATATGACCAAATGCCAGTGGCGAGATATATGACGTCAATTCTTTGTTAGTTCACTGTTCCCACCTTCCCTATTTTGGAGCATATACTCGTGATCAGACCTGACAGCGACGTGAAACTTTGCGCCTTTGTAGAAGACAACATACCCTGCAACATATTCCAGGGATAACCAGTTTTTATTCTCACCTAATCTCGTGACCTGACGAGAAGACGAGAAGACTAAAATGAGAAGCGCTGCCGACTTTGACCTCGCCTAGCTCATGTGGTGGTCATATCATCGATGTGACCCAGATTATTGTTGCGTTTTCGTTGGAGAAATATCTGCACATAAATGTGCAAAACAGGAAGTATTTTGATGCCTCGGTCGGACAGCTCTCAGAAAGCATAACCCTAGAATGAAACTTTGATAAGAAGTCTCATTTTAGACGAGAAGACTAAAATGAGAAGCGCTGCCGACTTTGACCTCGCCTAGCTCATGTGGTGGTCATATGTACTGCCCCTCAGGGAATGTATTGTTGTCTTTTTCCCCAGGATTAAAAACGCGGCAACACATGGACACCATAGCTTGCTATCCAGTGCTTTCTTATCCAGTGAGTCCGACAAATGTCACGTTTTCCTTGTAGGCACGAATTTGAAGAATGTTCACCGGATCCTTCATCATGCAGCGACGAATATCTAACCCGGTGCACCTTTGGACATAGGAAAGTGTATCCCACTGTACCTTTCAGCTTACTTCTATAATCATTCCGGTTTTGCTACACATACACAAATTAGAGTATTTAGGGGCCGTTGGCCCGTGCCCCTCCATCCCTTAGGCGCAAAAGGCCAGTTACTGGCTAACAGGGCGCCGAATGCGCCCTTTTGTCCTGCAAGTAGTGTGCCCAAAGCTTGAATGGGTGTCCCAGATGGATGAAGGATGTCTCAGGTCTGAAAACAAAAATATGTTGGTGTGCAAGGTGTGGGGATGGCCCAGTAATTGCGATGTTGAGCTCTGGATGCAAAGGTCCGGGGTTCAACACTGGCACCGCTCTGGATATTTCCGAATCCCGCGGCCCACTGGCGACACAGTGTGGGTTCCGCTATTAGGCATGATTGTGCATACAGTGCGTCGTGAACCACCCAATAAGCTTTTTTCGACCCCAAGGCCTGTAGCCGCTTTCATAAACTGAGGGTGCACACCCATGATTGCATTATTTTTCAGGTTTTTGGTCGGTCCGAGCACTGCTCTCTCATTTCCCATGTGTTTGGTATTGACTATATGCGATTGATAATTGACATATCTATATTTCGGTGGATTATTTTAAACCAGGTGTGTATGCTTGACTAACGAAATTGTTTCCTTCGTTGTGAAGCTATTGCAAAATCATGTATTTATGAGATGATCATGCCATTAAGTATGTTTTCTTTCTCAACATTTAATGTGGGGTCTTTGAGTCCAGTGACTCCCTGTGCTGCGAAACACTGACATACGAGACCCGCGGTTCATACTTTGATAAGATGATATGGCATCTGGCGTCGGCCGTGGGTGTCGCATTGGGCCACCGCAGGCTGAGCAGGGTTGTACTGGTGGTGCTAATGTGTTAGGTGTCGTCTGCAGAGCCCTGACCCATGACCCCGAGCGGTGGGGCGACGAGTGGGTTGCTTGTGGGAAACTGAAGGGGGATGCTGGTCTGCCTGAGCCAACAAAGCAACTAATATTATTAACGGCTTGGCTGGTTGTCTGTCGAATCCAGAGTACGTCGGTTTACTATATAGGTATTAGTGCCACCGTCAGTGGCCATAGCCTACATCGGAGGTGGGCTGAACGTAGCGGAAGCCTGAATTATGAACGGCAGAACGTTTGTTGTTCTTTTTTCCAGAAGAGACGACGCACCGAAACGGTCACGGCAAGGACGTGCATATAGTGCATTCAGAAGTGGCATGCACGGCGCACGGGGCCGTTGTTAGGGAGGGGGTCCGGCGTAAGGGGTCAAGTTAGCCTCGCAATAATTCCTGAAAATGTGGAAAGTTCCATAATTGGAGTGCAGATGTCTCCCAGAATACTTCTCGAGGTGAGAATGGGTGACTGAAAAACAGAATACCCCTTGTTAAATACCTATATACTTTTGCCTACTATTTTTGTTTCAAATTTCCAAATGCCCTTGAAGTATGAAGGAGAAGTTCCCTTGAGCATTGTGTACTTTTTGGAGGGCAATTGGTATTATTGTGCTTTTGGGTATTCACGAGACAAATTTTTCATGCATTTTAAACCTCCGTGAAGAAAAGAAAGGGGCTAGGATTGGTTAGGCTAAGTAAGGTTCTAATTTTTTTTCCGAGTTGGGAAATATTGTAATTTGTTCGGACTTTTCAAAAAGGGTTCGATTGCGTTAGGTTTTTAATTTCAATTTTTTTAGAACGATGCATTTTTATTTAACCATTTATAAAACAAATCCTTACATGGGATGCTAGGCTAGGTTGGGTTAGGTCATGTTGCAATTTTTAAACCCTTAACATCATTTGTGTATGCTAACCTCACTCGACAGTCTTCAATTCGAAAATTCTGCTTGGCACCCCAGCCTCTGCATGATTTCAAATACGCCACTGGACGGAAATAACAAATTGATAGGAACTGGAAGTATGTCAGGGAGATTGGATGGTACCGCCCCGCCATCTGACTGGTCTCCATTATAACGGAAAAGGCTCGTCAGATGTCACGCATTTGATTTCCCTAATCTTGTTCTTAAAACTTCTGACATTTGTGAAAAAGCATGACAATCTATGCTTTTCTTTCCTAGCCTTCCGTCCCCCCCCCTCTCCACCAATCACCATGACCTGCCTAGTCTTCTGACCAGGAAAGGCCTCGAAGGAGCTCCTTACACCTACTATTGAGCAGTAAACACACAACCAAGTGCAGGCCCGGCTCCATCCCGTCCTTAGTAACAAACAAATACAATAGATGCAAGCAATCTGTACATCTTCACAAGGCCAAAATAGGATATTGCGCACAGAAATCAGCCTCTGTTTCATGGATCCTTTTTTATTTTGGGTCCCCCTTAACAAAATTACGTCTGCATTCCTCCTTATCAGCTCTACTCACTTTTGTTCAAAGGAAGCCCACCTAAAGCGGGCATCTACTATTGACATGCCACAAAATCAAGGTAGAAATATACTGTCTACTTTGACACAAACTTCATCCGCACAAGTATACAAATATCAACCCCTTTAGACAAAGCCTCGCTATCTAATCATGAACAACCCAGGCCCTTGAGTACCACTCGGTACTCGCTCCCAACATTGGAGAATTGGAGGATTGAAGGATTGATGTCACCATACTTCTACTCCGAGTGTCAACTATGCTGCCTCTCAGGGTCTTGCATGTTTCTACAGCTTCCTTCGACATATCACTGCCTACATCGTTAACTTCTACAATTAATCATACTGTTGCAGCACATATACTACCACTCTACAATCCGCAACCATACTAGCCTAACGCTACTACTCTACTCCAGAACCCTTTCTAGCTAAACGCTCACATTCAGAAACCGGGTTTGGGGAGCAGTAAATAATTTCCGATTTCGAAGGAAAAAATCTTCGTTTGATATGAACATGCGTCGACCCTGTTTAAGACCCGATATATCATATGCCTAAGGCCTGCTATATCAGGAAATGTCCTTAGAGTTACAGAAAATTTCATTTTGGTGCAAATTTTTGGTTTAAATTCACCAATGGGGGAAGGGACATGTTCCCTTTGACCTCGCTGGATCCGACCCTACGGGATCAACTTCCTTAGCTTAGGCCCTTGAGAAATATGCACGAGTCTGACTAGTTAGGTTATTGTTACAAGAGCCACCAAATACGTAACCCTCGAGTCACATCAGTTATTTTTGTCATCATGAGAGAAATAACTGCTAACAATGGTGCGGCCAGAAACTTCTTAAGGGGGGGACCCCGGAAAATGTGATGAAACACAGGACGCTTCCGGCGCGCGAAGCGCTTCGTAAATTTCTGGTTTTCCGTGATTAAAATCCCAACATTTCTCAATCCATCGTATTTTAGGGTGCTAAGGGTGTAGTGGGAGGTGGGCCCCGCCCTGCCCGCACTATCGGATAAGCCTTTGACTGCTAGCTCTAGCCTGCTCGTCCCTCGAAGCCCCTTCCTCACAGATGCTCCTCCAATTATCCTAAGACCTGAAACTTATTACTCGTCCAGGACGGGGTTCTTCTCCCTTTAACACGATGACCGGAGAAAAGGCGGAATCCATGCACTACTGTTCTGTTTCGACGATGTCATGCATGCACAGGGATATTGTAATGAAGTCTTCTGATTGTCTCGCAAATTGATACTACATCCTACGCAAAAAAAAAATGGAGATCGCTAGTAATTATGAAAGCTGCAGGCATGGCTGGAGATGCCGGTCAGAGAGAGATGGGACGGGCCCCTGGTTTTGCACTGGTTGGGTTTAAGTGTTAGTGTCTCACTTTGCATTTTCAGTAGTTTGAACATATGTCCCGAAAATAAGAACCCGGACCACCCCGCCACTGGTTTGATCACAGATTTCCACTCTTGAATGCGATGTACGAATGCTCCCGAACGTCGGCCAACCGGCCCTCCGCCCAGTTGCCATGTGTTCAAGGTCACAAAGGCTTCGTTGGCATAACGGCTCGACGCGCCGGAGGATCTCAACCTCATTTGATCCTATCGACCCCCCCTCCAAAATCCCGGTTAGCGTTATGAGTAAGGTTTTCAGGTGCGCGTGCTACACCAATTTGGTAGCTGAGAGCGGATTTCGCTCTCTTCCCCGGTGTGGTTTTTCGACTGCCGTCCCCTTCCCAATTGTGATAGGGGGAGAAACTCGGTGACTTTTTCTAACTTTCTTCTATAGTCGCAAAATTTTAATCGCGTGACTACACCAGAGGCGGCTCCAGGGCAAATATTGGGAGGCACCTCTGACGGATTGTTGCGAAAACGTAGGAACAGCATGCCTAAATATCATCATCGTGTTACTTTTCAGGTGATTGTAATTTGTTATTCAGTTGCTCATATTATCTTGTTTACCTACAAAAATGCCTATTTTGAGCCAAATCATGTCAGAGGCGAATCCAGGGGAAGACAAAATTGGCAACAAGCGACCGGTTTTCTAAAAGCGGCATCATTACGTTGCCGTTATAAAGTTTGGAGGAAGGAGGAGGACAAACGGTAATAATGCGTCACAAGCAGTGACGGAGCCATAAATGTTCTCAATGGCAGATCCAGTCGATGACGAAGTGTTCAGGACATGCACAAATACGCTCAACGTATCTTCCAGCCAGACATCCCTTTCAGAGGAAAAGGCGCCCCATTGAAACGAAGAGGCACTCCCCGGTATCCTCGAGATCACCCCACCCCCACCCCAACCTGCCCGACCAACGAATTTTGCCGCCGAATGAAAAGATCGAACTAAGCACCTCCAAGGAAAATATGTCCCCACCTGAGAATTCCTGCATCAGCCCATAATCAGGGTCTTTTATAATATGATTCCCTGGTGACTACTTTGCATGAGTGTTGATTTCTGAAAATGATGGGGGGGAGTGGAGGCAAATACACGAAGGGAATGGGTAAGCCGAAATGGATTGATTGAGGGCACATTCCATGGCGTCATATGTTAAAAGTTGAGAATATTGAGAATATACAGACCCATGCGGCTTTAATTTTTCTCCATGTTTTCCTCCTGACTTTGCTATTGCAAAAAAGCCCATCTCGACATCACAAAAATATAGATCTGACCGGTAAAATTATCTTGAACTATTCAGTTTTGAAATGGGCCCAATAGATTCCGAGATCTAAGGGGGACAGTTTTGGAATGCCCTCCCCAAATCTACAGATTCAGGTCTAGCAAAACCATACCGTAAAAGGGTTAAGTTAATTTCGTACCAGGTGTCTTATCACCTTTCATGGGCTGCTATTGTCCCCAGCTCCGTTATAGCTCCATTATCTCCTATACCCACCTACGAAAGTTTACCGTAAACATTTTTTCTCGCAAATTTATGGATACATATCACTGACTTTCAGTACAAACTCAGAATCAATATGTACTTGTGGCGACCCAATTCTGATATTCAAACGCTTGCATTCTTTGGTAAGAGAACTTTCCATACCCATTTTACTTCTATGGGTTCGCCAATGGTATAATACACAAGTTAGCTCATTGGCTATGTGGTATCATATGAATAAGGGCATGCAAAGTACGTGAAGTACTAGACTAAAGCCATCCCTTCGATGATAGCGTAATTAATACTACTTTGGTAAAACCAGTAACTTGTTGAACCAACTTTGGCCTCCCTTTGATCCGCCCTTGACATATTAGGCTTAAAATAAGCATTTCAATAGATCAAGAAGGTAGTATGAGCAGTTGAATTTCACGTTATAGTCACCTGAACAGTGAAAATATTCAGATCTACGTCCTATTCCTAAGCTTTCCAATGTATGTAAAAAGTGCCTTCCAGAATTGATTCCTGGAGCCGCCTGTGATGCGATTAAGACACGAAAATGTCGGCACGACGTAGAGTAAAGAAAGGCAGGAATGTTTATCAAATTTCACGCTCTTACCACATCAAGGTAGGGAACGACAGACGAAAAACCACAAGCATGAAGAATCTCCCTAAACGGAAGATGCCAAACGAAGGTGCTTGAGGAGCCACAAATTAATATAACTTCGCCGCTGCTACTATCATGGAATGTACCGGCATATTGTACAAGCTAAATACATCGATAAATTACGTTGGCTTCACCAAAATAGCACTCACCTTTGAATTCTGTCCAAATCCTCTCCTGGCTGGAGCAAGCTGCAAACATCATCGAGCCGCACACCACGCTGCAAACATGATCCAGTCGCGCCCTCCAATTCGGTGTAGTGGTGGGCAACGATACTTACGTTCAAGCCTGTACTTTGTCCTCGTGAAGGGCGCACAACCCAACTATATATATTTTTCATGTGTGTGGTAAATGGCCTAAAACTAAAAAGAATATGGTATAGTTTTTCTGGTTGCATGTGGTCAATAATTTAATTCAATTTATTTGCACTCACAGATGGCAAGAAACAAGTACCAAAGAAGTACTCATTCGTTCCCCACCATGAATTCGGACGTCACTAAATATTTCAGCTTGCTCACACTTTATCTGCACAGTACACACACACACACCTGCTGGACACACACGGTCACAAATATGGTGAAAACCGAGAATGTCGAGAAAAATCTTCAGGTGACTGGTAAGCATCTGATAATGCTGCAGACGAAGTTTTAATACCGAGGACGTCAAAAATGTCCTCGGTATACACCCAACGTCCTCGGTTCCCAGGTGTGCAAACAGAAAATGGCCTCGGTATACACGAAGTACAAGTGCACAAACACACACACACACACACACACACACACACAAACACACACACTCACACATACACTCGCATACCAGCATCCCTGTACAAACATACACACACAGCAACAATTAGCTGCTAAGTAGTTTAATATCTGCTCAAGAAGTATGTCTTAATGTGATTTTTTAGAACAGTCTTAGAATTTGGTATCTCTGAATGCAGAAAATGCTTTGCTATGATGGTGTTCCAAAGATTGGGTCCAAAACATTCGATGGTGAAGAGACGATAATTTTTGTTTGAATACTTATGCTGGAAGTGGTTTTGTAATCTTGTGGAATATGGGGAGTCAAACAACTCTGTGAAAAGGAATCTGATGGAATGAGGTAGCTGATGATGAATGAATTTTTGCATAATAAGCATCATTTGAAGTTTTGCTATATCTTGGACCTTTAAAATTTTGTATTTCTTAAAGATAGGGTTTGCACTCTGGGGGGGAAATACACCCTCAGTAATACGCATCATTCTTTTCTGAAGTAGCAACAATTTGTGTATCTGATTAGCATAGTTTGCACCCCAAAGAAAACAGCAATAATTTATATATGGAAGAATTAATGCATTATACAATTTTAGGAGGTGATTCTTCCCTAGGAGATATTTAATTTTTGATATCATTCCTATGTTGCGACTTATCATGTTTGAGACACTGCTGATATGGGATGCAAATTTCAAATTTTCATCTACGTATACACCAAGGTATTTAACCGGATTCTGATGTAAAATAGAAATTCCATTAAATTTTATCTGGAGATCAATGTCTGTTTTGTGATTGTTATGTATCTGGTATACAGTTTTGGATTCATTTAATGACAAAAGATTTGAATGTAGCCATTGCGAAATATTTGGTAAGGAATTTGCGATCTTGTGATGAAGCTCTGGACAGTCAGTGCTTTTGAAAAAAATGGCAGTGTCATCAACAAATAGAAATGTCTCACATTCTATATGTAAATTTACAATATCATTTATATATATTATAAATAGCAATGGGCCTAAAATTGAGCCTTGTGGCACACCCATTTCGATTTTTCTGAAAGTAGAGGTACTGTTATTTATTGTAGTAGCTTGTGTTCTTCCCGATAAATATGACCGTCTTATTTTGATTGCATTACCCTTTACACCATATTTTTCCATCTTTGCACACAATATTTCTTTGTCAACGGTATCAAATGGCTTTCTCAAGTCAAGGTAAATTCCCACAACATATTCATTATTTTCAAATCCTTTAGTGATCAGGCTCTGTATTAAGAGTAGAGACATGTATGTGGACCTCTCTTTTCTGAAACCAAATTGTTTGTCTGAAAGTAGGTTATGTAGGGTGAAATGTTCCAAGAGTTGGTTGTACATTGTCTTTTCTAATATTTTTGATATATATTGAAGAATACTAATTGGTCTGTAGTTGCTAAATGTTGATGGGTCACCTTTTTGTAGATGGGCTTTACAACAGCAATTTTGAATGGCTTGGGGAAGATCCCACTGCTCAGACATAAGTTAATGATGTGGGTTAAGTGTGGTAATATTTACTTATATTGCTGTTTAAATATTCTAGAATTTATTCCATCAATTCCAGACCCAACATTTTTTAAAGAAGAAATTATTGTATCTAAATTGTTTTCTGTTACTTCTAATAGCACCATTGATATACCTGGGTAGGTGTGCATATATTCCAAAGCTTCTTGTTACTTTCAGGAATTTGTTCTCTCAATTTTGGTGCAATTTCTGTAAATTATTTATTAAATCCTTCAGCTATAGCTGCATCATTTTCTAGAGTGATGTCTCCATCTGCGTTCATTTTTTCAGGGATATCATGCTTTGAAGGAGCTTGCCTGAGTAACTGGTTAAGCATTTTCCATGTCTCTTTTGGATTATTTTGATGTTTGTCAAATTCTGCTTCATAAAAAGGTATTTTTGCCTTCCTGATTATTTTAATCAGTGCATTTTTATATCTATTATATTTTTTCTTGCTTTCAGCAGTTTGATATGTAAGTTTTTGATTAAATAATATTTGTCTTTGGTTAATTGAGCATAATATTGCAGGTGAAATCCATGGCTTAATGGAGGTTGTTTTTCTTGATATGACTTGAGTATATGTAAATTTATCAATCGCACTCTTATATGCATCAATTAAACTACTACATGCTTTCTCAGGATCATTTTCATCAAAAATCCCCTCAAGTTCATTGGTTAGATGATCCCTTAAATTGTCAATTTTATTAAAGTCAAAGGTAGTTCTTGTTCTCTTTGTAGTGATTGGTTTTGGAACTGAAAATTCTGATGTCGCAAAAATAGAGAAGTGATCAGAGAAATCAGATTTAATGATGCCAGTTTCTTTTATTTTTGACACATCATTACAGAAAATATTGTCAATTAGTGTGCATGATGTATCATATACACGAGTAGCCTTTGATATTAGGGGAAGAAAACCATGAGAGGATATAGACATGAAAAATGAGTCAGCAAAGTGGTTGTTTGGAATTGAAAAAAGGTCAGCGTTTAGATCTCCAATGATGTACGTAGGCATGTTCAGTTTGTTTATTGCTGTAAGACACTCTTCAAATTCAGACAAAAATTGTGCATTATGACCAGGTGCACGATAGATCTGGCATATCAAAATACTTTGTTTATTATTCAACTCTATTTGGAGAAAAAAAAACTTCAGCTTCAGCAGCAACAAAATTAAATAGATAAAGCTGTTTTGCATTGAGTGATTTCAAAGCATAAATTGCAGACCCTCCCCCAATTTTGTTTTCTCTGCTTTTGCAGAATAGTTCATAATCTTCGTCATCTAAGCTAAATTTGTGTTCATTTTCTTTTGTTAGCCATGTTTCCGAAATACATATAAGGCTCCATTTGTGATTCAGCTGGTTTAGGAAGATATTGAGCTCATCAAATTTATTTACTATGGACCTTGCATTCAAATGGAGAATATCTATGTTTCTTCCTATGTCAGGACCTATTTCAACTTGTTTACTGATATTTTTAGCATCATAGAAGTTACAATTGTCTCGTATGCGTTCAAAATGAGAATACGTAAGGGCAAGGTCATCTGAGATTATATTCAAGAATAGGTTAAATGTTTTATTTTCCAAGGTAAGTAGGTATTAGAACCTATTTGTAGGACCTTTGCAGTAAGGTAGCTCAATAGTTGTATTACAGCAATATACTACACTCCTCACCAGACTCTGATGATTACATACCTAGACCGGTCCGGATATTACATAATCTACATACCTAGATTACATACCTTGTTCGATTATATATCTAATATCGACATTTTTACTCAGCGCGTGCTTTGATTCCCAGGCATTCATCGCGCGCGGTGGTTTTACGCAAATGTGCAGTGGCCTTGCAGGACCATACCCGAACCTGGCGTCAATTAACCGTACGCATGTAGGATGTGCAAATGATACTTCTTGCCCTTCTACTTCAGCAAAATTCGCTCACACGAACCACTCTCAACCAAATTTCTGGTGACTAGACAATGTTGCGGGAATATTCAGCCTCCATTACATGACTTGACCTGTGACGTCATCCATGAACTCTCAACAAACCCACACTCCATCAGTTCAGAGACGTCAGTTCAGAGACATCAGTTCAGAGACGTCAGTTCAGCCAACTGCATGTTGTGTTCCCTCCCGAGACATCAGGTTAGAACACAACTTAGTGTGTTGCCTCTGGAGACATCAGCTCAGGTCCCGTCGGCACGTTAACTGAATCGGAAGTCATATAGTTCGAAAGCAAAACATTTTTTGCTTTTCTGTAGACATTTAAAAGTGTTATCGAACAAATTAGAGCACACAAAACAATTGCAAGCACATCCCTAAATTCCTACCCTACTATTTCCAAGCCGGGTCCAATCACCACTAGCTTACCGTGAGTGTAGGTGGTATACGCCTGCAGAAGTGTTCGTTTCAATCTTCCCGGTTCCTTGGCACTTCAGGATTGTTACGCACCACTTCGGATCAACAATGAATAACTGAAAATTGCCCTTATACCGGCATGAAGAAGAAGCAAAATACATGAAAGTAATCATGTCTGAGTCTTGTAAGCATTGGCTCAGCGTGGACAACAGCAGACTCTAAGAAGCAGCAGCTGTGCCCTATGTCATCACTATTGCGACATTTCTCTTCTATTCATCGAGCAGGTGTTATTATAAAATCCGGATGCATTAATACGTGTGCAGTGCTAGATTCTCTTCCCCTGATGAATAGAGTCGATGAGACGGGCACCGCCACCCTTGGACCTGTGCACTGACTGCACATATGTTTTTTATTCCTTCTCCAGTTCCCAAACCATACTATTTTGTAATGCTCGTCGTTCCTAACATTACATCAGGAAAGTTACCGAAGCTGCTTCTACATGTCTGTGCTACAAAAGGAGAATTGTTATATATCCTAGCGGTCCGAACATAAATCAAGCGATTCCTATACTACAATCCTCCAAGTAACAAACGCAGGACATCTCAGCTTTGTACATGAACGTGACGTAGGAATTGCAAAAGTTCGTACTAAAATGTCACCGGATTATTCACGTGATAAGCTCAAATGGAATGCTGATTAAGCCTTACGACCAGCGCTAGTTTTGTGATATCTCACTACTGTATGCACAGTTGACTGATGCAAAGCACTCACAACTAACCAAGCAGAGTCTGCATGGGTCATTGGGTGTGAAATGCTGGGTCTGAACCCCGAGTGTTTGCTGGTTGAAGACGATATCAAATTTTCACTTGTACTGCTCGGCCAACATTATCACATTAGGCTAGCTTACGGCAACAACCCGCTCTTGATGACTTCCAGGCCAAATACTGCCAAAAATAGGCAAATGCACAGCTGTGAGTGCACAGTAAATCAGTGCGGCTAAATTTAATACTGTTTGTTGTAGTTTACGATTCATTTCAGTTTACTTCAACCAATGCACTATATATTTATGCACTCGCTGAAGTCCCTGGTGCAGGGGTAAAATGGTAAGGGGTGAGGCAGCTCCAACGGATGTGGAAATACAGGAAGGACCTTCGTCAGTAACTTCTATTTCACATCTATTTCAAAAGACACGTTTTCGTGTAGGTGCAAGTAATTTCAAGGCAAAATATCGAATGACTAGGGAGCGATGGCTAAGAGGGCCTTTAGATGGCATTGATATGGTGTAGTGGATTAACACGCGCCCTCGAGAGGCGAATGATAACCCGCTTCCGACTTGGTCACTACGGAGCTGGCACTCCAGCAAACCTTTGGAACTCTGTGCAACTGATCAGAAACGCGTCGGATGAATCAATAACTACCATATCTATAACTAGCGATGGTAAAGCAGGTACCCAGGAACAGTTCACGCTATTTGCCCGATGTTGTATTAGCAACGTCAAGCATTACACGACTAGGTCCTCGGCCGAAGACCAATTAACTACGATACAGGTGTGCAAGTGATGTCCTGCGAGCAGAGTTGTGGTACCGCTCTATTCATTAGGATAAAATAATTTGCACTTCAATCCTATCGATGTATAACACTTCTAACACAAGGCCATCTCGAGAAATATAGCAGGTATATCATAGTGGAGAATGTTGGGCGCTTTTGCCCCTGCTCTTCTCTACACCAAGGAAACATTCACGGTACTGGGACAGGTTGCCTTGATGCCTGTAGATATTTGCTTCATGCTGCTGTCGGACCAATCTTCAGTCATCAGTTGCGCATCCGTAGTGGTCCAAAGTAATCACAACGTGCCTAGCCATTAGGTAGATTCGAACCCGCATATCTGCAGACATGTGTTACTTGCATTCGCGGTACGTTAGTGATGCATGTGCCCTGTTTGTAAATAGTAGGGTATGAATTCATGGACTTGGTTGAAGCGTTAGATATGAGCTGGTTTGTTCGATAAATCTGAAGGGCTACAGAAAATCGCAAGAATGTTAATGAGTTACCTATATCACTACCGAATCAGTTGATGTGCCGACGCGACATCAGCTGATGACACAAGCGATAACACACTGAGCTGTGCTCTAAACTGGTGTCTCGGAACGTAACACCCCAAATAGTGTCAACTGATGTCGCGAGAGGAAACATACCGAGCAGAGTTTCATATATCGCATCATTTGGTAAATCTTCCTTTGTAAAACCTTAAATACCGAGCTGACTTCCATCACCGCATAATTCCGGAACAAACGGACGTGCGGAAGTGAAATGAAGTACATTGGATGGTCCAGAATGTATCACGCAGAGTGTAATTTTGCAAACAGTCCATGGACTACGTCATAGGTCAGTTCGAGGAAAAGCGTTTGAATATTTCTCCGAAGTCGTCTAACCAAGGAAATCTCATGTGAAAATACATTGTGTGAGATTGTGTAAGAGATATGGGGAAGAGCCGTTAAAAAGCAAAGATCCGTTATGTTTCCATCCGGTATGCGTTTGGTTAAAACGGATCAAGTTCGAGTGTGGTCGTACAAGGTCACTGCACATTTGCATAAAACAGCTCCATGCGATGCATCTTTGCCGGTCAAACCATGCGTAGGATAACAAGATCGATATTGTATTTCAATATGCATATCCAAAATAGCTTACACCTTTAGCTCAGCTATGGTGCCAATGATAAAACCTCTTAGTTCAGCTATGAATATAACGCTAAGCATTGCTGCCTTGAAAGATATTATTTTGAAGTGCGATGGTCGCGGGAGATGTTGAGTTCTGTAGGCGTAGCCTGGTTGTTCATTTGCAGATGAACAGAGTCTGAGTTCCTTCCAAAAGCGGTTGAAATGCTATTCAGATGCATTTCGGGGAAGGGAAACCCTCCTCTCGGTGACTCATGTTGTGTGAATCAAAATTCGCCAACCAATCTGGATGAAAATGCGCCAGAAAATCTGGATCAAAACTCGCCGGAACATCTGGATTCTTGTCCGTGGTGTGGCCGTTCACCATTGACGGCCGATGCGCCCAATGACCTCCAACCAGTAGAGGCGCCAGGTGAATGGATGATGCCTTCGGCACGTAGCAACACGAACACGCCTGCGTGTATCATGCAGAAGTTATCGATTTAACACCGACCGATACCATTGTCCATTATATCGCGCCGGGGATGCTTCCTATTATTCTCACCTGTGTAACATTAATTTCACGTTGAAAATGAAACTTGCAAGCTGGTTAAATTTCCCACCCTAATCTAGTTACGAATATAAAGCTCGTTATTCACATGCCGAGCAATTTTACCGCTCTGATGTCACCATCCACACTATCGCGAGTGGAGTGTGACGCTTGGAGTACCTTCTGGCTGCCGCTGAGATGTACGACTACTCGGAGGTGTTCAGAAAGCCAGCACGAGCTGAGCGTGCAAAATCGCAGGGCTCATCCCGACCGGATCTGCAACCCGACCGGATGCATCCCTATGCAAGCTATCATCTTGCTATGCTGTACTGAGCATTCATCACTGAAACCTTCGGCATTTGCTTCTCTTTGTCAATGCAACGAAACGCACTAGAGGATTTCTTTGACGTTCTTGATCACGCATTAGTTTTCCACGCTTGCTAATTAAGGGAGAAAATCGAAGATTCTGAAGAAGACAAAAGCGAAGCTGATCGATTTTGCCTTACTTTCCTAATCCCAAATTATTTGTTTGCATTTTTAACCTCCCTGAATTGAAACCCCGGGGAAAAGAACATAATGTATGTCATAAAAACATAGGCACCCTACTGCCGCACATTGGGAGGTGTTACATCTTCAGGGTGGTTCCGGAATCGACTCGTCTGAAGCTTTCCCGTAACCACTTCTTCGTTTCCATGCCACGCTTAGTTTGACGATTACGAGGAGAGGGAATGCATCGAGCTCCCACACACGGGACGGTGTGCGAGGAGATGACCGGAAAGGAGGGCTAAGAAAGTCTCGCGAAAGTCTTTGAAACTCTGGATGCATATTCAGACATCAAATTAGGCATGGAAAAATTACTCTGGTAAGAGCCACATCGGCTTCCATAAAATGATCCCACAGAGCGAAGCCCTATTGCCGCGCTTAATCGTTATTGCAGACCTCATCCTGATGAAGACGATCACCTCAAGAGCGTCACGGCCGGTCTCGACGAACCACCTATGTTTTCTGACACCCGAATAAACACTACTGTATCCGCCCCAGTATTCGTTCCCAACGGATCCATCACTATCTATCAGTTTCGCCAGACGCGGAATATTTCATGTCAACTGATGAACGGGCTGTTATTTACCACAGCAATTATTCGGCCAAATTTGACCGATGGTGATGATCGTGACCGAACTTTACGCAGCAGATCAAGTATAGCAGACATGTTTCGGCAATCCCACACAACACTTCTATACAATGTGCACAGCTGTTCCATTTTTATTTCGTCCATGCATATGTGCAATGCAGTGGCACACTCCATACCGGTGAAATCAAGCCATGCATCAGTCACATCTGGAATATGTTGCAGTATAGACCAAAAAAGGTGAACATCCTCACTGACTGAGTTGTCTCAGCAGAATGTTTACTCTCAATGTTCAGACCATCTAAAACAAACCGTCCCCATGTTAAGATCACAGTGGTATTCGGCTAAAACGGTCCACATGTATTCGGCAAAGCTCTGTGCTTTTGTTCGTTCCAGGCCTCCAATTCTTAAAAGTGTTCTTGGCAATGAATACATAGAATGTTGTGTGATAACGCATCTTGCCATATTAAATTGCCATATCTGTCATGCAACGACTTTTCCAGATAAAATAGTCCAAGTGAGCAGGCATGCAGGTGGTACATAATCATAGTTACGATGGAACGATTTGTGGTCGTGTGTTGGCTGATGTCCAGTCATGCTGGCATTTGAGGTTAAGGACGCATCGACTCCGTCGGTCATGCAGCCCAGTCATACTGCCTGGTCTTCCGGCGCTGTCCTGTGCTAGCACGACGCTCACGGAGTTGTGCTGTCGTTTCATGGTGTCTTGCTCCGGTACTCCGGTAGGGCCATCCTGTTATGTTACGCATTATCCTGTGCAGTTGTTTCGCCAGCTGCTATGTCGTCATGTGCTCTCATGGCGTCCTGCTTGGCGACGCGGTTCATTCCACCACGCTGAATACGACACCCTGCAAGATGCGTCTCCTCACATCATGTACAAACAAAATCTGTCCTCCGGGACAGAGAGGTAGATGACGAGCAATACTGTAATTATTCATATCGACAAAGCTATCAACATCAAGATCGACGTGGTTAGCATTTGATACGTGTGGGTGAGCAAAATAATCAAACCAACATCTATCAAGAAAAGGACAAGAGCTGTTCTCGACGAAGAACAGCATCCCTGTGTGTACCGCTCAGCAATCGGAGGGTTCTCGCGCACGGTTCTCGGAGGGATGTCGGCCTTCTGGGGCACGGGCGGCAGGAGCAGCAGTGGCACGGACTCCCCGCTCCTGTGCCGCACCCCTAAGGGGACACCGCTGCCTCTGCCTCTGCCGCTGCCTCTGCCACTGCCTCTGCCTCTGCCTCTGCCGCTGCCTCTACCTCTGCCTCTGCCGCTGCCGCTGCTGCTGCCGCTGCCGCTGCCGCTGCTCCTGCTCCTGCCGCTGTTCCTGCTCCTGCCGCTGCTCCTGCTCCTGCTCCTGCTCCTGCTCCTGCTCCTGCCGCTGCCCCTGCTCCTGCTCCTGCCGCTACCGCTGCCGCAGCCGCTGCCGCCACCGCCGCTCACGCTGCCCCTCACGCTGCCGCTGCCGCTGGCGCTGGCGCTGCCGCTGCTCTTGCCCCTGCCCCTGCCGCTACCGCTACCGCTACCGCTACCGCTGATACTGCCACTGCTCCTGCTGCTGCCCCTGCCGCATCGGCCACCCCGATGGATGGGAACCGCAGCTTCGAACTGCACTGACCGCGTCAGTCTATGGAGGACCGGCGCCCTGGCTGCGGCCGTGCCGCCGACAGGCGAGGACCGGGCTGCTCGGGGCGCACAGTGACGCGGCGGTGACACGGAGACCTGGCGCATTTGTGACGTCTCGTACCGTGACGCCAACTGTGTGCCGGAATTGGACGCCGGCCCAGCTGATACCGGAGCACCGCGGGATGCCGGTCCCTCTGCTGCGTCCCGTGTGTCGGGAATCGACGAGACGGCTGCCATCTGGGTACTCTGGGAAGTTGGTCCATCCGACGTCCTCGGGGTCATGTGTGTGGACGGTGGTAGAGCAGCCGCCGAGGTACTGCAGGAGGCTCGTTCCTTCTTCACAATTTGCGTCCGGCTTGTCGGCGGCGGTGGACCACAAACTAGGCAATATGAAGCTATATTAGAAATTGAATAATGCTGATGTCAGCATAATAATAGTACGATTCGTTGTTATAACTACCACATAACGAGACCGTACCTGGGCAGCTGTCGATGATCACCGGCTGGTAAGTTCCTAATATGCAGACCGATCGTCGACCGCAACACTGCTGTACCCGCCGGAGGTATGCACAAGCTCATCTGACCCGAGCCCCCAAAGCGTCTGGGTCACGGTCGAGTGACGTCACCATAAACCTCCCGCGGCACTGGCACGACGAACGGGCAAGCGCGCCGTCGGGGATGGCTTGTCGTAGGCGGAAGAGTGCGAACGGGGAAGACGTCTGGCGCACGGAAGGCGCCGGATTCAGTTCATCATGTGGATGTTGAAATGTCTTAGCATGAGTAACAAGATTAGCATGCATTTTGCGCTCGTTTTATTTCATGCTTAACACGTGCCCGAGAGGGGGTGTGGCGAAATCCGCCCACCCCTCGGTATTTCGAAGTTAACTCCAGATTTTACCGGCCGATATACGCCAATGTTTGTGTACCTGCTTAGAAATGACCGCCGCGTTGCGTAAGGTAAGAAAAACGACGGAAAATTTATCGAGCTAGGGGTCGTTAAATGTAACAAATATCAGCCCCACACCACAAATGTCGGCGCTGATCAGCTTCCCGTATGTTGGCAAAATTGAAGTATTTTTGGCAATGCTAGCGACGTGTTTGATGTATATTATTATCCTAAATTGTTTCGAAGTCATGTCCGGTCACCGAGGTCAAATCAGGTCAAGTTCATGACAGGCTAACACTCCCTGGAAGGGGGAAGGCGATATACGCCCATTCCCCACCTTTTTCGTACATAACTCCATATTGCACCCTCCGTTCTACACTATTTTTGCATACCCCCTTCGAAATGACTGGCGCATTGCTTAAGGTAATGAAATGAAAATGGACCGAAAAAATGTCAAGTAAAGGGCCGTTAAAGGAAAACAATTCGCAGCGCCAGAACACAAAAATCGGCGCTGATGTGCTTCCCGTATGTTGGCAAAAGGAAGTGTTCTCGACAACACTACCGACTTGTTTGATCCATATTATTATGCTATATAATTAAAAACTTATGTTAGGTCGCCGAGGTCAAGTCAGGTCAGGTTCATGACAGGCTAATGAAACTAAACTTGGTCAAATGGAATATTGTCATAAATGCAAATGACTGTCATGCCCTTGATGTTACTCTGCATGTTACTGCTGCATGTTACAAATGTAACCGATCGTGATAAAACTTTACGCTGCAGATCAGGTATAACGGACACGTTTCGGCGATCCCACAGAGCACTTCTATACCATGTGTATATCTCTTCCATCTTTATTTCGTCCATGTACATGTGCAATGCATTGTCATGCTACATACCGATGAGTTCAAACCATGAGTCAGTCACATCTGGAATACATTGCAATATAGCCCAAAAAGGGCGAGCAATCTAACCGACCGAGTTGTTCCTGCAGCATGTTTACTCCCAATGTTCAGGCTATCTAAAACAAACCGTACCCACGGTAAGATCGCGGTGTCATTCGGCTAAAACACGTATCCTGCAAACGCCGGTGCTTTCGATCGTTCATGCTTCCAGTTTTTTAAAGGTGTTCCTAGCAATGAATACACGGAAGGCTGTGTGGTAAAGTGTGTGTTTGGGTTTTTCTATGTGTATTTCTCATATCTGTCATGCAACACTTTTTTCAGCTAAAATAGTCCAAGTGAGCAAGCATGCACGTGGTAGAGAATCATAGTTAAGATGGAACGACATTTGGTCTTGTGGTGGCTCATGTCCAGTCATGCTGTCTCGTCTTGCGGCGCTGTCCTCTCCTAGCACGGCGTTTTGCCTGTTGTGCTGTCGTTTCATGGTGTCTTGCTCCGATACTCCGATAGGGCTACCCTGTAATGTTACGCATTCTCCTATGCAGTTGTTCATGCAAATCATCTATTGAACTCAGAATGCGAAGTGGCATTTCCGGAGATGAGGAATAAGAGTGTAAATGCTGAAATCAATTCGTTTCAGTGGTGAGTTAGATATGTAAATTTGACCCCTTCAGCACTACTTCTGCTCCTGGATTTAACCTTCTACCAGACGACGCCAGTCCTTGCCCAGGTTCACGCTGGTCAATTTACTTCCCACATTAACTATTGCTTCCACCAGGACTGGAGTACAATAGATCTGTATTTCCTGTTACATTGATCTAGGATGATAAAGTACCAAAAAAGAGAAGTCGCCATTTTTCTGATGCACCGCAATGCAAGCTATCATCTCATTATGTTCTACTGCGCATTCATGAACGAAACTTTCGATGTTTGCTCATCTTTAGGAATGCAACGAAACGCACCGGAGGAATTATTTTGCGTTCTTGATGACGTATTAGTTTTCCATACTTGCTCATAAGGTCTAAACTCTATGATTGTGAATAAACAAACATCGAAAATGATCCATTTTTTCGTCATTTCATTTTTCATTTTCTTGTCATCAATCATATCACCTCAAGCGAGTCACTTCGGCCGCTCTCAGCGGGCCACCAATTTTGTCTGGGACTCTGATAAACTATATCCGCCCCAGTGTTCGCTCGTAAGTGATCCATAAATCCCCGAATCAGTTTCTCCAGAGCCGGAATATTTCAAGTTATATGACAAACAACCGTCACTTACCATAGCCTATTAAACAGACAAATGTAACCGATCGTGCTGAAACTTTACGCTGCAGATCAGGTATAACGGGCACGTTTCGGCGATCCCACAGAGCACTTCTATACCATGTGTATATCTCTTCCATCTTTATTTCGTCCATGTACATGTGCAATGCATTGTCATGCTACATACCGACGAGTTCGAACCATGCGTCAGTCACATCTGGAATGCATTGCAATATAGCCCGAAAGAGGGTGAGCATTCTCACCGACTGATTTGTTCCAGCAGCATGTTTTCTCCAAATGTTCAGGCTATCTAAAACAAACCGTACCCACGGTAAGATCGCGGTGTCATTCGGCTAAAACACGTATCCTGCAAACGCCGGTGCTTTCGATCGTTCATGCTTCCAGTTCTTTAAAGGTGTTCCTAACAATGAATACACGGAAGGCTGTGTGGTAAGGTGTGTATTTGTCGTATCTGTCATGCAACATTTTTTCCAGCTCAAACAGTCCAAGTGAGCGAGCATGCACGTGGTAGAGAAACATAGTTAAGATGGAACGACATGTGGTCGTGTGTTGGCTCATGTCCAGTCATGCTGTCTCGTCTTGCAGCGCTGCCCTGTGCTAGTACGGCGTTTTCCCTGTTGTGCTGTAGTTTCATGGTGTGTTGCTCCGGTACTCCGGTAGGGCCATCCTGTCATGTTACGCATTCTCCTATGCAGTTGTTTCGCTGGCTGTTATGTTATGTGCTCTCATGGCGTCCTGCTTTGCGATGTGTATCATTCCGCACGCAAACAAGAACAGCACTCCTTGAGATAGAAGTCGATGGCGGTCAATGCTATAATTATTAACATCATCAAACCTATCAACACAGAGATGAATATGGTTAACCCTTGATATATGAGGGCAAGAAAAGTACTCATACCAATAGCTATCACAAAAATGACGAGAAGAGCTGATCTCACCGCAGTACAACCTTCACGTGTGCACCGCCCAGGAATCCGAGGGTTCTCGCGCTCTATTCCCGGATAGATGTCTTCGTCCTCGAGCACGGGCGGCCGGAGCAGCATTGGCACAGACTCCCCGCCACTGTGCCGAACCTCTAAGGGGAGACCGCTGTCGCTGCCGCTGCCGATGACGCATCGGCTACCTCGATGGACCATAGGTTCGAGCAGCCCCGACTGCGTCAGTCTGCGGAAGGCCATTGGTGACGTCTCGTCCGGTGACGCCTCCTGTGTGCCGGAATTGGACGCCGGCCCAGCTGTTGCCGGAGCACCGCGGGATGCCGGTCCCTCTGCTGCCGGTGTGTCGGGAGTCGACCAGACGGCTGCCATCTGGGTACTCTTGGAAGTTGATCCAACCGACGCCTTCGGGGTCATGTGTGTGGACGGTGGTAGAGCAGCCGCCGAGGTACTGCAGGAGGCCGGTTCCTCGTCCACAATCTGCGTCTGGCTTGTCGGCGGCGGTGGAGAACCCCCGAGCGGACCCGGACGGGATGAGTCCGGGGATTTTCCACGCTCAGCTCGTGCTGGCTCTCCGGACACCTCCGAGTAGTCAGACATCTCTGCGGCAACCAGGAGATACACCAAGCGTAACACTCCACTCGTGAGAGTTTGGATGCAGACATCAAAGCGGGAAAATAGTTCGGCGGATGAATAAGAGAAATTTGTTCGAACCTAGATTAGAGTGGGAAATCAACCCACCTTCAAATTTCCATTTTGCAACGAAATATGAACATTACACAACTGAGAATAATATAACATTACATATAATGTAATAATATCATAATAACATTACACAACACCGGCCGATGTTGACTCGATTACTTCGTCACGGATGGACTTAGGCGTGTTAGTGCTGTTACGTGCCCGAAGCCATCATTTAGTCACCTGGCGCCTCTACTGGTCGTGACGTCATTGGCCGCGTCGCCGTCAGTGGTGAGTGACGACACCACGGACAAAAATCCAGATTTCCTTGGCGAAATTTTGTCCGTGTTACGTGGCGAATTCTGATTCACATAGCATAAATCGCAGAAGGGAGGGTTTTTCTCATCCGCTGTATATCTGAATAGCATTTCAACCGCTTTTTGAAGGATCTCAAACTGTAAATCTTCAAATGAAAAATTAGACTACGCCTAAAAATTGGCCACCAGGTCATGCTAACTTCGGTCAATATTATTTCAATCGTTAATAATCGCTCACATTTAGTCACTTATGGCCCAAATAATGGAAGGTCATAATGCACAAATGCACGGGATTACCAAATGTAGATAGTTATCAGGTCCTCGACGAGGTAGACTCACGACATGATCCAGTGTCACACTAGAACAAGTGTGTATGCTTTGTTGGAATTATTTACTCAATCGTAATGTTTCGGTGCACTTACGGGATGAAAAATTATCCTCATTTGCTTCCCTCGTGCGTTTTACAGACTTAAATACAACCAGGCGTCATCCATCATGTAATTGGATGGCTAGGTTTGCTTGCGGAATGGGCATAATTGCGTGGACTATTCGCTTTGGCTATTCTGGCAGGCGTTAAACATTCATCCATGTTTAACGTGCATACATAGCTGAGCTACGGGGTTTTACGGCGCTTCGACCAGAAATTTATGGGTGAAAGCCATTTGTTTTTGCACATAGATATACAATACTGATATTGATATCCAGCGCATGGTTTGACCGTCAAACATGCATCGCATGCATCATTTCCATGCAAACGTGCAAATTCCATCCATGAATTCGTACCATATTCTTTAAAAGCAGAGACGAAGCACCATTATCGTACCGCGAATGTTAGTAACATACGCATGCAGATGCACCGATTCAAATTTTCCAGTTAGCTTGGCACTTTACGATTACTTTGGATCATTCCAGATGCGCAATGAATGACTGAAGATCGGTCCTATAACAGCATGAAGCAAATATGGAAATGCATGAAGACAATCTGTCCAGAGTTTCGGAAATGTTTCCTTGGCGTGGAGAAGAGGACCAACAAATGCGCCCTTCTTCCTTACTTAGTCACAGGGATGGGAGTTATTGCTTCATCCGACTAGTTTCTGTTTAGTTGCACAGAGTTGCAAAGGTTTACCGGAGCGTCCGCTCTAAATTGACCAAGTCGATACAAGAATGGAATTTGCATTGCATCACCTAGTGACATGACCTGTCACTTCGCCTCACCTGGTGACATGACCTGAGATGACCAAGGGTTCAAACTGTACGAGGATATGCAGGAAACACCAAGTAGTAGCCATGCTAGTTTTGGCCCTTGCTAACCCGATCAGTATGGCGGCACATCAGGAAAAACCACAGGGCGGCAGATATTTACCCCCACCCTGGGCGTGCGCGTGTTAATCTGATCTAATTGGCCTTATTGCACTTCGAATTATTCATGAACAAGCTTACGGCACATTTTACTTCTATGAAAAAAGCAAAGACGTTCAGCATGGTTTGGTTTGGCTGTGCTTGGTTGTTTCTATTTCTCAATTAGGATGTTTCTTATTAAAAAAAAATAATTCGTCTTCAAAAAAGGTTGGCTGGATTATTTTTGGATCATTTGAAGAAAAAAAAGTCAGAACAAAATAGGCATGAAAATTGTCTAATAATAAATAATTAAGAATAGACAATCTGATAAGGCTTGTTAGGCTAAGTTGTCCTATTCCTCAGTCTTTCCCTATCTTGTTTTTATAATACATTACCCAATTTAAAGCCATTTTTGGCGATATTTAAGCACCGCATTGAAAAATACCTTTAACAAGTTCAAAGAGTACCATCCACCCCAAACTTACAACGTTCTCTTATCTATCAACTTGATAAATATTCGACTGCATATGATCTTCAAGACACCGACACATTGGTCCTATAAGCTGACCATGCAGTGTGTGCTGCCATCGGCCAACCAGTGGTCTTTCAAAGCAGGTAACCTGACAATGTGCTTCGATAAATCGGATATCGCTAGCCTTGGCCGACAGAAAGGGACATACCGACATTCTGGCTGGTGCCGACCCGTGCTTCCAGGCTCATCATTTCTCACTTTGTTTCTCTTTCACTAGAGTCAGCTTCAGAGATGAGCACCTGTCGCTACCATTAATGTACCTTGAATACCAACTTGGCGATATGACATAATGCTACAAATTAGATCATGCTGACATCAGTCAAATAATATTAAAATACGTATTTATAACTACCACATGCGGACACCGTACCTGGGCAGCTGTCGATGATTACCGGCTGGTAAGTTACCAATACGCAGACCGAGCGTCGACCACCACACAGCAGTACCCGCCGGAGGTATCAGCTCACATGACCCGAGCGCTCCCACTAGTCGGGTCACGGTCGAGTGACGTCACCATCAGCTGCCCGCGGCACTTGCACGACGAACGGGCAAGAGCGTAGCCAGGGATGGCTTCTAGCGGACGCAAGGGCGCCGCCAGGGATGGCATCTGGTGGGCGTATGGTCGCGGCCAGGGATGGCTTCTGGTGGGCAGAAGGGCGCCGCCAGGGAAGACGTCTGGCGGACGGAAGGCGCCGGGTTCAGTTAATGATGTGGAACATGAAATACTCTAGCACTGGTAGCAAGAGCAGGGTAGATTTTCCGCTGATTATATTCCATGCTTAAGAGTCCATCGTTACTTCGACCCTTGTGTATCCTTGTAAATGTGGTCGCATCGGACGTCAATGGTCGGTGCTCACATCACGAACGCTGATCCAGATCTGCTGGCGGAATTTGATACAGATCGATTGGCTGATTTCGTTTTAGATTGGTTGCAGAATTTTATTCCAGATGGGATGGCGGATCTTGTTCGGGATCAGTTGGCACAACTTGTTCCAGATCGGTTGGCGGATTTTTGTTTCAGATCGGTCGTAGGATATGATTGCGATCAGTTGGCGGATTTCATTCAGAGAGGTTGACAGATTTAAAGCCAAATCCTATGAGTCATGAAGTGAGGGGTTTTCGCACCCTCATAGTGTCAGAATAGCGTCGGAACAGATTCTGTAAGGAGGTCAAGCTGTATGCATCTTCATGTGAACAACAATGCTACCTGTGAATATTTTTTTTTGCAGAATTATAATACTTTGGGCCAATATGATCTCAGCGGTTAATAAGCGGTAACATTTCGCTACCATTTATCCAATTAATGGAAGGGCAACATGTAAAGTGCACGGAATTAACGAACTGAAATGGGGCTACCAGTTTCCTGGCGTGTCGGATCAATGACTCGTCCATGACCTGATTCAGGGTCAAGCAAGGACAAGTGTTTCCATATCCTGTATGTGTTATTCGCTCGTTCATAATGTTCGGGTGCACTTACGGGATGAACACAAAATGTTCTACACCTTTGCTTACCCTATGCGTGCCACTGATACAGAGCATGACCAAGCATTATCCATCAGGTCATTGGATGACATGAGTTAGTTACATAGCCTTCATACTGTTACTGACTCATGTTCGCTTTTTATGTCAGGCTGCGCGCGGAATTCGGAACAAGCTCTCGGAGTTTCCCAGGACTATTGCGCTGGAATAAAATATAATTTAGTGCATGGATGCTTGGCGTTCCATACATAGTTGAGAGTACATGATTGAAGCTTGCTCGGTTATATGTCTAAGATCGATCTTGTTGTTCAGCGCGTGCTTTAATTGCCAGGCATTCATCGCGCGCGGTGGTTTTATGCAAGTGTGCAGTGACCCTGCAGGACCACCCGAGCCTGTCGTCAAATTCATCGCGCGCGGTGGTTTTACGGAAATGTGCAGGTACCTTGCAGGACCATACCCGAACCTGGCGTTAACTGACCGTACGCATGTAGAATGTGCAAATGATAGTTCTTGCCCTTTTACTTCAGCAAAAATTCGCACACACAAACCAATGTCAATAAAATTCCTGGTGACTACACAATCCTGCAGGAATATTCAGCCTCCACTACATGACTTGACCTGTGACGTCATCCATGAACTCTCAACAAACCTACACTTCATCAGTTTAGATACATCAGTTCAGCGACATCAGTCCAGAGACGTCAGATCAGCCAACTGCATGTTGTGTTCGCTCTCGAGACATCAGGTGAGAACACATCTTAGTGTGTTGCCTCTGGAGACATCAGCTCAGGTCGCGTCGGCACATTAACTGACTCGGAAGTCATATAGTTATCGTTGTGATAATTATATGAAGTGTTATCGAACAAGTTAAAACACAGAAAACAATTGCAACCACATCCACAAATTCCTACCCTACTATTTTCAAACCGGGTCCAATCACCACTAGCTTACCGTGAGTGCAAGTGGTATACGCCTGCAGAAGTGTTCGTTTGAATCTTCCCGGTTCCTTGGCACTTCATAATTGTTACGCACCACTTCGGATGAACAATGAATGACTGGAAATTGCCCTTATACCGGCATATAACAAATGCAGGACATCTCAGCTTTGTACATGAACGTGACATATGAATTGCAAAAGTTCGTACTAAAATGTCACCGGATTACCCACGTGATAAGCTCAAATAGAATGCTGATTAAGCATTGCGACCCGCGCAAGTTTTGTGACATCTCACTACTGGATGCACAGTTGACTGATCCAAAGCACTCATAACTAACCAAGCAGAGTCTGCATGGGTCATTGGGTGTGGAATGCTTGGTCTGAACCCCTAGTGTTTGCTGGTGGAAGACGATATCAAATTTTCACTTTTACTCCTCGGCCAACATTATCACATTAGGCTAGCTTACAGCGACAACCAGCTCTTGATGACTTCTAGGCCAAATACTGCCAAAAATTGGCAAATGCCCAGCTGTGAGTGCATAGTAAATCAGTGCGGCGAAATTGAATACTCTTTGTTGTAGTTAACGATTCATTTCAGTTTACTTCAACCAATGCAATATATATTTATGTATTCGATCAAGTCCCTGGAGCAGGGGTAAAATGGTAAGGGGAGCGGCAGCACGAACTGATGTGAAGACACAGGAAGGACACTCGTCAGCAACTTGCTCAGTCAAGTAATTTCAAGGCAAAATATCGAATGACTAGGGAGGGATGGCTAAGAGGGCCTTTAGATGGCATTGATATGGTGTAGTGGATTAACACGCGCCCTCGAGAGTCGAATGTTAACCCGCTTCCGACTTGGTCACTACGGAGCTGGCACTCCAGCAAACCTTTGGAACTCTGTGCAACTGAACAGAAACGCGTCGGATGAATCAATAACTGCCATAGCTATAACTAGCGAAGGTAAAGCAGGTACCCAGGAACAGTTCACGCTATTTGCCCGATGTTGTATTAGTAAAGTGAAGCATTACATGACTAGGTCCTGAGCCGACGACCAATTAACTACGATACAGGTGTGCAAGTGATGTACTGCGAGCAGGGTTGTGGTACCGCTCTATTCATTAGGATAAAATAATCTGCACTTCAATCCTATCGATGTATGACACTTCTAACACCAGGCCATCTCGAGAAATATAGCAGGTATATCATAGTGGAGAATGTTGGGCGCATTTGCCCCTGCTCTTCTCTACACCAAGGAAACATTCACGGTACTGGGACAGGTTGCCTTGATGCCTGTAGATATTTGCTTCATGCTGCTGTAGGACCAATCTTCAGTCATCAGTTGCGCATCCGTAGTGGTCCAAAGTAATCACAACGTGCCTAGACATTAGGTAGATTCGAACCCGCATATCTGCAGACATGTGTTACTTGCATTCGCGGTACGTTAGTGGTGCATGTGCCCTGTTTGTAAATAGTAGGGTATGAATTCATGGACTTGGTTGAAGCGTTAGATGTGATCTAATTTGTTCGATAAAACTGAAGGGCTACAGAAAATCGCAAGAATGTTGATGAGATAACTATACTACTGCCGAATCAGTTGATGTGCCGACGCGACCTGAGCTGATGACAAGCGAAAACACACCGAGCTGTGCTCTAAACTGGTGTCTCGGAACGTAACACCCCAAATAGTGTCGACTGATGTCGCGGGAGGAAACATACCGAGGAGTGTTTCATATATCGCATCATTTGGTAAATCTTCCTTTGTAAAACCTTAAAACCTTAAATACCGAGCTGACTTCCATCACCGCATAATTCCGGAACAAACCGACAGGCGGAAGTGAAATGAAGTACATTGGATGATTCAGAATGTATCACGCAGAGTGTAATTTTCCCATAACCACTTCTTCGTTTCCAGGCCACGCTTAGTTTGACGATTACGAGGGGAGGGAATGTAGCGAGCTCCCCCACACGGGACCGTGTGCGAGGACTTGACCGGAAAGGAGGGTTAAGAACGTCTCGAAGACTTTGAAGGTTGAGAGTTGCAAAGACTTTGAAACTCTGGATGCATATTCAGACATCAAACTAGGCATACAAAAATTACTCTGGTGAGAGCCACATCAGCTTACATAAAATGATCCCACGGATCTAAGCCTTATTCCGCGCTTAATCGTTATTGCAGCCCTCATCCTGATAAAGACGATCACCTCAAGAGCGTCACGGCCGGTCTCGACGAACCACCTATGTTTTCTGACACTCGAATAAACACTACTGTATCCGCCCCAGTTTTCGTTCGCAACGGATCCATCACTATCTACCAGTTTCGCCAGACGCGGAATATTTCAGGTCAACTGACAAACAAGCTCATTTATCACAGCAATTAATCGGCCAAATTTGACCGATGGTGATGATCGTGACCGAACTTTACGCAGCAGATCAAGTATATCAGACAAGTTTCGACAATCCCGCACAGCACTTCCATACAATGTGTATGTCTGTTCCATTTTTATTTCGTCCATGCATATGTGCAATGCAGTGGCGCGCTCCATACCGGTGAAATCAAACCATGCATCAGTCACATCTGGAATATGTTGCAGAATAGACCAAAAAAGGTGAACATCCTCACTGACTGAGTTGCCGCAGCAGAATGTTTACTTTCAATGTTCAGACCATCTAAAACAAACCGTCCCCATGGTAAGATCGTAATGGCATTCGGCTAAAACGGTCCACATGTATTTTGCAAACGTCGGTGCTTTCGATCGTTCCAGGCCTCCAATTCTTAAAAGTGTTCTTGGCAATGAATATATGGAATGTTGTGTGGTAACGCATCTAGCCATGTTAAATTGCCATATATGGCAATTTAACTTTAATTTAAAAATCGTTGCATGACAGATATATCTGTCATGCAACGATTTTTCCAGATAAAATAGTCCAAGTGAGCAGGAACGCAGGTGGTACATAATCGTAGTTACAATAGAACGACGTGCTGTCTTGTGTTGGCTCATGTCCACTCATGCTGTCTTGTCTTGCGGCGCTGTCCTGTCCTAGCACGACGATCTGCCTGTTGCGCTGTCGTTTCATGGCGTCTTGCTCGGGTGCTCCGGTAGGGCCATCCTGTCATGTTACGCATTCTCCTATGCAGTTGTTTCGTCAGCTGTTATGTCGTCATGTGCTCTCATGGCGTCCTGCTTGGCGATGTGGTTCATTCCACCACGCCGAATGCGACACCCTGCAAGATGCGTCTCCTCACAGCATTTACAACGACAAACTGAACTACTCGCCACAGAAGTGGATGGCGACCAATATTCCAATCACCATCGCAATGACTATCAGCACCGATATAAACATGTTTTGCGTTTCATAAACAAGGGTGATCGAAATAAGCGCACCAATGAAAATGAAGAAAATTTTGACAAGACAGCTTATCACCGAAGAACAAAATCCCTGTGTGGACCGCTCAGGAATCTGAGGCGTCTCGCGCTCGGTTCCCGGAGACATGTCTGCCTCCTCGGACGCCGGCGACTGGAACAGCAATGGCACGGAATCCTCGCCCTTGCGCCGCGACCCTGAGGCGGCACCGCTGCCGCTGCCGCTGCCGCTGCCGGTCCTCCTGCTGCTGCCGCTGCCACCTCGGCCACCTCGATGGACGGGAACCGCAGCCGGGAGCAGCACCGATCGCGTCAGTCTGTGAAGGGCCGGCGCCCTGGCTGCGGCACCGCGGGATGCCGGTCCCTCTGCTGCGTCCCGTGTGCCGGGAATAGACGGGACGGCTGCTATCGGGATACCCTGGGAAGTCGGTCCATGCGACGCCTTCTGGGTGACGTGTGTGGACGGTGGCAGACCAGCCGCCGAGGCGCTCCATGAGGCCGGTTCCTCGTCCACAATCTGCGCCAAGCCGGTTGTCGGCGGTGGAGCAACCTCGAGCAGACCCGGTCGGGATGTGCCCGGCGACTTTCCACGACCAGCTCGTGCTGGCTTTCCAAACACCTCCGAGTAGTCATGCGGCATCTCTGCGGCAATCAGGAGATACACCAAGCTTCACAATCCACTCGTGATAGTGTGGGGCGGGGATGGCCGAGTAGTTAAGGTGTCGGACTATGGGTACCAAAGGTCCCGGGTTCGACGCTAACGCCACTCAGGACATTTCCCAATTCCACGGCACACCGGCGAAACAGTGTGGGCGGGGCCATTAGCCGTGAATGTGCATAATGTGTCGTGAACCACCAAATAAACAAACAAACTCGTGATCGTGTGGATGTAGACATCAAAGCGGGGAAATAGCGGAGTGCATCCATGAAGAGCTATTTGTTCGTAACTAGATTAGAGTGGGAAAGGTATCCAGCTTGCCACTTTGCAACGCAATGTTAACATTACACAAATGATAACAATGGCAAGTATCGGCTGGCGAGATACCATGGATAATTGTATCTGTTTTCAATTGATAGCTCCCGCACTGACTGACGTAGGCGTGATGCTGTTGCGTGATGTGCCCGAAGCCAACATTCACCTGGCGCCACTGCTTGTGACTTTATTGGCCGCCTCGGGCGTCATTGGTAAGCGACCGCACCACGGACAAAAGTCCAGACTTGCTGGCGAATTTTGGTTTACATAACATGAGTCACCGAGGGGAGGGTTCCCCCCCCCCCCCGTGGTACATCTCAATAGCATTTCAACCGCTTGTGGAAGGATCTCAAACTGTGTAAATCTTCAAATGAAAAGCTAGACTACGCCTAAAGGTTGAGCACCAGGTCATGCTAAGTCCGGTCAATATTATCTCAGTCTTTAATAACCGCTCACATTTAGTCACTTATGGCCCGAATAATGGATGGCCAAAATGCACAAATGCTCCGCATTACCAGATGTAGATATGGTTATCAGGTCCTCGACGAGCGAGACCCATGACACGATCCAGTGTCATGCTAGAACAAGGGTGTATACTTTGTCCGAGTTATTTGCTCGATCGTAATGTGAGTGCACTTACGGGATTAAACATTATCATACTCATTTGCTTACCTAATGCATTTTGCAGATTTAAATACAACCAGGCGTCATCGATCAGGTAATTGGATGGCAAGGTTTGCTTGCAAAATGGACATAATTGTGTAGTCTCCTCGCTTTGGCTCTTTTTGCATGGCGTGCGTTGAATTGGAAACCAGAACCCAACATCTTCCACAACCATTGCACTGGAACAATAATATAGTTAAACGCATCCATGTTTAACGTGCATATACAATTGAGCTACGGGGTTTTACGGCGCTGCAACCAGAAATTTAAAGGTGAAAGCTATTTGTTTATGCATAAAGATATACAACATGGATTTTTTTTATCCAGCGCATGGTTTGACCATCAAACATGCATCGCATGCATCTTTTCCATGCAAATGTACAAATTCCATCCATGAATTCGTACCCTAGCATTTAAAAGCAGGGCCGATGCACCACTATCGTACCGCGAATGAAAGTAAAATACGCCTGCAGATGGGCTGATTCAAATTTACCTAATGGCTTGGCACTTTGTGGTTACTTTTGACCATCCCAGATGCGCAATGAATGACTGAAGATTGGTCCTATAACAGCATGAAGCAAATATGGAAATGCATGAAGGCAACCTGTTCCGAGTATCGTAAATGTTTCCTTCGCGTGGAGAAGAGGACCAATAAATGCGCCCTACTTCCTTACTTAGTTAGTCATAGCTATGGCAGTTATTGATTCATCCCACGCGTTTCTGTTCAGTTGCACAGAATTGCAAAGGTTTTCCGGAGTGCCAGCTCCATATTGACCAACTCGATATAAGAATGGAATTTGCATTGCCTCACCTAGTGACATGACCTGTCACTTCGCCTCACCTGGTGACATGACCCGAGATGACCAAGGGTTAAAACTGTACAAGGATATGCAGGAAAGTCTAAGTAGTAGTCATGCTAGGTTTGGCCCTTGCTAACCCGATCAGTATGGCGGCATATTAGGAAAAACCGCAGGGCGACAGATATTTACCCCCACCCTCATCCTGGACGTGCGGGTGTTAACCTGATATAATTGGCCTTATTGCGCTTTGAGTTATTCATGAACAAGCTTACGGCACATTTTGTTTCTATGAAGCAAGCAAAGAGGTTTGGCTTTGTTTGGTTTGGTTGCACTAGGTTGTTTCTATTTCTCAATTAGGATGTTTCCGACTAAAAATTGAGAAAATAGGGTGAGAACAGAATCGGTACCGAAATTGTCCAATTAAGAATAAACATTCTGATTAGGCTCGTTAGACTAAGTTACCATATTTCTTAGCCTTTTCGCACCTTGTTTTATAATACATTACCCAACTTAAAGCTATTTTCGCGATGTTTATGCCCTGAATTGAAAAGTACCTTTAACAAGTTCAAAGAGTACCATACACTACAAACTTACAACGCACTCTTATCTACCGAATTTGATTAATATTCGACCGCATATGATCTTCAAGACACAGAGCACATTGCTCCTATAAGCCGACCATGCAGTGTGTGCTGTCATCGGCCAACCAGTGGTCTTTCAAAGCAGGTAGTCTGGCAATGTGCTTCGATAAATCGGATATCGCTAGCCTTGGCCGACGGAAAGGGACATACCGACGTTCTGGCTGGTGCCGACCCGTGCACACTGCCGATCCATTATTGCGAGCTGTATCGTTCCTATCCAGGCTCATCTTTTCTCACTACCTTCAGCTTCCGAGATGACTACTTGTCGCTACCATTAATTTACCTCGAATACCAATTCCGTGATATGATACAATGTTAGAAATTGCATAATACTGACGGCAGCATAATCACATTACATAAAACCGGCAATCTCAGGCGCGAACTCTCATCCCCATTTGAACTCATCTATTGAACTCAAAACGAAGTGCCACTTCCGGAGATGAGTGAGAATGTAAATGCTGAAAACAATTTGATTCAGTGGTGAGCTACAGATGATACCCCGCGCCGTCTCTCCGGTCAGATCCTCACACCCCGTCTCGGGGGGTGGGGCGGATAGTAACCCCCTCAAAAATCCAACCTAGCTGTCGCATGAAAGGGAAAGAGATGTCATCGAAAAGCGCTCTACGATTAGGGTCCGGATCCACCCCCAAAACAATTTCCCCCCAAAAGGGAGGTCACCAGGAAGGTTATATTTTCACGACTTTTCACGACTTACAATATGTTTTTGGCTCTGGGCAGTTAATTTTGTGGGATATATGAAAAAACCAAATGTATTTGGGATGAGAAAATGACAGTGAAGTCGACCAGGGCCATAACATTTCCCCCATTTCAAGATTTTTAACGTTCCTATTTCGAGTTTTCAAATTTTCTTCAATTTTCCTTTTCCATTTGGTAGGGCAGACCGAGGAACGTTGTTGGAAGTCAACTTGCACTGATACACAATTATTACTCTAACCAGAATCTTCTACTTGATCTGCAATTGGCAAATATGCAAAATTTATATGTAGTCAAAAACGAAACAAAAATGAAAAAAAATTCCACTCGTACCTTTTGTTGCATCCCTAAAGATAAGCTAAACGCTGAATGTTTAATTCAAATATTTGTACCCGTTAAAGCGTGACGACTGGCTCAACTTTTTTGGAAGTGACCACTTGACCTGGACCAACTCGTTGGCCCTAGATGACCAGACTTCAATATTTTGAAACAGCATGCCAAATTGATGTGGGAAAAGGTATGCCAGATTTGGGCGCGCTGCCGTGCGCCGTTCGTCCAATACCCGCGAAAAACCTGAGGGCAGGGCACCCTCCGATACGGGACTGGTTAATTTGATCCGTTCAATGCTATTAGTGCTCATGGTTTTAACCTTCCACCAGATGACACCAATCCTTGACTAGCTTCCTGCTGGCCAACTTGGTTCCCACATTTACGGTTGGTTCAACCAGGCCTGGAGTACAATAAAGCCTTTACATTGAAATAGGATGATAAACTGCCAAGAAAAAGGAATCTGCATTCTTCCGGTGCATCGCTATGCAAACTATCATCTCATTATGTCCCACTGCGCATTCGTGGATGAAACTTCCAATATTTTCTTCTCTTTATGAATGCAACGAAACGCACCAGAGGATTTTTTGCGTACTTGATGACTTATTAGTTGTCCATGCTTGTCCATAAGGGGTAAAATCGAAGATTCTGATGAAGGCAACATCGAAAATGATCGTTTTTTGCATCATTTTCTTTTTCATTTTCTTTTCATAAATAATTTATTACTATTTTAACCAGGGATGTGGAGCCGGGAAGATTTTAGACGGCTCCGGCTCAGACTCCGGCTCCGAGTAAAATGTCCCGGTGGCTCCGGCTCCGGCTCCGGTTCCGGGAAAAATATTCCGACTCCGGCGGCTCCGGCTCCGGCTCCGTACATCCCAAACGTGATCGATCCATTAAGAGCTATTGGGATGTAAAAAAGTTAGCAGCGACCACTCAGAGGCGCAAACTTCAGACAATTATAAGCAACTTTCCCATATAAACCCGGTATATATCTGTAAATAAACACCCGCCCCCGCCCAAGTTATTTTTCGGCGTTATGCCCTCGTAAACTGACGCTCGCTTAGTGCCATATTGGGGCAATCAGAAGAGGGGAGACTGGAATCAACAACACTCCCCATCCCGTGAACGGTCCAAGGAACATCATTGTTGTAAATTGTAATGTTTGACCTCATCTCTAATAAGGTATAACAACCCGTTGATGATGGAAACAACGAACTTAACTAAACTAAACATGGAACTATTGCATTGAATTCTGAGGCTAGAGTTTGGTTATTGGTTATTCTACCATTATTTGTGACATTTTTACATGTTACTCGTATTTAAACATTTTGGCTTTAAAAAAATGCGTTTTCATACCATACCATAACATACTAGGAATAATGTGTTCATTTCAAGTTTGCTAATGTCGTCTAATTTACACCTCTTTCGGAGTCTGAGCCGCCCTGCTTTTGACGGCTCCGGCTCCGACTCAAGCTGCGAGTAAAATGTCCCAGCGGCTCCGGCTCCGGCTCCGGGCAAAATGTTCCGGCTCCGGCGGCACCGGCTCCGGCTCCGGCTCCCTGATTTTAGCCCGTCCCGTAACGGGGGGGGGGGGTCTTCAACCGCCCCCACCCCCTCAGGTTTTTCGCAGATAGTGGACGAACGGCGCGCGGCAGCGCGGCGAAATTTGGCATAGCTTTCCCCACGTTAATTTGGCACAATGTTCCAAATTTTGAAGTCATGTCATTTAGGGTCAACGAATTAGTCAAGGTAAAGTGAGTTCACCTCCAAAAAAGTTCAACCGGTCGTCACGCTTTAACGGATACAGATATTTTAATCAACATTTTAGGTTGCTCATCTTTTAGGATGCAACAAAATGTACGAGTGGAACTACTTTTTTCTTTCTTTTTTAAATAAATTTGATCCGAATTGTTGCTGGGGTGGCTTGAGGAACCAGGGTTCTATTGCTAAGCAGAGCTTGTTGCGTGAACCCTGGCCCCACCACCCGATCCATGAACTCCAGCTCAACGGCAGACCAAAGGTTTAACGTGCCGCCAATGGACCGACACGGCCGCCCGATAGCTGGTCCCCGGCCTTATCGGGCCAGCTGCCAACTGACACTCCCGGCAGGGGGCTAAATGCGAGCGCGCGAAGCGACTCGAACCCTGTGTTGCCAGTACAGGGGAGACCAGTGCAGGCCAGCGCTCTAACCAACTGAGCTACCGGACTTTTTCGTTTTTGACTACATATACATTTTGGGTACTTGCCAAATTGTAGTTCAAATGCAGGATTCTGGCTAAAGTAAGCATTTTTATGAGGGCAAGTTGACTTGCAACAACGCTTCACGGTCTCCTGCACCCATTGGAAAAAGAAAATTTAAGAAAACGTGAACTCGATATGTTCAAATTTCACAACAAAAGAATTATGGCCCTGGTCGATTTCGCTCCCATTTTCTCATTCCAAATACATTTTGTTTTTCATATATCCCCCAAAATGAACTCCCCAGAGTCAAAAACATAATGTAAGTCGTGAAAAGTCGTGAATATCTAGCCCCCTGGTGACGTCACTTTTGGGGGAAATTGTTTTGGAAAGTGGACCTGGACCCTACTCGTCGAGCACTTTCCGATGATACCGCTTTTGTTTTCGTGCGACGCTTAGTTTGGATTTTAGAGGAGGTCTTCAACCGCCCCCCCCCCCCCTCGAGACGGGGTGGAAGGATTTGACCGGAAAGACGGCGCGGGTTAATTTCCATAAAATTAAATCACCAGTGCCAAGAATACTATGTCTCATGAAAACATAGCTGCCCTAGTGCCGTCACTCTGGGAAGGGTTAGATTTTGAAGGTGGTTCCGGAACCTACTCGTGTTTTTCGCTTTCCGATAACCCATTTTTCGTTTTGGTCCGACCCTTAGATTGACGATTAGAGGGGAAATGTATCCACCTCCCCCACCCGATACGGTGTGCGAGGACTTCACCGGAAATGAGAGCTAAGAATAAATCGCGAAGAACGTTGAAACTCAATACATAACCAGACATCAAACAAGGGAAGATAAAATTACTCTGGGCAAACCCACATCAGTTTCCATCAAATACTTACACGGAGATAAGCCTTATTGCCGCGCTTTCATCTCAAGCGCGTCACCGCCGGTCTCAACGGGCCACCCATTTTACCTGGCACTCGGATAAACACTATTATATCCGCCCCAGTTTTCGCTCGCAATTGATCTATAGACCCCTATATCAGTTTCTCCTGAGACGTATCGGTTTCTCCAGGAATAGTTGCAGTCGTGACAAAAGGAATTGGGTAACGTTTGGTTTAGTTTGATTTGGTTCGATTGGGTTAGGTTTGATTCAACTTTCGAATGGGGGATATTTTCCGATTTTCTATCGCTGTTGCATTTTTGTTGTCTAAGAAAGCTTGGCGAAGTCAGGTTAAGTAATATACTCTATTAAAATTCGGTTAAAAACTTTACAAATATGACGATCAAACACCGTATTCTGATATGGCTAGTTAGGCTAGGTTAGGTTAGTCAGTCACATATTCTTTGTATATTATAAGCATTGCTATTACAATACGTAGACCAACTTTAACCCGTCCCGTCTCGGGGGTCTTCAACCGCCCCCCCCCCCTCCCCCTTCCCCCTTAGGTTTTTCGCGGATAGCGGAGGAACGGCGCGCGGCAGCACGCCCAAATTTGGCAGACCCTTTCCCACATCAATTTGACTTGCCGATTAAAATGTATAGGTCAGGTCATCTAGGGTCAACGAATTATTTAAGGTCAAGCGAGGTCACCTCCAAAAACGTTCAACTAGTCGTCACGCTTTAACGGATGCAGATATTTTAATGAAACTTTCAGTGTTTGCTTGTCTTTACGGATGCAATAATACGTACAAGTTGATTTTTTTCTAGTTTTTGACTACATATAAATTGTGCGTATTTGCTATCTTGCAGTTCAAACACAGGATTCTGGCTAAAGTAAGCATTTTCTATTAGGGCAAGTTGATTTCCAAGAACGTTTTTCGGCCTGGTCTACTCATTGAAAAATGAAAATTAAAGAAAACTGGAACTCAAAATGTTGAAATTTCAACAACAAAAAATATTATTTTGGGGCGCCCAACAAAATTATAGCCCTGGTCGATTTCGCTGTCCTTTTCTCTTTCCAAATAAATTTTGTTTTTTTCATATATCCCCCGAAATGAACTCCCCAGAGTAAAAAAAAAAACATAATGTAAGTCATAAAACGTCGTGAAAATTTAGCCCCCTGGTGTCACTTTTGGGGAAAATGTTTTGAGGGGTGGACCCGGACCTTACTAGTCAAGCGAATTCCGTTGACACCTCTCGTTTTCGTGCGATGCTTAGTTTGGATTTTAGAGGGAGTCTTCAACTGTCCCCCCCCCCCCCGAGACGGGGTGTGAGGATTTTACCGGAAATACGGCGCGGGTTAAGACACTTTTTGGTGCTATTTTGCCTTTCAAATGAAATGTGAGAATTTGCCGAGAAAGTACTTGGTCACATCAGGTTAACTACGTTCCTAACCACATCATGGTAAAAAAAAGGAATTAGAGGAGCTCACAAATACCTTCCAGCACTAACTTCCACTTGGATTAAATCGGCTATCGCGAGCTTCAGCCAAGAGAAAGAGACATACAGACTTTCAGGCACGCCCTGAAACTTGCAGACACTGCCGATATATTATTGCAAGATTTAGCGTTCCTATCCAGGCTGGTCTTTTCTCAACTTGTTCCCTTTTCACTAGCGTCAGCTTCAGAGATGAGCACCTGTTGTTACATTAATTTACCTCGAATACCAACTTGGTGATACGACGCAATGCTACAAATTGCATCACGCTGACGGCAGCCTAATAATGTTAAAATGCGTATTGATAACTACCACATGCGGACACCGTACCTGGGCAGCTGTCGATGATTACCGGCTGGTACGTTCCCAATACGCAGACCGAGCGTCGACCACCACACAGCAGTACCCGCCGGAGGTATCTGCTCACCTGACCCGAGTGCTCCCAGTGGCCGGGTCACGGTCGAGTGACGTCACCATCAGCTGCCCGCGGTTCTGACACCACAAGCGCGCAAGGACGCCGCCAGGGACGCCGCCAGGGAAGGTGCACCTCCGTCCGCCAACCACCCGTCGGACGGATGTGCGCCGCTGGGCAGGACACTTGGCGGACGGATGTGCGCCGCTGGGCAGGGCACTTGGCGGACGGATGTGCGCCGCTGGGCAGGACACTTGGCGGACGGAAGGCGCCGGGTTCGGCTCATCACGAAGACGCTGAAATGCCCAAACATGAGTAGCTAGCAAGCGCAGATTTTGAGGCCATTTCATGATTCAGAATTAATCGCTACTTCCCGGGGATTGCTGACGACCCCGCCCCCCCCCATAAGGTTTTTTTTCGCGGACTGTGAAAGAACGGCACGTGGCAACGCGCCGAAAATTGGCATACCTCTTCCAACATCAGTTTAGCATGTTATGCCACAAATTTAGAAGTTAGATCACCTAGAGTCAACGAGGTAGCAAAGGTCAAGTGAGATCACCTCCAAAAACGTTCAACCAGACGTCACGCGCTACGGATAAGGATATTTTAATTAAACTTCCAGCGTTTGCTTACCGTTATGGATGGAACAAAACGCAGGCGAGGAATTTTTTAGTTTTTCCCTTATTGATTACATATTAGTTTTGTTTTTTCCATTGTAGCTAAATTCGAAGATTTTGGGAAAAGTAACCATTTTATATCGTAGTAAGTCGATTTCGAACAACATTTCTCGGTCTCCTCTACCCATTAGAAAATGAAAACTAAAGAATACCTGAAAGCTCTAAATTTTCAACTTTCACAACAAAAAAAATTGATTTTTTTTGTGGCCAGAAATTGTACCGTCCTCATAGATTTCGCATTCCTTTTCCGATTCCAATCTTTTTCAAATCTCCCTCATAATAAACCCCCAAAACTACAAACAGGATGCAAGTCTTGCAAATCTAAGGCCCCTAGTGACGTGACTTTTAGGGATAATTTTCTTTCGGGGAGGTATCTGACTCTACTCGTCGAGGGCATTCCGATGACTCCTAGTTCGTTTTAGTGGGACGCTTAGTGTGGAGATTAGAGTGAATGGTCTCTATCGACTCCCCCCGGGACGGGGTGTGAGGATTTGACGGGAGAGACGGGGCGGGATGATGCCTGACCCTGGTGTATCCTTGTGTAAATGTCGAGACACCTATAATTTCCGGGAAAATAGAAGGTACTGCGGACGTCTCCAGCTTCCATGCACATCCACTGAAGTAGTGTTAATGGAATAATTGTATCCAGGCGTAGAATCAACTGCTATTCATGGGCCACTGGTCCATGGGAGCAACTACGATACAACGCCATCCACACTGCGCATGCAGACAATCCTGACTTACTTACCCGAGTGGATAAAAAATTAGGCATCGGTAGTTGCTTAGCATTATGACTGCCGGATACATCAAATAGTCACAACAACGAACTAGCCAAGTGAGTTTCCTCTTCTTGGCCTGAGTGAATTACCGGCACAAAAATGCAATTTATAGAGAGATACCGAGTCTGGCCACTTCCTTGAGCATGCAGTGCCTGAGCACGCCGTGTCTGACATGACAGACGCTCGACGGTGCAGGGCCAAGGCTCTTTGGCTATATTTCCTGAGTTCCTGACGGAAACATAATCCCATCTTTACTCTGGTACTTCCATGCGCGAACTCTTAACCCCATTTTAACTCATTTATTGAACTCAGAAAACGAAGTTGCATTTCCGGAGATGAGGAGTGAGAATATAAATGTTGAAGTCACTTCGATTCAGTGGTGAGTTGCAAATGTTAAATTGATCGGTTCAGTGTTAGTTGTGCTCCAGTTCTAACCTTGCACCGGACGACAGCAGCAGTTGGCCAGCTTACTTCCCACATTTACGATTAGCTGAACCAGGAATGGAGTGCAAGAAAGCTGCACATACCCGTACATTAAAGAACCGTGATAAACTGCTAAGAAAGAGAAAGCAGCATTTTTTTCATGCATAGCTATCCAAACTATCTTATCATTAAGTTATAATGCTCCTTCATAAATGAAACATTCGACGTTTGCTTATCTTTTCGAATGCAACGAAACGTACCAGATAATTTTTTTGCGTTCTTGATGACGTATCAGCTTTGCATACTTGCCCACTGGGGCTAAAATCTGAGATTCTGAAGATGGCAACACCCAAGATGATCGATATTCCCTTCCTTTTCTTATCCCAAATATTTATTTGTTTTTTAATATCCATAAAACTCAATCCACAAAGCAAAGAACATAACGTCAGTGGTGAAAACATAGACACCCTAGTGCCGTCACTCCGGGAGGTATTACATTTTTTGGTGGTTCTCGAACCTAGCGGTCTATAGCCTTCCGATGAACCCATTCCGATTACGTGCGACACTTAGATTGACGATTAGAGGGGATATGTATCGACCTCCCATACCAGAGACGGTGTGCGAGGACTTGACCGGAAAAGAGGCCTAAGAACAACTCGCGAAGGACGTTGAAACTCTAAAGTACATAGTCAGACATAAAATAAAGTATTAAAAATGACTGGCGAGTACCACATCAGTTTATACAAAGTACTCACAGAGTGAAGACTCATCGCCGCGCTTAATAATCATTTTACAGCTCATCTTAACAAACGCAATCACCTCAAGCGCGTACGCCGCGTCGGCGAGCCACCAGTTTTTTTCTGGGACTCTGATAAACACTACTATATCCGCCCCAGTTTTCTCGCGCAACTGATCAATAACTACCCGTATCAGTTTCGCCAGAGCTGGAATATATCAAGTTACATGACAAACACGCTGCCAGTTACCAAAGCTTAATAATCGGCCAAATTTGACAGATTGCTATGAACCTTTACGCTACCGATCAAGTATAACGGACAAGGTTCGGCGTTCCCACAGAGCACATCTATACAATGTGTATGACTGTTCTATTTTTATTTCGTCCATTCACACGTGCAATGAAGTGGCACGCTCCATACAGATGAAATCAAACCATGCGTCAGTCACATCTGGAATGCATCGCAATATAGGCCAAAGCAAGGTGAGCATTCTCACAGACTGAATTGTTCCAGCAGCACGTTTTCTCCCAATGTTCAGACCATCTAAAACAAACCGTCCCCATGGTAAAATCGCAGTGGCATTCGGCTACAACACGCATCCTGCAAACGCCGGTGCTTTCGTTCGATCACGGTTCCAATCCTAAAAGGTGTTCCTGACAATTAATACACGGAAGGCTGTGTGATAAAACCTCTTCCTATGTGTACTTGTCATATCTGTCATGCAACAATGTTTCCAGCTAAAACAGTCCAAGGGGGCAAGCATTCACGTGGTGGAGAAACATGTTTCCAGCTAAAACAGTCCAAGGGGGCAAGCATTCACGTGGTGGAGAAACATAGTTATCATAGAACGACGTATGGTCCTGTGTTGGCTGATATCCAGTCATGCTGTCTCGTCTTGCGGCGCTGTCCTGTCCTAGCACGACGCTCTGCGTGTTGCGCTGTCGTTTCATGGCGTCTTGCTCGGGTGCTCCGGTAGGGCCATCCTGTCATGTTACGCATTCTCCTGTGCAGTTGTTTCGTCAGCTGTTATGTCGTCATGTGCTCTCAAGGCGTCCTGCTTGGCGATGTGGTTCATTCCACCGCGCGGATTGCGACACCCTGCGCAAGATGCGTCTCCTCACAGCAGGAATACACAATAACTCTCCTCCTGGGCATAGAAGTAGAGGGTGAGCCACATTGTAATTAGTATCATCGACATAGCTATCACCACCAAGATCCACTTGCTTAGCATGTGATACATGACGGTGAGCAAAATAATCACACAAACATCTGCCAAGAAAATGAGGACAAGAGCTCTTCTGAACGAAGAACAACATCCCTTTGTGCGCCGCTCAGCAATCGGAGGGTTCTCGCGCATGGTTCCCGGAGGAATGACTGCCTCCTCAGCCACGGGCGGCGGGAGCAGCAGTTGCACGGACTCCCCGCTCCTGCGACGCGCCTCTGAGGGGACACCGCTGCCTCTGCCGCTGCCGCTGCCGCTGCCGCTGCCGTCGCCGTCGCCGTCGCCGTCGCGCTCGCCGCTGCCACTGCCACTGCCGACGCCGTCGCCGTCGCCGCTGCCGCTGCCGCTGCCGCCGTCACTGCCGCCTCGGCCACCTCGCTGAACGGGAACCGCAGCTGCGGCTCCCATTCCTGCGGCTCCCGGGTGCCGCAGCACAGACTGCGTCAGTCTGCGGACGGCCGTTGGCGACGTCTCGTCCTGTGGCGCCTCCTGTGTGCCGGAATTGGACGTCGGTCCAGCAGTTGCCGGAGCATCGCGGGATGCCGGACCCTCTGCTGCGTCCCGTGTGTCTGGAATCGACGAGACTGGTGCCATCGGGGTACTCTTGGAAGTTGGTCCATGCGACGTTATCGGGGTGATGGGTGTGGACGGTGGTAGAGCAGCCGCCGAGGTACTGCAGGAGGCCGGTCCCTCTGCTGCGTCCCGTGTGTCGCGAATAGACGAGACGGCCGCCATCACGGTACTCTGGGAAGTTGGTCCATCCGACGCCTTCGAAGTGACGAGTGTGGACGGTGGTGGAGCAGCCGCCGAGGTACTGAAGGAGGCTGGTTCCTCGTCCACAATCTGCGTCTGGCTGGTCGGCGGCGGGGGACCAACCTCGAGCAGACCCGGACGGGATGAGTCCTGGGATTTTCCACGCTCAGCTCGTGCTGGCTTTTCGAACACCTCCGAGTAGTCAGACATCTCTGCGGCAGCCAGGAGATACACCAAGCGTCACACTCCACTCGTGATAGTGTGGATGCAGACATCAAAACGGGGAAATAGCTCGGCATGTAAATGAAAAGCTACTTGTTCGTAACTGGATTAGAGTGGATAATCTACCAAGCTTGCATTAGTTTTATTACGTCCCATTATGCATTAGTTAATATTACGTCCCATTATGCAAAGTAATGCGAACGTTACACAATGAAAATAATAGTGAGCATCCCCGGGCAAGAGATAATGGACAATGGTACCTGTCGGCTTTGAATCGATAACGTCTGCATTGATTGACGTAGGCGTGTTGGCGTTGCTACGTGCCCGAAGTCAACATTCACCTGGCGCTACTGCTTGTATCGTCATTGGCCTCATCGGCGGTCAATGGTAAGTGACCACAACACGGACAATAATCCAGATTTGCTGGCCAATTTTGATTCAAATTAGTTCGCGAATTTATGATTCACATATCATCAGTCACATATCATCAGTCACATATCATCAGTCACATAACTTGATTCACATAACTTGATTCACATAACTTGATTCACATAACTTGATTCACATAACTTGATTCACATAACTTGATTCACATAACTTGATTCACATAACTTGATTCACATAACTTGATTCACATAACTTGATTCACATAACTTGATTCACATAACTTGATTCACATAACTTGATTCACATAACTTGATTCACATAACTTGATTCACATAACTTGATTCACATAACTTGATTCACATAACTTGATTCACATAACTTGATTCACATAACTTGATTCACATAACTTGATCCGTTTTAACCACACGCATGCAGGATGGGAGCATGGCGGCTCTTGCCATTTTTATATTGATATTCACTCAAACAATAAATTTTCACATCAGCTTTTCTTCGTTAGAGGAACTCGCAGAAATATTCAAACGCTTTTCCTCAACCTGAACTTTCACGTCACCCATGAACTGTTAGCAAAATTGCACTCTGCGAGATACATTCTGGACAATCCAATGTAATTCATTTTATTTCCGTCCGACAGTTTGTTCCGGAATTATGCGGTAATGGAAGTCAGCTCGGTATTTAAGGTTTTCCAAAGGAAGACTTGCCAAATGATGCGTTATGGAAACTCTGCTCGGTACGTTTCCTCCAGTGACATCAGTTCACACTATTGCGGGTGTTCCCTCTAGAGACAGCTGTTTAGAACACAGATAAGTGTGGTGTTATCTTTTCTAGCATCAGCTCAGATCGTGTCAGTGCATCAACTGATTCGGAAGCAATAGTTATAATTTATCAACATGTTGTCCGATTTTCAATAGACCTTCAGATTTATCGAGGAAACTAGATGGTATACAATGCTTCAACCACGACCACGAATTCGTACCCTACTATTTAATAGCAGGGGCCATGCACCACTAACGTACCGCGAATGTAAGTAGCATACGTCTACATATGTGCGGGCTCGAATCTACCTAATGGCTTGGCACTTTGTGATTATTTTGGACCATCCCAGATGTACAATGAATGACTGAAGATTGGTCCTATAACACCATGAAGCAAATATCGAAAGGCATGAAGGGAATCTCCTCTCAGAGTATCGTAAATGTTTCCTTCGCCTGGACAAGGGAAGCAGCAAAGGCACCCTACATCCTCACTATGACATTCCTGCTATGTATATCGAGATGGCCTTGTGTTACAAGTCTGATACATCGGTAGGTTTCAAGTGCTAGATTATTTCATCCTGATCAATAGAGCAGATGGGAAAGGCAACACAAACATTATCCCAGTATATCACTTGCACATCTGTATCGTACTTAATTTGTGCGTCCCCAGAACACAACAAGATGAGGCTTGATGTTACTAATATATCATCAGGCAAACAAACTCAACTGTTCCTGAGTACCCGTTTTACTGAGTTAACGCTATGGTAGTTATTGATTCGTCCGACGCGTTTCTGTTCAGTTGCACAGAGTTGCAAAGGCTTGCTATAGTGCCAGCTCCGTAGTGACCAAGTAGATATGAGAGAGACATTTGCATTCCTGCATCCATTTCGTTAGAGCCAAGTGGTGCAAGTGATGTTTTAGCCGACTGCTCCATTTCCATCGAGCATTTGCAATTAGATACCAATGCATATTAAAACGACCAATTACGCTTCTCTAGTGGTATTTGATGTCGTACATCTCATCTGGTCTAGCATGAATATTCATTCGAATATGACATTTTCAAAAAGCCACACTTTTCCCATAAAGCTGAACAACACGTTCGCTCAAATCACATATATGACACCAAGGCAATACGTTGACAGTGAAAACTATCATAAATATCAATAAGACATTAGTTTCGGTGTCATTTATGTTAATATTAATTATTACAAATGGATTTATTGATTGATTATTTGGGCTTAAGGGCGCGTGGACTACTAAGGTCATTTTGCGCCCATACAAATGGATTTATTAATGATATTCATAACTTCCCCGCCTTTTTCAACACCAAGCAGGTCTCCACGGATCCAACTAGCAATGCGCGATGAGCAAGTCAGTCTTGAGGACTCGCGGGGCGCGATTAACCCACGCTGTGCGGCAGGGTCAGGCCATGCAGATAGCTGCTACACTGAATAGTAGACGACTCGCAGTAGGGTATATCAAGATAAAGCCTACAGATATAGAAGATTGGTCCATGTATGCCATCGGCGAGTATTACTAGAAATATTGTCGACGCCTGCTCTTTGACGATGGTGCAGACATCCGAGGAACTAAGCATATAAAATACAGTAAATACTATTGACTCCACCTGATTTAATTGGCATTATTGCGCTTTGAGCATTCAAGAACAAGCTTTCGGCACATTTTACTTATATAAAGCAAGCAATGGGGTTAGGTATGGTTTGGTATGGTTTTGCTAAGTTTTTTTTTCAATCGGGATTTCTTTTTAATTAAAAAAGCATTTCTCTTGATAAAGCTAGGCTAAATTACGTCAGGATGGTCTGAAAAATTCGGTAGTCTGTTTTACAGCGGCATTTGCTCTCCTCTCTACTAGATTTTGAGCCTTGCAAGTTATTACTTCCTTCAACTAGATATTCCAGACATGAACTAAAAAGGTACATCGAAGAACTTTAAATATTTATCAGAATTGGTTTCAATCAATTTCCTAAGCATTTTTATTGAAACAAAATTGTTCTTCATGGTGAGAATTAAGTGATTTGAGACGGATCGCTTTATTATAATTTTCCTTAAACAATTTTATATTCCGAAACATATATCCAACTAGATGGAAAGTAACAAGTCAGTCTATGCGCGAGCGTCCTATTCATGGGGTGTGCTATGAATATTTACTAGTTGTGCTGTGTTGGCATGTCGGGAGTATCAAGGTATGGATTGATAAACTTGGTTGACATCGATTGTATACTTTTTTGTCTGCCCTTGCTCAGGAAGTTCTCTTACAAACGCATGCTTCGCTAATTTAACCATAGCGCCAACTTCCTCTTCAGCATTAATTCGTCGCCTGCCAAATACAGTATAGCTGAGTGTAGTCTGCACGTAAATCAGAAAGCGTATTGAAACTTACTTATGTTCGTAAGTTTAATTTTACTTATTTTGGCATCGTCGACAGTAAAACCAATTTCGTTATGAAATTGATGCGATCGCTTGATGTGATTTGGCGGTCGCTTTTCATTCATGCGGATTATTATGCCACATCTTCTCCCTCTATCTCGTCCTGGGTCTCTTTTCTGAGACCTGAGATCGGCCAGAAAATTTCCGTTGTAACACAGACTAGTCAGAACAAAAAAAAGGTTCGAAAGCTGTCAAATTAAGAAGAAATATTCTGGCATGGCTGGCCAATCTAGGTTCACATATATCAAGCTATTATGCCTCGATTTTATAATTCCTTTCCCAACCTAAATATTTTTTAAGCGTTGTTAAAGCACTGTATTGCAAAGAGACACCTTCATAATTTCAAAAATTAGCATCCACCCCAAACTTACACTAATTTGGAACGCACTCATAACTAACGCATTTGGTAGATATTAGACAGCATATGTTCTTTAGGACGCCCAGAGCACATTGCTCCGGTAAACCAGCCATTCATTATGTTCTCCTTTCGGCCAGCCAGTGGCCTTTCAGGGCAGGTTAGCGGGCAGTGTGCTTCGATAAATCGAATATTGTTAGCTTCAGCCAACAAGCAGAAACATACAGACTGTCTGGATCATCCTGGCCCATCCAGACACTGCCGATTTATTATTTTAACGTTCCTACTCAGGCTTATCTTTTCTCACCTCTCCTTGTTCATTAGCTTCAGCTTCAAAGATGTCAAAGATTCAAAGAAAGAAGAACACCTGTCGATACCAATAATTTACCTCGAATACAGACGAGGCAAAGTGAAGCAATGTTAGGAATTGCATAATACTGACGGCAGTGTAATTATTAAACGCGTATTTGTAACTACCACATGCGGACATCGTACCTGGTCAGCTGTCGATGATTACCGGCTGGTAAGCTACCAATACGCAGACCGAGCGTCGACCACCACACAGCAGTACCCGCCGGAGGTACCAGCTCACCTGACCCGAGCGCTCCCAGTGGCCGGGTCACGGCCGAGTGATGTCAACAACAACTGCCCGCGGCTCTGGCACGACGAACGGGCAAGGGCGTCGCCAGGGACGCCTTCTAGCGGACGCAAGGGCGCCGCCAGGGATGGCATCTGGTGGGCGTATGGTCGCCGCCAGGGATGGCTTATGGTGGACGCAAAGGCGCCGCCAGGGAAGACGTCTGGGGGACGGATGTGCACCGCTATGAAGGGAACATAGCGGACGAAAGGCGCCGGGTTCAGTTCAGGGGGAGAGTGATTTTTTTACGCGTGTAGGACCATGATAGTGACTTGCTCCGCCGTGAAAGGAGCACGTTACATGTCTATATATAAAAGCGAACGTTGCGATTAAGGTGCAGGCAAGTGGAAATTTATGTTATGGGAATTTTGCGTTCTTTGTGCGAAATTCTTCGGTGCTGAAGGTGGGGGCTGGGTTGTGTACGTCTCTCTGATGTCTAACTGCTTTTAATTTTCGTTTGCTCATCCACAAAAAAATGTAGTTTGTGTGGGATTGGGGTATCTTGAGAGTAGCGAGGTCATTTTGCCAGGGTGCCAGCTTTAGCCTACTCTTATCGAAGAGCTCCGTGGGATTTTTGCCGTGAGGACAAGGGGACAATTGTCCACACCGCCTCTCATACCGGCTGCCGCAGATAGTTGTTAGTAGCTGGTTAGCCTGACCATTAGGGTGTGTCACTTCAGGCACTTTTTTACCGAAGGTGCCCCTATGATTTTATCATGCCCTGTCCATATAGAAACAGCGTGGCACTATTCATTCCCTCTGAATTTTAACCCCCATCTAGCTCCAAGCGAGAGAAGTTCGGCCGATCTGCTAACACTAGCGACACTAGCGCCACCATAGCGGAGAGCGTATGAACTAATGACACCCAATCGTTTCCAGAGCCTCTTTCACTCGCCAGGTCACAACACTGAAATATTTGACCGTGTACCGACTCCTCGTCGACTAAGCCATCGAAGGAACACATAATAAACGATTGATATTGATATAACCCCATTCTTAACTAGGTATTTAACTCACTCTTACCGAGCACAAGCAATCACTATTCGCAGGACCGCCGCAGTCCCACGTGATTCGCAACAAGACCCATGTTATCGGTGGCTGCCAAACATACGTACAATGAGTCATCGAGCATCCCGTCTCTCGGCACCTGATCCGGAAGGTTCCCACCTCGCTCGTTCCAATGCTTGACGCAAGAGAGCTGTCATCTGAGGAAACAGCACGCAGCGCCATTGTCTGGCTCCGACCGGCGGCTGTGTGCTAGCCGGCTCAGATATCGCACAGGATTCGCTCGCGTTATCCGCTACTGGCACCACTGATGTTAAATGACACTGACGTTAAATGACACTGACGAAAGTGGGTCCTGATCTCGCGGTGTTGAGTAGCTGCCTACCAGACAGGGTCGCAGCCGGGCGGAGAGCGTGGGAGTCGGCTGAGTGACTCAGAGCGAGGCGGAGTGCGCTGTGCCGTCTTTTACAGGTCAGTTCAACGATTGGTTAGTTTTGTGTTCAGGGGTGGGGTGGGGTGGGGGAGAGGGTGTTAATTAAGAGCTTCCAAACTCAGCGGCTGCCGAAGGCATTTTAGGTTGAGGGGTAGGGAAATTCAGGACGCACCCATACCCGTCTACCGAAAGGCGCCCTCAGGTACAAACAACGAGAAAAAAACGAATTTAGTGCATTTCGTTTTAGGCGCCCGTCGCCTGACACGGTACCCCAATGTCCTTCGTCGGAAATTTGGGGGAGGGGAACTGCCCCCTCTGCCCCTCTCCGCGTCCGCCGTCTCTACCGAACTGTGTGGTTGCCAGCGTTCTATTTTCAATTCGTCACTGATTTGTGAAATATGACTAGCGCAGACCAGCGTTGCGGCGTTTGAGTCTGTAATAACTTATAAGGTCAAATAACTAAGTACAGGCTGTAACATTTTTTAGTTTTGTTGGGAGTACCTATGACATTCCCGCTGAGTGAAGACATCCGACCCATTCCCTGTTCTTGAATTGAGACTGGAACTATACCTACAGTTGGTGATTTTTTCTAGTGTTAGAAACTATAATGTCTTATGAGGCATCATCTCGATGGGGCATTTTATTCATCCGCCACTGAAGACCCTCGAAACTCTCGGCTAATTAATCGTTAATAATTGAACAACGTATGACTAGAATACATTTTTTTAATCCCAGTTTCTGTCATTTGCAGATCCTGATCCGTCATTCAGGATGTCCCTTCGAAGCCGGGCAAAACACTTCAGCCTCGGACCTCCGAAGAACCTACCTGCTAATCAGTTTCCCGCTAACAAAGATGTCATCAACTATGTTAGGCTATTACATGGCCAAGCACCCAACTTGAGATCGAAAGTGCTGTCAGCTGAAATATTGAAGCCGGTCTCTGAGCGGGTATTGAAAATTTGGAACGACGAAGGCATCCCGTCGATGTAGTTAAAAGGTGTGCAGCGAAAGGTCGCTGCCTGCTACAGCCAGTATAAGAAGCTCAATAAAACCAAAACGGTGGACCGTGAAGCCAAAAGCTCGGCGTCGGAGAAAGCTCGAAGCTATTTCGGAAGACTGTTTGACATAGCTCTATGTCGATGTAAAGATCTGCGCCATTGCAGATGTCCTCGGGAAAGAAAAGTGCCAGAAAAAGAGATCAGCTTTCTCAGAGACCAGAGGCGCTGTCGTAAGATGCTCCTGGGAGGCATCGACCGCAGGGAAAGTGCCCGACGTAAAACTGCAACTTCTAGAAGGCTGAGACAACGGCAAGCTGAGGGACAGCTACAACCGGGGAGCCTCGCTGGTCCCAGTGATGACAGCCAGAGCGGTCGCAACGAGGCCGGACAGTCTGACACACCGGACGTCGCAATGGGCGATCAGAGCTCCCATGATTCAGTTGACTTTTCCAGTGGCAGTCAGTCAGACAGTGTGACTGTCTCGGAGGATAGTGCAACTGTCTCGGCGGGCGAACCGCTTGTCGCAAATTGTGACACGCTGACAAATACAGCGCTGGCTGCAGACAGGTTCGGCCTATCAAACCGGTCGGTAGCTGCCGTCATTAATGCTTTCCAGCTGGACATCGGAAGGGCCTCTTCTGAAAATCCCACACTGCTGCTGGACCCTAAAAAGGTTTGGCGGGAGAGAGTTAGGGTACGACGAACCTCGGCTGAGGCCAGGTCCGACAAGAGGCATGGCAGTGCCTTGCAGTCTCTGTATTTCGACGGGCGAAAGGATCCCCACACTAGCACCGGCCGATCCACAGAGTGTTCTGAAGAGCACATTGCCGTTGTAGCTGAGCCTGGGGGAGAATACGTGACTCATTTCACCCCATCGTCGGGACGCGCTAAAGATCAAGTGCAGGAGCTGGTCGACATCGCCGCCGAATGCGGAGGCGCCATCAGGGTTCTCGGCTGCGACGGCGCTGCCGTCAACACCGGTTCTGCGGGCGGCGTTTGCCGCCTTTTCGAAGTTCTCACGGAACATCCCGTGCACTGGTTCGTGTGCCAGTTGCATTCCAATAAGCTGAACCTACGCGAGGTGTTTCGGAAATATGATGGAAAAACCACTGGTCCTAAATCATTCACTGGACCTCTCGGCAAGGCTGTGACTGCCGAGGTACATGCACTACCGCCTGTCCAGTTCAATCCAATCGCCGGTCACGTCTCTGATCCCCCAGCAGCTGCAGAAGCCGAGCTCAGCGCGGATCAACTGCTGCTACATCGGCTCGCTGTCGCAATACAAACTGGCCACCTCGTAGAAGAGGACGCAAGGAAACGGATTGGGCCAGTTAACCACGCCAGGTATGTGCCGGTTATGATCTTTTTTAGTGGCGTGTAGACGGTAATTGTTAGACGGTTCTTTTGCTTTTGAAACATTCAATGTGATAAACGAGTAAAAAAATAAATGTTATTTGACAGTAAGAACAGTTTACTTCGCCTCTTTCTCGTATTTCATGCATATTAATCGCAAACGGTGCTCTTTAAAAAAAAAAACTTTTGTTTGTCTACCAGTAAACTATTCCTACACGAGGTACCTAAATAACAGCAATAAAATATGTTTCTGAGCACATTCTTGCTTCACAGGTGGCTCACTCTGGCTGCAAGGCTACTCCGCCTGTACGTCGCAACCGCGTCACCATCACCTCAACTCTGCGATATCATAAAGTTTCTAGTGGGCCACTACGTGCCAGTGTGGTTCCACATCCGGAAACACAGCGAATGTAGTAGCGGCGCGAAGAACATGATGTTCAGCTTGGAGGTACTACGCACATTGCCTCAACAACTGCAGGACACAGTGAAGCCTGTCATCCAGCGTAACAGCTACTGGTGCCATCCAGAAACGATACTGCTAGCTATGGTGACCGACCAAGACCCGGAACTCCGCACCCGCGCAGTGCAGGTCATCCAGCAGTGTCGACAGCAGCCTCAGGGGGAGGTCCGGCCATTCGTACTCCCAGCGGTGAACTTCAATGCCGTAAATTTCACCGAAATGCTGGACTGGAACGCTGCGCTTCTCACCGAACCGCCGCTCACCATGGACCTGAACGATTCAGAGCTGGACGGCATTCGGGTTGCACCGCTGACCGTGGGTGCCTTCCCGGTGCACACTGTAGCTGTGGAACGTACCGTCAAAGTGGTTACTGACGCGGCGCGGGTGGTGGTGGGAGAAGAACAACGGCATGGCTACATCTGCAGCCCCCTCAGGCACCGGCAGCAGCTGCCCGCGGTCATCAGCAAAAAATCGTTTCTGTAGTGAGAAAGTCGCCAGATGATTGCTTTGTATGTCACATATGGCACAGAGTATTGTGTTGTGGTTGAAGAAAGCTTGTCTTGTTGGCATTGTATCTAAGACGCGGAATTTTTAAGGAATGCAAAGCAAATGTCTTGTCTGGTCCGATATGAGAAGCCACCTCCTGCTGCAGCCCTCCCTATCCCTATTCGATTCCGTCTGAAGCAAATTATTGCTACGTAAGTTGTGTAAATCTGAGCCTAGTATTGATATACTTTCTTCAATAAACCAAACAGAGAATCAAACAAGACTTATTTGTCGGTGAGAAGTGGATGCGAGCGCTGCGAACAGCAACTGCTCGCTAGTTCACGATTTGCCCGCTATGGTGGCGCTAGTGTCGCTAGTGTTAGCAGATCGCCCGAACTTCTCTCGCTTGGAGCTAGATGGGGGTTAAAATTCAGAGAGAATGAATAGTGCCACGCTGTTTCTATATGGATAGGGCATGATAAAATCATAGGGGCACCTTGCACTGCGATTGGTGACACACCCTACTGACCATGCCGTGCAGGGTTGTCAGTGGTTAGTACGGTGTTTGGCAATTCGGCTCTTCTAGTCGGCTGTTCCTCTGTGTGACCATTTATATTAAAAGTCGGAACGCCTATCGGCTCATCTTCGTCCGATGGGTCCTCTGTGTAGTCGTTTTACGTTATGCTAATTTTTTGTTTGTCTGTTTTAGTTTCTGTTTTCCTATAGCCAGTTGGCTCATCTATCTCCGACGGCACCGCTAGGTAGCCAATTATTCCTGACTGAGAAGGAAATCGGCTCATTTAATTCGGACGCAAAGCGTGGATGGCTAGTTACGTGTTCCCTACGAGCAATCGCGGTCATACATAACGAGTTGATGTGAGCGTTGGTGGTGCGGTGCCTAGAGTGCTCCTGCTAGCTACTTAGCATCCAGATATTCAAATAGCAATTGAAGGAGTTTTGGGTGGTTGCCAATAAGTGATCGAAGCGATAGGGTGATGCCCTCTCCCTCTCTCTCTCTCTCTCTCTCTCTCTCTCTCTCTCTCTCTCTCTCTCTCTCTCTCTCTCTCTCTCTCTCTCTCTCTCTCTCTCTCTCTCTCTCCTCTCTCTTTCTCTCTCTCTCTCTCTCTCCTCTCTCTCTCTCTCTCTCTCTCTCTCTCTCTCTCTCTCTCTCTCTCTCTCTGGCAGAATGCCTTAGGTCGTTATCTCTGAGATTTATAGCTACTGCAGTCTAGCAAGATGTCGCATATGCTTGAAAGGGTGTTGCAGATTTCGCAGTGAGGTGTTGTGTGTTGGTCATCCGCTAATCGAGGCTGTATTAGTTTTGTCCAATCGGTTCTAAATCTAGTGAGGATAACCGCTTTTTGTCCATGAGACTGATTTGATGTGTCCGATGTACCTATCGTTGGTGTGATTGCGTTGCTGTAGTTGGATTTGTGCTTTGTTCAGTTGTGTTGTGTCCATGTATTTTGTTGGTGTTGGCAAATGCGGTGTTGTAGTAGTGCTTTGCAATCGTCTACCGAATATTCCACACTAAGGTAGGTGATCGATGCTTAGGCCTGCTTTTCGAGCCGGTCTGGTTCTTCGTTACCTGTGATGTTGGCATGGCCCATAATCCAGAGGAAGGAAAACTTCATGATTATGTTACCGGCCACGACTTCTTCGGTTCGATCAATGGAGCGATAAGGACAGCCGTAAGTATTGGTAATTGACTGTAGGAAGGATTTGGAGTCTGAGCAATTCACTACGCTTCTGCCTTTTCGCTTCATGAGACTGGAGATAGCGGCCAGAATGGCCATTGCTTCAGCGGGGTAAATGGAGAAGTTATCCGGTAGAACCTTGGAAAGTCTGAAACCTGGTCCAGTGATGCCGATACCTCAGCCTCGTGTTTCGACCCATCCGTGAATACGAGGGATTTCTGATTGTTGACATCGGAAACTTGCGTAACAGGCCACAAATGTCCGGTGATGCGATAGTGCATTTCTTCTCCGAGAGCAAGTACTCGACCTTTCGTTGAGTGGAAGTCCAGAATGGCCTAATGGGCGGTCGAGCTGCAGTGGATGGTATTGCGAGGTTCAGATCTGTTAGAGCCGTGGCAATTTGAACGCTATATGCTGGACGTTTGCGCGCAAATCGCCTCTTGTCGTATCTGTCAGGTACGAAGCAGTGCTGTGCCGGATGATTTTTAATGGATTTGATTTTGGTGTGGTAGCGGCACAGCTATTCTCTCCTGTGGTGGAGTAAGGGCGTGATTGAGTCTACTGGAAGATTGGCTATGGGTGTAGCACTAAGGGCATCTGTGGCTGCTCGAATGGAGATGTTTTGGATGACTTCGAATCTTTGGCTCCAACTTTCTGAAGTGGAGGCAACAATGGTGCTGTTGTATTCTAGAGTGGGTCGTATGATTGATGTATACAGTCGCAGTAGTGTTTTCCTGTCTCCACCCAAGCCTGTGCCTGCAAGTGCACGCGTTATGTTGACGCTTCGCGAACCGCTTCGCGAACCGCTTCGCGAACCGCTTCGCGAACCGCTTCGCGCACCGCTTCGTGATGGTGGTGATGTGCGTGTTGAAACTTAATTTTTCGTCTAAATGCACTCCTAAGAACTTGGAGCTTTGAAAACTTGAAATATCAAGCCGGCCGAACAGACGTGTTGATGAGGCAACGTCCACACATGAGGAAGGTTTTATTTCGTGCATAGTGAACGAATGATTGTAACTTTTCTACTGTTGAAGCTAGAATTTGCTTTGGAAGCAAGGGCGTCTAGAACGCTTCCTATAGTGGCACCGTAGTTGCTGTTGGCCGTGGTGTGGGCGGCGACTTGGCGTAGTGTAGCAGTGGTCTTCAACTTGTTGTAGGACAGTGATGTGCGGTCCTTTCACAGTCATTTGGGGAAGGGGCTTGGTGGTGGGCGTTTCAGGTTGAAGCCCTTCGTCACGTCCCAAATTCTGCCAGTAGGTGTGAACCTATTGCAATTGAACAATTGCAAGGAACAAGACTGCCAGGAGGTTTGTTGTGTTGTTCGGATTGTGTACCGGTTTAATTCATCATGAAACTGTTGGAATAAATCAATCGGCCAAATTTGACCGATAGTGATGTTCGTGACCGACCTTTACGCTGCAGATCAACCGGTAAGTTTCGGCAATCCCACAACTCCCTTCTATACGATGTGTAAGACTGTTCCATTTATATTTCGTCCATGCATATGTGCAAGGCAGAGGCACGCTCCACACCGGTGAAATCAAACCATGCATCAGTCACATCTGGAACACATTGCAGTATATCCGAAAAAGGTGCGTATCCTCATTGACAGTTGTCGAGCCAGCACCTTTGCTCTCAATGTTCAGACAATCTAAAACAACCCGTCCACATCGTAAGACAGCAGTGGCATTCGGCTAAAACGGTCCATACGCATCCTGCAAAACGTACACGTCCAAACGTACACGTATGCTCGGTGCTTTCGTTCGTTCCAGGCCTCCAATTATTAATAGTGTTCCTGGCAATCAACACATGAAAGGTTGTGGTAGCGTCCCTCAGCATATTTAATTTCCATGTCTGAAATGCAACTATTTTGTCCAGCTAAATTAATCTAAGTGAGCAAGCATGCAGGTGGTACAGAAACAGTTATGATAGAACGACGTGTGGTCTTGTGTTGGCTTATGTCCAGTCATGCTTTCTCGTCTTGCGGCGCTGTCCTGTTCTAGCACGACGCTGCCGTCCTGTCCCGCTGCTGCTCTCCTGCTCTCATGGCATCCTGATTAGCCATGTGGTTCATTCCACCACGCCGAAGGCCACAGAAGTACCGGACCAGCAATCCTGCACATAGCATCGACAAAGGTATTGCCAGCCATATCCCCGTCCATTGCCGTTGAAACACAATGGTGAGCGCAATAATCGCACAAAGATAGAGAAAGAAAAGGCAGACACTTATTTTTTTCCGCCAAGAATAAGATTCCTGCGTGACCGGCTCAGGAATCCGCAGTATCACGCGCTCGGTTCCCGGAGAGATGTCGGCCTCCTCGGCCGCGGGCGACCGGAGCAGCAGTGGCACGGACTCCCCGCCCCTGCGCCGCACCTCTGAGGGACTACCGCTGCCGCTGCCGCCGCCGCTGCCGCTGTCGCTGCCGCCGCCGCTGCCGCCCCCGCCGCCTCGGCCACCTCGATGGACCATAGGTTCGGGCAGCGCCAAATGCACCGGTCTGCGGACGGCCATTGGTGACGTCTCGTCCGGTGACGCCTCCTGTGTGCCGGAATTGGACGCCGGTCCAGCTGTTGCCGGAGCACCGCGGGATGCCGGAGCACCGCGGGATGCCGGTCCCTCTGCTGCGACCCGTGTGTCGGGAATCGACGAGACGGCTGCCATCTCGGTACTCTGGGAAGTTGGTCCATCCGACGTCCTCGGGGTCATGTGTGTGGACGGTGGTAGACGACCCGCCGAGGTACCGCAGGAGGCTCGTTCCTTCTTCACAATTTGCGTCCGGCTTGTCGGCGGCGGTGGAGAACCCCCGAGCAGACCCGGACGGGATGAGTCCGGCGATTTTACACGCTTAGCTCGTGCTGGCTTTCCGAACACCTCCGAGTAGTCAGACATCTCTGCGGCAGCCAGGAGATACACCAAGCGTCACAAACCACTCGTGATAGTGTGGATCCAGACATTAAGAGGTAAAATACCTCGGCATGTGAATGAAGAAATATTTGTTCGTAACTGGATTAGACTGGGTAAATTACCCAGCTTGCAAGCTCCATTTTGCAAAGTAATATAAACCCGCGCCGTCTTTCCGGTCACATCCTCGCACTCCGTCTCAGGGGAGGGGGCGTTTAGTAAACCCCCTCTAAAATCCAAACTAAGCATTGCGTTGAAACGAAAGAGGTGTCGGAAAGCGCTCGACGAGTAGGGTTCAGGTTCACCCCCAAAATACCTTTACCCAAAACAGTTTCCCCCCAAAGGCGACGTCACCAGGGGGTCTAGATTTTCACGACTTTTCACGACTAACATTATATTTTTGGCTTTGGGGTGTTCGTTTTGGGGATATATGAAAAAAAAAAAATTATTTGGAGTGAGAAAGGACAGCGAAATCGATCAGGTCATTAATATCTTCGCCCCCCCCCAATAAATAATCGAATTTCAAATCTTTGAGTTTTCAAGATCTTTTATTCGTTGGTTGGTTGGTTGGTTATTGGAGTTTAGGGGCGCATCGACTGCCGAGGTCATGCAGCGCCCATAATTCGTTGGTTTAAGTAGACTTGCCCTAATAAAAAATGCTTGCTTTAGCCAGAATCCTATTTGAACTGCAATTTAGCAAATGCGCAAAATGTATATGTAGTCAAAAACGAAAAAATATGAGAAAAAATTCCACTCGTACGTTTTGTTCCGTACCAAAAGATAAGGAAACTGAAATTTTCATAAAAATATATGTACCCGTTAAAGAGTGACGACTGGTTGAACTTTTTTAGAGGTGACCTCACTTGACATTGACTAACTCGTTGACCCTTGATGACCAGACTTCAAAATTTTGAAACAGCGTCTCAGATTGATGTGGGAAAAGCTATGCCACATTTGGGCGCAATGCCGCCTGCCGTTCGTCCGCTATGTGCGAAAAACCTGAGAGGGGGGCGGTTGAAGACCCCCGAGACGGGACGTGTTAACGCAAAAAGTGAAAATAATAGCAAGCATCCCCCGGCGAGATATAATGGACCATCGTATCGTGTTGAATCGGTAACTTCGGGACTGATTAACGTAGGCGTGTTCGTGTTGCTACGTGCCCGAAGCCAACATTCACTTGGCGCCTCTACTGGTCGGAGGTCATTGGCCGCATCGGCCGTCAATGGTGAGCGACCACACCACGGACAAGAACCCAGATTAGCTGGCCAATTTTGGTCCAGATTGGTTTGCTTATTTTGATTCACACGACCAGATATACACAACCAGATACACACAACCAGATACACACAACCAGATACACATAACTAGATACACATAACTAGATACACATAACTAGATACACATAACTAGATACACATAACTAGATACACATAACTAGATACACATAACTAGATACACATAACTAGATACACATAACTAGATACACATAACTAGATACAAAAACATAACTAGATACACATAACTAGATACACATAACTAGATACACATAACTAGATACACATAACTAGATACACATAACTAGATACACATAACTAGATACACATAACTAGATACACATAACTAGATACACATAACTAGATACACATAACTAGATACACATAACTAGATACACATAACTAGATACACATAACTAGATACACATAACTAGATACACATAACTAGATACACATAACTAGATACACATAACTAGAACACAAACAAACACAAACAAACACAAAAACACAAACAAACACAAACAAACACAAACTAGATACACATAACAGATACACATAACTAAAGATACACATAACTAGATACACACAACTAGATACACATAACTAGATACACATAACTAGATACACATAACTAGATACACATAACTAGATACACATAACTCGATTCACATAACTCGATTCACATAACTCGATTCACATAACTCGATTCACATAACTCGATTCACATAACTCGATTCACATAACTCGATTCACATAACTCGATTCACATAACTTGATCAGTTTTAACCACACGCATGCAGGATGGGAACATGACCCTTGCCCTTTTTGTATTGATATCCACTCACACAATCAACTTACTCAAGCTTTTCGTCGTTGGACAAATTCGCAGAAACATTTAAACGCTTATCCTCTAGCTAACATTTGACGTCGTCCATGAACTTTTCGTAAAATTACACTCGATATACATTCTCGACCATCAAATGTACTTCATTTTATTTTCGTCGATCCGTTTGTTCCGGATTTATACGGTGATGGGAGTCAGCTCGGTATTAAGGTTTTCCAAAGGAAGAATTGCCAAATGATGCGGTATAGGAAACTACTCGGTAAGTTTCCTCCAGCAACATCAGTTCACACCGTTGTGCATGTTCCCTCTAGACAGCAGCTAGAAAACACAGCTCAGTTGTTCTCGCTTGTGACATCAGCTCAGGTAGCGTCGATATATCAACTGATAGGAAGTAATATAGCTCTAATTCATCAACATTTTACAGATTTTCTGTAGACCTTGAGATTTATCAAGTAAACTAGGTGACAGAACGCTTTAACCACGTCCATGAATTCGTATCCTACTATTTAATGCCAGGGGCCATGCACCACTAACGTACCGCGAATGTAAGTCAGATACGTGTGCAGATGTGCGGGTTCGAATCTACCTAATGGCTTGGCACTTTGTGATTATTTTGGGCCATCCCAGATGTACAATGAATGACTGAAGATTGGTCCTATAACAACATGAAGCAAACATCGAAAAGCATCGAGGAAATCTGTCCGAGTACCGTCAATGCTTCCTTGTCATGGAGAATAGTAGCAGCAAATGCGCCCTACTTCCCCACTTGGACATTCCTGCTGCATCAGTAGGTTTGGAGTGCTAGATTATTTTATCCTAATGAATGCAGCGGATGGCAAAGGCAGCACGACTCATCGCAGTACATCACATGCACATCTGTATCGTACTTAATTTGTGCGTCCCCAGAGCACCCAGTAATGTAATGCTCGACGTTTCTAATATGGCATCAGGCACATGACTTGAACTGTTCCTGGGTCCCTGCTTTACTTTAGTTAGTTATAGGCTTGGTAGTTATCGATTCATCCGACTGGTTTCTCTCCAGTCGCACTGAGTTACAAGGGTTTGCTGGAGTGCCAGCTCCGTAGTGACCAAGTCCATATCAGCAGGCTACTTGCATTGTTGCATCCATTTCGTTCGAGCCAAATGGTGCAAAATAAGGTGTTAGAAAATAATAACTACCATTTTGCATCAAGATTTTACAATTGGACACCAAAGGATATGGCGACGACCTGTTACGTTTCTCTAGTTGCTTAATGTGGTTATCTATCTTATTTGGTCCAGCATGAATGGTTCTTCGAATAGGAACTTTTCAAAAAGCCACTCGATTCCCACACACCTGATCAACGCGTTCACTCAAATCACATACTATACACCAAGGCAATGCTTTTTTTGCGCTAAAACAACTGTTGTAAATATCAATAATACATTAACGTCGGTGACATTGATATAAATGCGAAATATTACAGATGTATATATTAATGATATTCATAACTTCACCGCCTTTTTCACCACTAGGAAGATTTCCACCGAACCAAATGCGAGATGAGACATGTCAGCCTTGTGGACTCGCGGGGCGTATGATTAACCCACGCTGTGTGGTAGGGTCAGGCCATGCATATAGTTTCTAGAATGACTAGTGCACGACTCGCAGTAGGGTATGTTAAGATGTAGATTCCAGATATAGAAAAATTGTGAAGATGTGCCATCGGCGAGCATCACCAGAAATATTTTCGACACCAAAGGAATTCAGTATACAAAGAACAGTAAGAACTTAACTTAACCTCACTTAACCTCATCTAACTAGCATTATTGTGCTTTGAGGAATTGAAGAACAACCGTTCGGCACATTTTACTTCTATCAAACAAGCAAAATGGTGGAGCTTGGTTTGATTTGGATGTGCTAGGTTGCTTTTTTCAATTGGTTCTTTGCGATTAGAAAAAAAAATAACACCAGTCACTCCTCTCGGCAAACCAGAGGCCTTTCAGGGCAGGTAAGCGGGCAGTGTGCTTTGACAAATGGGATATCGTGAGCTTCTGCCAACAGGAAGATACATACCGACCATCTTGCTCACGCCTACCCATTCAGACTCTGCCGAGTTAATACTGGAAGCTTAAACGTTCCTAGCCAGGCTCATCTTTTCTGACCTCTTCTTTTTCTTAGCTTCAGCTTCAAAGATGAGCACCTGTCGCTACCATACATTTACCCTGAACATAAACTAGGCAATATGAAGCTACGTTAGACATTGCATCATACTGACGGCAGCATAATAACATTAAAATACGTATTTGTAACTACCACATCCGGACACCGTACCTGGGCAGCTGTCGATGATTACCGGCTGGTAAGTTACCAATACGCAGACCGAGCGTCGACCGCCACACAGCAGCACCGCCGGAGGTATCAGCTCACCTGACCCGAGCGTTCCCAGTGGTCGGGTCACGGTCACGTGACGTCACCATCAGCTGCCCGCGGCACTTGCACGACGAACGGGCAAGGGCGTCGCCAGGGACAAACGAAGACATCTGGTGGGCGTATGGTCGCCGCCAGGGATGGTTTCTGGTGGGCGGAAGGGCGCCGCCAGGGAAGACGTCTAGCGGACGGAAGGCGCCGGGTTCAGTTCATCATGTGGAACATGAAATGCTCTAGCACGAGTAGCAAGAGCAGGGTAGATTTTCCGCTGATTATACTTCATGCTTAAGAGTCCATCGCTACTTCGATGTCTTGCATAGTGTCGGATCCTTGTGTATCCTTGTAAATGTGGTCGCATCGGACGTCAATGGTCGGTGATCACATCACGGACGCTGATCCAGATCTGCTGGCGGATTTTCATCCAGATTGATTGGCTGATTTCGTTTTAGATTGGTTGCAGGATTATATTCCAGATGGGATGGCGGATCTTGTTCGAGATCGGTTGGCAGAACTTCTTCCAGATCGGTTGGCGGATTTAGTTCAGAGAGGTTGACAGATTTAAAGACACATCCTATGAGTCATGAAGTGAGGGGTCTTCTCACCCTCACAGTATCAGAATAGCGTCGGAACAGATCCTGTAAGCTCAAGCTGTATGAATCTTCATGTGAACAACAATGCTACCTGTGAATAAATGAATGAAAAAATTGTGCAGAATTATAATACTTTGGGCCAATATAATCTCAGCGGTTAATAAGCGCTAACATTTCGCTACAATTTATCCAGTTAATGGAAGGGCAACATGTAAAGTGCACGGAATCAACGAACTGAAATGGGGTTACCAGTTTCCTGGCGTGTCGGATCAATGACTCGTCCATGACCTGATTCAGGGTCAAGCTAGGACAAGTGTGTCTATACCCTGTATGTGTTTTCGCTCGTTCATAATGTTCGTGTGAACTTACGGGATGAACACATAATATTATACACCGTGGCTTATCTTATTCGTACCACTGATACAGAGCATGACCAAGCATTATCCATCAATTCATTGGATGACATGAGTTGGTTACATAGCGTTCATACTGTTACTGACAACTACTCATGTTCGCTTTTTATGTCAGACTGCGCGCTGAATTTCGAACAAGCTCTCGAAGCTTCCCACGACTATTGCGCTGGAATAAAATATAATTTAAGGCATCAATGTTTGGCGTTCCATACATAGTTGAGTAAATGATTGAATCTTGTTCGGTTATCTATCTGATATCGATTTTGTTATTCAGCGCGAGATTTGATTACCAGGCATTCATCGCGTGCTGCAGTTTTACGCAAATGTGCAGTGACCTTTCAATACCCGAACTGACCTTACGCATGTAGGATGTGCAAATGATAGTTCTTGCCATTTTACATCAGCGAAAATTCGCTCACACAAACCACTCAAAGTTTCTGGTGACTAGATAGTTTTGCAGGAATATTCAGCCTCCATTACATGACATGACATGCGACATCATCCATGAACTCTCAACACACCTACAATCCATCGTTCATAGAGATTAGTTCAGCACACTACATGCTGTGTTCCCTCCCGATGCATCAGGTTAGAACACTACTCAGTGTATTTCCTTTTGAGATATCAGCTCAGGTCACGTCAGCACATGAACTTACTCGGAAGTAATATAGTTCAAAAGCAGAAGCATTTTTTTATTTTCTGTAGACATTCAAATGTGTTATCGAACAAATTAGATCACGCAAAACACTTGCAACCACATCCCTAAATTCCTACCCTATTATTTTCAGACCGGGCCCATGCACCACTAACATACCGTGAGTGCAAGTGGCACACGCCTGCAGAAGTGTGGGTTTCAATCTTCCCGGTTCCTTGGCACTTCATGATTGCTACGCACCACTTCGGATGAGCAAGGAATAACTGAAGATTGGCCTTATGCTAGAATGAATAAGAAGCAAAATTAATGAAAATAATTATGCCTGAGTGTCGTATGCATCGGCTTAGCGTGGACCGCAGCAGATTCCAAGAAGCAGCAGCTGTGCACTATATCATCACTTTTGCGACATGTCTCTTCTATTTATCGGGGAGGCGTTTTTATAACATCCTGATGCGTTAATACGTGTGCAATGCTAGATTATCTTACATTGAAGGATAGAGTGGATGAGAAGGGCACCGCCACACTTGACCCTGTGCACTGCTTGCACGTATGTTTTATATTTCATATTCTAGTTTCCAAACCATACTATTCCAAACCATACGAAGGGCGCCGGGATCGGTTCAACATGAAAATGCTGAAATACCCCAGCATTAGTACCTAGCAAGCGAAGATTATGAGGTGATTTCATGCTTCAGAATCAATCGCTACTTCTAGACGATGCATAGCGTCTAATCCTGGTGTATCCTTGTGTAAATGTCGACACATCTATATTTTCTGTGAAAACGGTAGGTACTGCGGTCCTCTCCATCTTCCACGCCCATCCAATGAATTAGTATTAATGCAATAATTGTCTCTTAGCGTGCTATGAACTGATCTTCATGGACCAGTGACCCATGGGAGCAACTGCAATAAAACGTCATCCACCATGCGCATACAAACAATTTTGACTTACTTACCTGAGTGGATGAACATATTAGGCATCGGTAGTTGCTTAGCAACTACCGACTGCCGGATCTTTATGACTGCCGGATCACGATACATCAAAGAGTCACAACAACGAACTAACTAAATTATTTTCCTCCTCTTCGCTTGAGTTAATTACCGGCACACAGATGCGATTTCCGGAGAGATACCGAGTCTGCCCACTTCCCTGAGCATGGAGTGCCTGAACACGCCGTGTCTGATATGGCAAACGTCTGACGGTGTAAGGCCAAGGCTCTTTGGCTATATTTTCTAAGTTCCTCACGGAAGCATCAGTTCATCTTGACTCTGGTAATTTCATTCGCGAACTCCTGTCACCATATGAACTCATTGATTAAACTCAGAAAGCGAGGTGGCATTTCCGGAAATGAGTGAGAATGTAAATGCTGAAATCAATTCGATTCGGTGATAAGTTGCAAATATTAATTTGATCGGTTCCGTCCTATTTGTTCTGCTTCTTTTAACCTTCCACCAGACGACACCAGCTCTTGGCCAGCTTCATCCTCGTCAACGTATTTCCCACAATTTATATTGCCTAAACAGGAATGGAGTACAATAAGGCTGTACTTCCCTTTACATTGACGTAGCATGATAAAGTGCTAAGGAAGAGAAATCAGCGTTTTTGTGATGCATTGTTATGCAAACTATCATCTCGCTATGCTCTACTGGGTATTCAAAATGAAACTTTCGGCGTTTACTTCTCTTTATGAACACAACGAAACTCACAGTAGGAATTTGTTTGCTTTCTTGATGACGTATTAGTATGTCATACTTGCCCACTACTGGAAGATCAAAGATTCTGAACAAGGGAAAGTCGAAGATGATTGATTTTGCCTTCCCTTCTTATCCCAACTAATTTGTTTTCCTTTTTTAATCTCCCTGAAATGAAATCCCCAGACCAAAGAACATAATGTCAGACATGAAAACGTAGGCACCCTAGTGCCGTCACTTTGGGAGGGGTTAAATTTCGGGGGTGGTTCTGAACCCTCTTCGTCTAAAGCCTTCCGATAACCACTTCTTGGTTTCATGCCACGCTTAGTTCGACAATTAGGAAGGGAGGAAATGTATCGACATCACCCACCCGAGACGGTGCGCGAGGACTTGTCCGGAAGGGAGGGGTAAGAACGTATCACGAAAGACTATCAAACTCTAAATCCATATTCAGACATAAAAGAAGGCATGGAAAGATTACTCTGGTAACAGCCACATCCGCTTACATAAAATGATCCCACAGAGCCAAGCCTTACTGCCGCGCTTAATCGTTATTGCAGAGCTCATCCTGATAAAGACGGTCACCTCAAGAGCGTCACGGCCGGTCTCGACGACCCACCTATGTTTTCTGACACCCGAATAAACACTACTTTATCCGCTCCAGCTTTCGTTCGCAACGAATCCATCCCTACCTGCATCAGTTTCGCCAGGCACGGAATATTTCATGTCAAATGACAAACGAACTGTCATTCACCACTGCAATAAATCAGCCAAATTTGACCGATGGTGATGATCGTGACCGAACTTTACGCTGCAGATCAAGTATAACAGACAAGTTTCGACAATCCCACACAGCACTTCTATACAATGTGTATGTCTGTTCCATTTTTATTTCGTCCATGCATATGTGCAATGCAGTGGCGCGCTCCATACCGGTGAAATCAAACCATGCATCAGTCACATCTGGAATGCATTACAATATAGTAAAAACGAGGTGAGCACTCTCACTGATGGAGTTGTCGCATCACCATGTTTACTCTCAATGTTCAGACCATCTAAAACGAACCGTCCCATGGTAAGATTGCAGTGGCACTCGGATGAGATGTTCCACGCGTCTTCTGCAGGCGTCGGTTATTTCGTGCGCTCCAGGCGTCCAATTCTTAAAAGTATTCCGGGAATGAATACATGGAAGGTTGTGTGGAGCCGCCATTTCCCATGTTCAATTATATCTGTCGCGCAACGATTTTTCCAGTTAAAATAGTCCGAGTGAGCATGTATGCACGTGGTTGAGATACATAGCTATGATAGAACAACGTGTGGTCATATGTTGGCTCATGTCCAGTCATGCTGTCTCGTCTTGCGGCGCTGTCCTGTTCTAGCACAACCCTCTGCTTGTTGTGCTGTCGTTTCATGGTGTCTTGCTCCAGTACTCCGGCAGGACCATCCTGTCATGTTACGCATTCTCCTGTGCAATTGTTTCGTCAGCTGTTTATGTCATGTGCTCTCGTGGCGTCCTGCTTGGCGATGTGGTTCATTCCACCACACCGAACGCGACACCCTGCAAGATGCGTCTCCTCACAGCATGTACAAACTAAAACTGAACTACTCGTCACAGAAGTACTTGGCGAGCAATGCTACAAACGCCATCAACAAAACTATCAACATCGGGTTCCAAATGTTTTCTATCAGATACATAACGGTTGCCGAAATAAGCACACCGATGGACGTGATGAAAAGGCCGACAAGAGCAGTTTTCAACGAAGAAGAACATCTCTGTGTGCACCGCTCAGGGATCGGAGGGGTCTCGCGCTCTCTTCCCGGAGACATGTCGCCCTCCTCGGGCACGGGCGACCGGAGCAGCAATGGCACGGACTCCCCACTCCTGCTCTACGCCTGAGGCGGCACCGCTGCCGCTGCCGATGCCGCTGCCATTGCCGCCTCGGCCCCCTCGATGTACGGGAACCGCAGCTGCAAGCCGCACCGACCGCGTCAGTCTGTGGAGGACCAGGCTGGACCAGGACCGCTGGGCGAGGACCAGCGGTCCTGGTCCTCGCCCAGCGGACTCATTTGCTTACCTAATGCATTTTGCAGATCTAAATACAGCCAGGCGTTATCCATCAGGTAATTGGATGGCGAGGTTTGCTTGCAAAATGGGCACAATTGCGTGGACCATTCGCTGAATTGGAAACCAGAACTCAACATCTCCCACGACCATTGCACTGGAGCAACAAAATATTTAAACGCATAAATGTTTGACGGTGCATACGTAGCTGAGCTAGGGGGTTTTAGGGCGCTTCGACCAGAATTCTAAAGGTGAAAGCTAGTTGGTGATGCATGTGGAGATACAAATGGATCTTGTTATCCAGCGCCTGGTTTGACCGTCAAACATGCATCGCAGGCATAATTTCCGTTCAAATGTGCAAATTCCATCCATGAATTCATGAACTGATTCGGAAGTAATATAGTTATAATTCATCAAAACAAATTTCCAATTTTTTGTAGACCTTCAGACTTATGGAGCACACTAGGTCACCTACAACGCTTCAACAACGTCCATGAATTCGTACTCTACTATCTGAAAGCAGGGCCCATGCACCACTATCGCACCATGAGTGCAAGTGACATACGACTGCATAAGTGTTGGTTTCAATCTTCCAGGTTCCTTGGCATTTCATGATTACTTCGCACCATTTCGGATGAGCAATGAAGAACTGAAGATTGGCCTTATAACAGCATGAGTAAGAAGCAAATTCATGAAAATAATTACGTCTAAGTGATACAAACACTGGCTAAGCTTGGACAACAGCAGGCACAAAGGCAACAACAGCCCAAACTTGATGCTATTATCTGCCAAAAATTACAATCCTCTGTAGACTGCTCAGGACTCTGAGGCGTCTCGCGCTCGGTTCCCGAAGAGAAGTTGACCTCCTCGGGCACGGGCGACCGGGGTGGGATTGGCACGGGCTCCTCGTCACTGCGCCACGCCTCTATGGGGAGACCGCTGCCGTTGGCGCTGCCGCTGCCGCTGCCACTGCCGCTGACGCTGCCGCTGACGCTGCCGCTGACGCCTCGGCCATCTCCATGGAGGGGATCCGCAGCTGTGAGCTGCACCGACGGTGTCAGTCTATGGAGTACCGGCGCCCCTGCTGCGGCCGTGCCGCCGACAGGCGAGGACCAGGCTGCTCGGGGCGCAATGTGACGCGCCGGTGACACGGAGACCTGGTGCGTTGGTGACGTCTCGTCCGGTGACGCCTCCTGTGTGCCGGAATTGGACGCCGGTCCAGCTGTTGCCGGAGCACCGCGGGATGCCGGTCCCTCTGCTGCGTCCCGTGTGTCGGGAATCGACGAGACGGCTGCCATCTGGATACTCTGGGAAGTTGGTCCATCCGACGCCTTCGAAGTGACGAGTGTGGACGGTGGTGGAGCAGCCGCCGAGGTACTGCAGGAGCCCGGTTCCTCGTCCACAATCTGCGTCCGGCTGGTCGGCGGCGGGGGAGCAACCTCGAGCAGACTCGGTCGGGATGAGTCCGGCGATTTTTCGCGCTCAGCTCGTGCTGGTTTTCCAAACTCCTCTGGGTAGTCAGACATCTCTGCGGCATCCAGGAGATAAACCAAGGGTTACACTTCACCAGTGATAGTGTGCATGCAGACATCAAAGCTGTGAAGTATCTCAGCATGTGAATAAAGAGCTATTTGTTCGTAACTAGATTAGGATGGGAAATTTACCCAGTTTGTAAGTTCCATTTTGCAACGTAATGTGAACATTACACAAGTGAGAATAATAGTAAGTATCCCCGGGCGAGATATAATGGACAATGGTATCGGTCGGTCTTGAATCGATAACATCTGCACTGATTGACGTAGGCGTGTTGGTGTTGCTACGTGCCCGAAGCCATCATTCACCCGGCAACTTGACTCACATAATTTGTCTCGCATAACTTGATTCACATAACTTGATTCACATAACTTGATTCACATAACTTGATTCACATAACTTGATTCACATAACTTTATTCGCATAACTTTATTCACATAACTTTATTCGCATAACTTTATTCACATAACTTTATTCACATAACTTGATTCACATAACTTGATTCACATAACTTGATTCACATAACTTGATTCATGTTAGCCCCACGCATGCCGGAAAATGAACATGACGGCTCTTGCCCTTTTTATATCGTTATTCACTCACACAATTCTCACATAAGCTTTTGGTCGTTAGAAGAATTCGCAGAAGTACTTAAATGCTTGCCCTCGACCTGACCTTTGACGTCATCCATGAACTGTTAGCAACATTACACTCTGCGTGATATATTCTGGACCGTCCAATTTACTTCATTTTTTTCGTCGATCCGTTTGTTCCGGAATTATCCGGTAATGGAAGTCAGCTCGGTATTTAAGGTTTTCCAAAGGAAGATTTGACAAATGATGCGGTATAGGAAATTCTGCTCGGTAAGTTTCCTCTAGCGACGTCAGTTCACACTATTCTGTGTGTTCCCTCTAGAGGCAGCAGTTTAGAGCACAGATCAGTGTGTTGTTGCTTGTGACAGCGGCCCAGGTCGCGTCGGTACATCAACTGATTCGGAAGAAATATAGTGGTAATTCAGCAACATTTCTGCGATTTTCTGTAGACCTTGACATGTATCGAGCAAACTAGATGACAACGATTCAACCACATCCATGAATTCGCACCCTACTATTTAAAAGCAAGGCTCATGCACCACTAACGTACCGCGAATGTAAGTAATATACGTTTGCAGATATGCCTGTTCGAATTTACCTAATGGCTTGGCACAGATTACTTTGGACCATTCCAGATGCACAATTAATGACTAAAGATTGGTCCTTTAACAACATAAAGGAAACATCAAAAGATGTTTCCTTTGGGAAATTTTATGGGAATCTACTGTCCGAGTATCGTCAACGGTTCCTTGCCGTGGACAAGGGAAACAACAAATGCACCACAATGACATTCCTGCTATATTTCTCGAGATGGCCTTATGTTAAATGCCTGATGAGTCAGTAGGTTTGGAGTGCTAAGATTATTGTATCCTGGATAATAGAGGGGATGACAAAGGCACCATAACCCTTCTCTCAGTATATCACTTGAACATCTGTTCGTAGTTAATTTGTGCGTCCCCGGAGCACCCAGTAGTGTAATGTTTGACGTTTCTCATATAACATCAGGCAAATGACCTAAGCTTTTCCTGGGTGCCTGTTTTATTTAGCTAGTTATAGCCATGGTAGTTTTGGATTCATCAGACGGGTTTCTGTCCAGCCGCACAGAGTTACAATGGCTTCCTGGAGTGCCAGCTCCAGTGACAAAGTCAATATAAGAAGGACACTTGCATTGGTGCATCCATTAGAGCCAAATGGTGCAAAATAATGTGTTAGAAAATAATTCCTGTCTATTTTGCATCAAGTTTTTACAATTAGACATCAATGCATGTGGCAACGACCAGTTACGTTTCTCTAGATGCTTGATGTGGTCATCTACCTCATTTGGTCCCGCGTGAATAGTTATTCGAATATGACCTTTTCAAAAAGCTACTTGATTCCCACAAGGCTGAACAAGGCGTTTACCCAAATAACATACAATAAATACACCAAGGCAATACACTTTGACAGTAAAACGACTGTCGTAAATATCAATGATGCATTAAGGTCGGTGACATTGATATTAATATGAAATATTACAGATGGATATAAGAATGACATTCATAACTTCGCCGCCTTTTTCACCACCAAGCAGATTTTGTGGGCACTAAAGTTGGCTTCAACATGGTCGACGAGCACTAAAGCCAAAATAACTGACTAACCAAGCAGATTTCCACCGAACCAAATGAGAGATGAGACATGTCCGTCTTGTGGACTCGCGGGGCGTGTGATTAACCCACGCAGTGTGGTAGGATCAGGCCATGCATATAGTTGCTACAATGATCAGTGAACGATTCGCAGTAGGGTATATCAAGATGGAGCTTACAGATATAGAAGAACGATGAATATGTGCCAGTATTAATCCGCGTCGTCTTTCCTGTCAAGTCCTCCCACCCCATCTCGGGGGGGCGGTTGATGACCCCCCTCTAAAATCCAAACTAACCATCGCACGAAAACGGAAGATGTCATCGGAAAGCGCTCGACGAGTATCGTCCAGGTACACCCCCCACCCCCAAAAAAAAATATGCCCCGAAAGTGACGTCACCAGGGGGCTAGATTTTCACGACTTTTCATGGCTTGCATCATGTCTTTTACTCTGGGGAGTTCATTTTGGGATATATGAAAAAACAAAATGTATTTGGAATGGGAAAAGGACAGCGAAATCGACCAGGCCTATAATTTTTTGGCCCAAAAAAAATAAAAAATAAAATAATAAAAAATAAAAATTCCGTTTTCACGTTTTCTTTAGTTTTCCTTTTCCAATGAGTAGAGCGTGCCGAAAATAGTTGTTGGAAGTCAACTTGCCCTAATAAGAAATGCTTACTTTAGCCAGAATCCTGTATTTGAACTGCAATATGACAAATACGCAAAATTTATATGTAGTCAAAAACGAAAAAAAATTCATCTCGGACGTTTTGTTGCATCAGTAAAGATAAGCAAACGCTGAAAGTTTCATTAAAATATCTGTATCCGTTAAAGCGTGACGACTGGTTGAACATTTTTGGAGGTGACCTCACTTAACCTCGACTAACTCGTTGACCCTAGATGACCTGACCTAACAATTCTGAATCAACATGTCAAATTGATGTGGGAAAAGGTATGCCAAATTTGGGCGCGCTGTCGCGCGCCGTTCGTCAGCTATCCGCGAAAACCTGAGGGGGCGGTTGAAGACCCCCCCCCGAGACGGGACTGGTGAACAAATATTTCCGACACAAGAGGAATTCAGTATACAAGGAACAGTAATTACTATTCACTTAACCTCATCTAACTGGCATTATTGCGCTTTGAGGCATTCATGAACAACCCTTCAGCACATTTTACTTCTATAAAGCAAGCAAAAGGGTTAGGCATGGTTTGGTTTGGTTGTGCTAGGTTGTTTTTCTTTCAATTGGGTTTTTCGTTATTAAAAAATATTTGTCATCAAAAGAGCTTTGCTAGATTGTTAGGATGATGTGAAAAATAAAGTGAAAAATATAGTGGGAAATAAATTCTGATACGACTGGTTGGGCTAGGCTGTCATATTGCTTAGCCTTACTGTGCCTTACTTTTACAATACATTGCCCAGCTTGAAGCCTTTCCTGGCATTATTTAAGGACTGCATTGAAGCATAACCTTAAAAAGTTCAAAAATTACTATCCACCCCAAACTTCCACTAATTTGGATCGCACTTATATCTAGCCCACATAGAAAATATTGGACAGCATATGTTCTTTAAGGCATCGAGAGCACATTGCTCCTGTACACCAGCCATGCATTATGTGCTGCTTTCGGCCAACCATTAGCCTTTCAGGGCAGGTAAGCGGGCAGTATGCTTCGATACATCGGATATCATTAGCTTCTGCCAACAGAAAGAGACATGCAGACTTTCTGGCTCGCGCCAACCCATTCAGACACTGCCGATTATTGTTACAAGCATTAGCGTTTCTTGCCAGGCTCATCTTCTCGGAACTCTTCGTTTTGATTGGCTTCAGCTTCAAAGATGAGCGCCTGTCAGTACCATAAACTTACCCCGAGCACGAACTAGGCGATATGAAGCATTGTTGGAAATTGGATTATACTGACGGCAGCATAATAACATTACAACGCGTATTTATAACTGCAACATACCGACACCATACCTGGGCAGCTGTCGATGATTACCGGCTGGTAATTTCCCAATATGCAGACCTAACGTCGACCGCTACACTGCTGTACCCTCCGGATGTATGTGCGAGCTCATCTGACCCGAGCCCCCAAAGCGTCTGGGTCACGGCCGAGTGACGTCACCATAAACCTCCCGCGGCACTGGCACGACGAACGGGCAAGGGCGCCGCCAGGGATGGCTTCTGGTGGGCGGAAGGGCGCCAGCAGGGAAGACGTTTGGCACACGGACGGCGCGGGCTTCAGTTCATCATGTGGATATTTAAATGCTCTAGCACGAGTAGTAAGATTAGCGTACATATTGCGCTGAATATATTTCATGTTTAACACGCCCCCAGGAGGTGGTGTGGCGAAATCCGCCCACCCCTCCGGTTTTTACAAAATAACTCCGGATTTTACCGTCCGAATACGCCATTGTTTGTGTACCTGCTTAGAAATGACCGCCGCGTTGCGTAAGGTAAGAAAAACGAAAATTGACCGAACATTTATCGAGTTGAAGGTCGTTAAATTAAAAAAAAAATCAGCTCCAGACCGCAAATATCGCCGCTCATGCGCTTCCCGTATATTGGCAAAAGCGAAGTGTTCTTGACAACACTGGCGACTTGTTTGATGCATATTGCTCTCCTACATTGTTTCGAAGTCATGTCCGGTCATCGGGGTCAAGTCAGGTGAAGTTCATGCATTCTAACACACGACCTGGAGGGGGAGGGCGAAATCCGCCCATTCCTCAGATTTTTCGCACGTAACTCCATGTTGTACCGGCCTATCTAGACCATGTTTGCATACCTGGTTAGAAATGACCTGTGCATTGCTTAAAGTGACAAAAATGAAAATCGGCCGAACAGTTTCCAAGGAACTGGCCGTTAAACAAAAAATTCGCAGTGCGAGACCACAAAAATCGGCGCTGATGCGCTTCACGTATATTGGCAAAACGGAAGTGTTCTTGACAACACTAGCGACTTGTTTGATGCATATTGTTATGCTAGGTCATTCCAAAGTCATGTTAGGTCCCCGAGGTCGTCAGATCAAGTTCATGACAGGCTCATGCAACTAAACTTGGTCAACTGGAATATTCTCATAAATGCAAATGACTGTCATGCGATTGACATCACTTTGCATGTTATTCCCTTCACATCCGGAAATCTACTGTTTGTCATTGTGTGCCTAAGTGTTTCCATACTGTATTCATGTATTTCATAGCTTTCTTTGCGAAGCCGATTGTGCCAGCTGCCCAACCGAGCAGTCGGGTGGGCAGCACGATTCCGGTAACTAAATCAGGTAATGACCTTATAAAGTGTTCCTATATAGGTGACCTGAGGTCACCGAATCTGCCATCTGTATTGTACCTTCGTAGTGTCAGAAACATCGCCAATGCCAACTTTGGAACAATCATAGCGATCCATAACAATTACAAGCCAATCCATGCAAAACCGGAAAACTTTGCTATTTTGACCTCCTTTGACCTTGAAAATTTTGATCTATGGTGATGATATTTTCACGCAATAAAGTTCACTGTCATACCCATCCATCCTGCAAACTTCGTTGCTCTAGCCTTAGTAGGAGCCGAGATCTCAGGGAGCCAGGTCATCCACCCTCAAGTGCGCGTAATTTACTCTCCAGGGCGCGTGTTATGAGTCAATCGCTACTTCGATGACTTGCAAAGTGTCCGATCCTTGTGTATCGTTTTGTAAATGTTGTCGCATCGGACGTCAATGGTCGGTGATCACATCATGGACGCTGATCCAGATCTGCTGGCGGATTTTGATCCGGATAGATTGGCGGAATTCATTTTAGATTGGTTGCGCATTTTGTTCAAGATGAGATGACAGATCTTGTTCGAGATCGGTTGGCAGAACTTGTTCCAGATCGGTTGGCGGATTTTTGTTCCAGATCGTTTGTAGGATATGATTCAGATCGGTTGGCGGATTTAGATCAGAGAGGTTTCCAGGTTTAAACTCACATACCATGGGTCATGAATTGAGGGGTTTTTCTCACCCCCACAGTATCAGAATAGCGTCGGAACAGATTCTGTAAGGACCTCAAGCCGTATCCATCTTCATGTGAACAACAATGTTACCTGTGAAGAAAAAAAATTGTGGAGAATCATGCTACGTTATGTCAATATGATCTCAGTGGTTAATAAGCGCTCACATTTCGCTACAATTTATCGGATTAATGGAAGGGCAACATGCACAATTGCACGGTATTAACGAACTGAAATGGGGTTATCAGTTTCCGGACGAGTGGGATCAATTACTTGTCCATGACCTGATTCAGGGTCAAGCTAGGACAAATGTGTGTATACCCTGTATGTGTTATCCGCTCGTTCATAATGTTCGGGTGCACTTACGGGATGAACACAGAATATTCTACACATTTGCTTACCCTGTGCATACCACTGATACAGAGCATGACCAACCATTATCCATCAGGTCCTTGGATGACATGAGTTTGTTGCAAAGTGGTCATACTTTTACTGGCAAATACTCGTTTTCTCTTTTTATGTCAGGCTGCGCGCTGAATTCGGAACAAGCTCTCGGAGTTTCCCACGACTATTGCGCTGGAATAAAACATAATTGAATGCATCAACGTTTGTCGTTCCATACATAGTTGAGGAAATGATTGAAGCCTGTTTGGTTATGTATCTGATATCGATCTTGTTATTCAGTGCGTGATTTGATTGCCAGGCATTCATCGCATGCAGTAATTTTACGCAAATGTGCAGTGACCTTGCAGGACCATACCCGAACCTGCCGTCAATTAACCGTACGCATGTAGGATGTGCAAATGATAGTTCTTGCACTTTTACTCCAGCAAAAATTCGCTCACACAAACCACTCTCAACCAAGTTTCTAGTGACTACACAATGTTGCGGGTATAGTCAGCATCCATTACATGACTTGACCTGTTGCGTCATTCATGAACTCTCAACAAGCCTACACTCCATCAGTTCAGAGACATCAGTTTAGAGACCTCAGTTCAGCCAACTGCATGTTGTGTTCCCTCCCGAAACATCAGGTTAGAAAACAACTTAGTGTGTTGCCTTTCGAGACATCAGCTCATATCGTGTCTGCACATTAACTGACTCGGAAGTCATGTAGTTCGAAAGCAGAAAAAAATATTTTTCCTTTTCTGTAGACATTCAAAAAGGTGTTATTGAACAAATTAGATCACACAAAACAATTGCACCACCAGTAGCGCAACCAGGGGGGCCAAGGTGCTATGGCCACGCCCCCCCCCCCCCCTCCCAATTTTTTTTTGTGGCTCGGAGTAGGCCACCCTACTCAGAGTCTTGGCTAGGAGCCCGCGAAGCGGATCTGTGGCTCGAATCAGGGGTCCTTTGAACCAATTTAAAATCTGAGGGCCCGTTTTGACCAGGGCCCGCCTCGAATCTGGGCCCATTTTGATTCAGGGGCCCGCATTGAACCAATAGTCCGCTTAGAACCAGGGGCCCGCTTCAACCTGGGGCCCTGTCTTGAACCAAGGGCTCTTTGGAACCAGGGGCCCGCTTTGAACCAACTGAGGAAGGGGCCCATTTCTATTTCTCTAGGAGGAAGGGGCACGTAAAGGAAAGGTGCTTTTATTTCGGCGGGGTTTTACAATCATAGAGGCCTGCCCAAAAGTAAGGGCATGTTTCCGCAGACTTAAAAAAAAAACATGAGGGGGTCAGCTTGCGAGGGGGCCCGCTCTCCAACCCTCCCCCAGACAGACAGACTTTATTGAGGTCATCCACAATTGACTTGTGGCTATTACGACATCGCGTCAAATAGATAAAACAACACAGCACAAAAGGTAAAAAAGAGGGTCAAAATCACAGAATACAAGTTAAACTATAAAAAAATATATATAAAAAATAACAGCAAGTCGAGCAGTCTATCAGTCCGGCACGGGTGGCACGTCAAGTAGATACTCCCGTAGGTGGCGACCAAAGATCGACACGGGAAGTCGCGTCAACTCAGGTGGCAATGAGTGGTACATGTGTGGCGCTCTGGAACTAAAGCGTCTCTTCCCCATCTCGGTGCGGGACCGGGGGACATACAAGTTGTGGTCTTGACGGGTGGTCCGGTTACGAATCTCCGCCATGGTGGTGAGATCGTGGGCCAGTGACTCTGGCTCACCATGGAGACGCACCTTGTGTATGAGGCGAAGGGTGTGATAACTCGCCAGGTTCTCCGCGCTGAGCCAGCCCAGTCTCCTCAGCAGATCCGAAACGTGGTCAAACTTTTTGCGGCCGAAAATTACCTTAGCCGAGTAGTTTATAATTTTTTGGATGCGAGATAAGTTCTTTTGCCTCCGTTACCATACACAGAAATACAGTAGCGGATCTGTGAGAAGATCAGAGCATTGACCAGCGTGGAGATGACGGCAGGTGGAAGGTAACCCTCAGATGCGACAGACCCCCCAGAACTCCGAAACAACGCCGAGTCAATTCTGACACGTGCGAGTCCCAGCTGAGAGAGCGATCGAAAATAATACCGAGATTTTTGCATTCCGAAATGGTGGGTAGTTGATGATCGCGAAATTTCACTGTGACATCCGGTAAGGCACGCAGATTTTGTGGGCTGCCCAACATCATCAGCTGTGTCTTAACTACGTTAATTTTCAGTCCATTTGCTCGAAACCAGATATCGAGGGAGGCCAGAACTGTTTCCATATGAGTGACAACATTTTGAATTTGAGATTTCTTACCACTGAACAAAATTTGGGTGTCGTCAGCGTATTGAACAACTACTGCACCTTCGGCGAACAGGCTGAGGCCGTTGGCGAAGACGCAGTAGAGGAGAGGTCCGAGAGATGATCCTTGAAAAACGCCGATGCTGTTGGGCAACGGGGCAGATTTGTGAACGACACCCAGACTGTCAGTGAGGCTGACACTCTGGGTGTGGTTCTGAAGATAAGCCGAAAACCAGGAAGTATCGATGCTGTGGAGACTTAATTTTGACAGGAGTTTTGAGTGATCTATCACATCAAAGCACTTGCTCAAATCCAGTAGGCAGAGAAGGGACACCTCTCCATGGTCACATGCGGATAGGATCTGGTCAGATATGGAGGTCAGAGCGGTTTCCGTCGTGTGACGAGGACGGAAGCCGTGCTGAGTTTGGGAGAGGAGGTGGTTATCGGACAGGTAATTGTAGAGTTGCTAGTGGACGGCACGCTCTACAATTTTCGCAATGACTGGGACGATGGAGATTGGACGGAAATTGGAAGGGTTACAGGGACCACCGGACTTGAAGATGGGATGGACGAGGGAGTACTTCCAAGAATCAGGAACATCGGATTGGGTAATGCTGGAATTGACCAAATGCAGGAGCACCTCACCTAACGAGTCGAAGCACACCCTGAACATGTGGATGCTGATGCCGTCTTCGCCACAGGCCGACGACCCGCTCATCCAGAAGACGATGGCTCGCAGCTGAGACAGCGACAACGACTCCAGGGTGAACGCACAGGCACCGACACGCGGCAAACGGCAGGAGATACTCGGCGTTGCTCCCATACTCCTAACCTCGTCAGCTACGCACGGGCCTACGCGGACAAAAAATCGGTTAAGGTCATCAACTGTCGCGTCGGGCAGCTTACGAATGGCCTGCTTGCCGTCGACAAATGACCTGATATGGCGCCACATCTAATCGCCGATCGTACAAACTGAAATCCTGCTCGAACTGAAATCCTGGTTGCGCAGCTGGCAGCCACATCCCTAAATTCCTACCCTATTAATTTAAGACCGGGCCCATGCACCACTAACGTACCGTGAGTGCAAGTGGCACATGCCTGCAGAAGTGTGGGTTTTAATCTTCCCGGTTCCATGGCACTTCATCATTACTTCGCACCATTTCGGATGAGCAATGAATAGCTGAAGATTGGCCTTATAGCAGCATGAATAAGAAACAAAATTCATGAAAATAATTATGTCTGGGCGTCGTAAGCATTGGCTCAGCCTGAACCACAGCAGACTCAAGATGCAGCAGCTGTGACCTATATCCTCACTTTTGCGACATTTGTCCTCCAGTTATCGAGCAGTCGTTGTTATAAAATCCGGATACATTAATACGTGTGCAGTACTAGATCATCTTACCTTGATGGATAGAGTGGATGGATCGAAGGGCACCGCCACACTTGGCCCTGTGCACTGCTTGCACATATGTTTTATAGTTCCTTTTCTAGTTCCCAAACCATACTATATAGTAACGCTCGAGTTCCTAACACGACATCAGGAAAGTTACCGAAGCTGTTTCTAGATGCCTGGGTTACAAAAAGAGCATTGCTAGATATCCTAGCGGTCCAACCTTAACACGAGGCCTGGAAGGGGGGGAACGAAATCCACCCACCCCTCCTGTTTTTCGTAGATAACTCCAGATTTTACCGACCGATATACGTCATTGTTTGTGTACCTCCTTAGAAATGAACGGCACGCTGTTTAAAGTAAGAAAAACGAAAATCTACCGACAATTTTTCGAGTTAGGGGTCGGTAAACTCAAAACTTTGTCTCAGCGCCAGATCACAAATATCGGCGCTGATGCGCTTCCCGTATATCGGCAAAAGGAAGTGTTCTTGGCAACACTAGCGACTTTGTTATGTATATTGTTATGCTACATTGTTCCAAAGTCATGTCAGGTCACCAAGGTCAAGTCAGGTCAAGTTCATGATAGGTTAACACACGCCCTGGAGGGATGGCTGGCGAAATCCGCCCACCCCTCAGATTTTTCGTACACAACTCCATATTGTACTAGCCGATATGTGCCATTTTTTCGTACCTGCTTAGAAATGACCGGCGCATTGTTTAAAGCAAGACAAATGAAAATCGGCTAAAAAGTTTTTAAGTTATGGGCCGTTAAAGTGGTTTTAAAAAATCGCAGCGCCAGACCACAAAAATCTGCGCTGATGCGCTTCCCGTATATTGGCAAAAGAGAAGTGTTCTTGACAACACTAGCGGCTTGTTTGATGCATATTCTTATGCTATATCATTTAAAAGTCATGTTAGGTCGCCGAGGCCATCATGACAGGCTAATGGAACCAAGCATGATCAACTGGAATGTTGTCATAAATGGAAATCACTGTCATGCGATTGACGTCATTTTGCATGTTACTCCCTACACATCCTACTGTTTGTCATTGTATGCTTAAGTGCTTCTATACTTTATTCATGTATTTCACTCCTTTCCTTGCGAAGCCGATTGTGCCGAGCCGCCCAACGGAGCAGTCAGGTGGGCAGCCCGGTTCCGGTAACTGGAGCAGGTAATGACCTGATAAAGTGCTCCTATATAGGTGACCTAAGGTCAAATGGCGGATCTGGCACATGCATTACATCATTAGTAATGTCCAAAACATCATTAATGCCAATTTTGGAACATTTAAACAAAATCACAGCGATCCATACCAATGACAACCCAAGCCACGGAAAACCAGAAAATTTTGCTATTTTGACCTCATTTAACCTTGAAAGTATTGACCTAGGGTCACGAAATTTGCGCACAAAAGAGGTAACTATCGTGCCCATCCACCCTGCGAATTTCGTTGCTCTACCCTTGGTGGGAGCCGAGATCTTAGGGGGGCGGAATCGGCCCCTCCCTCCAGTGCGCGTAATTTTCAGAGGCCCTCCAGGGCGCGTGTTAAATCAAACGATTCTTATACTCCAATGCGCCAAGTAACAAATGCAGGACGTGTGAACTTAGTACGTGAACGTGACATATGAATTGAAAAAGCTCGAACTGAAATGTATCCGGATTCTTCACGTGATAGGCTGAAATGGATTGTTGACCAAGCCTTACGACCCACGCTGGTTGTGCGGGATTTAACTGCTGTATGCACAGTTGACTGATCCAAAGCACTCACAACTAACCAAGCAGTGACTGCATGGGTCAGTGGGTCTGAAATTCTGTGTCTGAATTCCGAGTGTTTGCGGGCTCAGGCCGATGTTTCTAATTTTCAAAACTGCACTGACTCTGGCCCGCTATGAGGGCTACTGGTCGGTCAACATGATTACATTGGGCTAGCTTACAGCGGCATCCCGCTCTTGTCTTCCAGGCCAAATACTGCCAAATATTGGCAAGTGCGCCAGCAACGAGTGCATTGTAAGTCGGTGCGGCTAAATTTAAACACCCCAGCATGAGTAGCTAACAAGAGAAGATTTTCAGGTGATTTTAAGATTTAGAATCATTCGCCACTTCGAGATGATGCATAATGTATGATCCTGGTGTATTCTTTTGTACATGTCGAGACATCTATACTGGACGCAACTGCGATACATCACCACCCACCCTGAGCATTCAGATAGTTCTGACTTACTTACTTGACTGGACAAACCAATTTGGCATTTGTAGCTACCTGCATTAGGACTCCCGCATCACACATGACTCTCGCATCACGATACAATAGTCACAACACCGAACTAGCTAAATTATTTTTCTCTTCTTGGCCTGAGTTAATTACCGGCACAAATATGCAATTTATAGAGAGATGCCGAGTCTGGCCACTTCCCTGAGCATGCAGTGCCTGAACATGCCGTGACTGATATGGCAGACGCTCGACGGTGCCGGGCCAGGGCTCTTTGGCTACATTTCCGGAATTCCTGACGGAAACATGAGTTCATCTTTACTCTGGTAATTTCAGGTGCGAACTCTTATCCCCATTTGAACTCATTTATTGAACTCAGAAAACGATGTGGCATTTCCGGATATGAGGAGTGAGAATGTAAATCCTCAAATCAATTCCATTATTGAGTGGAGAGTTGCACATGCTACTTTGATCTCTTGAGTACTATTTTTATCTCCTAGTTTTAACCTCCCACCAGAAGACTCCAACCCTCCGCTAGCTTCAACCTGGCCAGCTTACTTCCCACATTTATTACTAGTTGAACCAGGAATTGAGTACAATAAAGCTGTACTTCCCTTTACATTGAAGTAACAATATAAGGTGCTCAGGAAGAGAAATAATCATTTTTATCATGCATCGATATGCAAGCTATCATCTCACTCTGTTCTACTGGGTATTCATCGATGAAACTTTTGGCATTGGCTTCTCTTTATCAATGCAACGAAGCGCACTGGATATTTTCTGCGTTCTTGATGACTTATTAGTTTTCCGAACGTGCCCATTAGGGGGAAAATCGAAGATTCTCACGAAGGCAGAATCCAAGATGTTCGATTTTCCATTCCTTTTCTTATCCCGGATCATTCCTTTCCTTTTTATCCTCCCTGAAATGAAATCCCCAGAGCAAACATGTCAGTCGTGAAAACATGGGCACCCCAGTGATGTCACTTTAGGAGGGATTATATTTTGAGGGTGGTTCCGGAACCTACACGTCTAAATCTTTCCGATGACCACCATTTCGTTTTCATACCACGCGTAGCTCGACGATTACAAGGGGAGAGAATGTATCGAGCTCCCCCACCAGAGACGGTGTGCGAAGACCTGACCGGAAAGGGGGTCTTAGAACGCATCGCGAATGACTGAAACTCTGAATGCACATTCAGACATAAAATAAGGCATGGAAAAATTACTATGGCGAGAGCCACATCCGCTTACATAAAATGATCCCACAGAGCTAAGCCTTACTGCCGCGCTTAATAGTTATTGCAGAGCTCATCCTGAAAAAGACGATCACCCCAACAGCGCCACGGCCCATCTCGACGAGCCGCCTACGTTTTCTGACACTCGGATAAGCACTACGATATCCGTTCCAGTCTTCGTTCGCAACCGATCCATCACTACCTTCATCAGTTTCGCTAGACCCGGAATATTTCAGGTTAAATGATAAACGAACTGTCATTCACCACTGCAATTAATCGGCCAAATTTGACCGATGGTGGTGATCGTGACCGAACTTTACGCTGCAGATCAAGCATAACAGACAATTTTCGACAATCCCACACAGCACTTCTATATAATGTGCACGGCTGTTCCATTTTTATTTCATCCATGCACATGTGCAATGCAGTGGCGCGCTCCATACCGGTCAAATCAAACCATGCATCAGTCACATCTGGAATGCATTGCAATATAGTAAAAACGAGGTGAGCACTCTCACTGATGGACTTGTCGCATCACCATGTTTACTCTCAATGTTCAGACCATCTAAAACGAACCGTCCCCATGGTAAGATTGCAGTGGCACCCGGATGAGATGTTCCACGCGTCTTCTGCAAGAGTCTGTGATTTCGTGCGCTCCAGGCGTCCAATTCTTAAAAGTATTCCGGGAATGAATACATGGAAGGTTGGCATGGAATTAATACATGGAAGGAATACATGGCCTCTTCCCATGTTTAATTATCATATGTCGCGCAACGATTTTTCCAGTTAAAATAGTCCAAGTGGGCATCCATGCACGTGGTAGAGATGCATAGTTATGATTGAACGACGTGTGGTCATGTGTTGGCTCCTGTCCAGTCATGCTTTCTCTTCTTGAGGCGCTGTCCTTTGCTAGCACGGCGCTCTGCCTGCTGTGCTGTCGTTTCATGGTGTCTTGCTCCAGTACTCCGGTAGGACCATCCTGTCATGTTTCTCATTCTCATATGCAGTTGTTTAGTTAGCTGTTAGCTACTCATATGCTCTCATGGCGCCCTGCTTTCCTACGTGGATCGTCCCATCACGCCGAATGCGACACTGTAAGATGCGTCTCCTTACATCATGCACAAAGAGAAACTGAACTACTAGCCACAGAAGTGGATGATGACCAATGCTCCAATCACTATCGAGATAAGTATCAACACCGAAATGAACATGCTTTCCGTTACATAAAGAAGGCCGAGCGAAATAAGCACACCAATAGAAATGAAGAAAAGGTCGATGAGAATTATTATCAACGAAAAACAACATCTCGGTGTGGGACGCTCAGGAATCTCAGACGTCTCGCGCTCGGCTTCCGGATAGGTGTCTGTCTCCTCGGGCACAGGCGACCGGAACAGCAGTGGCACGGACTCCTTGCCCCTGCGCCGCACCTCCGAGGCGACACCGCTGCCGCTGCCACTGCTCCTGCCCCTGCTCCTGCCCCTGCTCCTGCTTTTCCCACTGCCGCCTCGGCCACCTCGATGGAGGGGAACCACAGCTGCGAGCGGACCCGACCGCGTCAGTCTGCGCAAGACCGGCGCCCTGGCTGCGGCCGTGCCGCCGACAGGCGAAGACCGGGCTGCTCGGGGCGCACAGCGGCACGGCGGTGACACGGAGACCTGGTGCGTTGGTGACGTCTCGTCCCGTGACGCCTCCTGTGTGCCGGAATTGGACGCCGGTCCAGCTGTTGCCGGAGCACCGCGGGATGCCGGTCCCTCTGCTGCGTCCCGTGTGTCGGGAATCGACAAGACGGCTGCCATCTCGGTACTCTGGGAAGTTGGTCCATCCGACGTCCTCGGGGTCATGTGTGTGGACGGTGGTAGACGACCCGCCGAGGTACTGCAGGAGGCTCGTTCCTTCTTCACAATTTGCGTCCGGCTTGTCGGCGGCGGGGGAGCAACCTCGAGCAGACCCGGTCGGGATGAGTCCGGGGATTCTTCACGCTCGGCTCGTGCTGGCTTTCCGGACTCCCCAGAGTGGTCAGGCATCTCTGCGGCAACCAGGAGATACACCAAGCGTCACACTTCACTCGTAATAGTGGGGATGCAGACATCAAAGCGGTGAAATAGCTCGGCATGTGAATAAAGAGCTATTTGTTGGTAACTAGGTTAGGGTGATACATTTTCCCCAGCTTTCATGTTTCAACAAGTTTGCAGTTTGCAAGTTTGCAAGTTTCAAGGTTCATTTCCAACGTAATATTAGTATTGCACCAGTGAGAATAGCAAGCAATAGCAAGCATCCCCCGGTGAGGTATAATGGACAATGGTATCGGTCTGTGTTGAATCGATAACTTCTGCACCGATGGACGTAGGCGCAATAGTGTTGCTACGTGTCGAAGCCATCATCCATTCACCTGGCGCCACTGTTTGTAACGTCATTGGCCGCATCGGCCGTGAGTGGTGACCTACAACACCACGGACAATAATCCAGATTTGCTGGCGAATTTCGATCGAGATTAGTTAGCGAATTTAGATTCACACAACTAGATTCACACAACTAGATTCACACAACTAGATTCACACAACTAGATTCACACAACTAGATTCACACAACTAGATTCACACAACTAGATTCACACAACTAGATTCACACAACTAGATTCACACAACTCGATTCACACAACTCGATTCACACAACTCGATTCACACAACTAGATTCACACAACTAGATTCACACAACTAGATTCACACAACTCGATTCACACAACTCGATTCACACAACTCGATTCACACAATTCGATTCGCACAACTGCTATATTACTCGAGATGGCCTTGTGCTAGAAATATAATGCATAGTTAGGTTTGGATTGCTAGATTATTATATCCTGATGAATAGACGGGATGGCAATGCCACCACAACCCTTCTCTCAGTATATCACTTGTACATCTGTTTCGTAGTTAAGTTGTGCGTGCCCAGAGTGCCTAATAATGTAATCCGTGACGTTTCTGCATCAGGCAACACCAGGTCAATGACATCAACTGTTCCTGGTTATCCATTTTATTTAGTTAGTTATAGCTATGGAAGTTATTGATCCATCCGACTCGTTTCTGTTCATTCGCAGAGTTGCAAGTGTTTGCTTTAATGGCTGCTCCGTAGTGACCATTCGATATATGAATGGCATTTGTATTGTCGAATCCATCTCTTTAGAGGCAAGTGGTGCAAAGCGATGTTTTAGATGAATGATCCATTTCGCATCAAGCTTTTACAATTAGACATCAACTCAGATGCCAACAACCAAGTGCGCCTCTAGTGGTATTTGACGTGGTTATCCATCTCATTTGATCGAGGATGGATGGTTATTCAAAGGTGGCCCTTAAGAAAGCACTCACTGCCCACAAAGCTGAACAGCACGTTCACTCAAATTTCATACAAGACACCAAGGGAATACATTGACAGTGAAACAACTATCATAAATATAAATATTACACCAATGAAGGAGTCATTTATATTAATATTAATTATTAAAAATGGGTGTATTAGTGATAATCATAACTTCGCCGCGTTTTTCACCACCAAAAGGATATTCACAGAACCAAATATCAATGCGTAAAAAGTCAATTCCTGCAATTACCGCATGAAAAGTCAATTAAAGTCACTGTCAATTCCTGCAGATAGTTGCTTCAAAGACTAGTAGACGTCTCGCAGTAGTGTACATGAAAATAGATCGTACAGATATAGGAGGATGGTCAATATATTCCATCGCCGAGTAATGAAAATATTTTCCTGCTCTTTGGCGATGCTGCAGACATCCGAGGAACTCGGTATACAAAGAACAGTAAATACTATTCACTCAACCTGATCTAATCGACACTATTGCGCTTTGAGGCATTCATGAACAAGCTTTCGACACATTTTGTTTCTATGAAACAAGCAAAGGGGTTCGGTATGTTTTGATTTGGTTATAATAGGTTCGGATTTCCCGAATCGCTCTTTTATTGAAAAGCACTCCTCTTCAATAAAGTTTGGCTAAATTGTTAGGATGATTTGAAACATTCAGTCAGAACAAAAATTGTGGTTTGAAAGTTGTCCAATTAAGAAGTATTCTGATATGGCTGAGTCATCTAGGTAGTCACATATCATTTGTATACCTCAAATTTATGATATATTTCCCAACTTAAAGCATTTTTTAGCGTTATTAAAGCACTGCATTAAAAAAACTCATTTGGAACGCACTCATATCTAACTCATTTGGTAAGTATTAGACAGCATATGTTCTTTAGGACGCCGAGAGCACATTGCTCCGGTAAACCAGCCATTCATTATGTGCTGCTTTCGGCCAGCCAGTGGCCTTTCAGGGCAGGTAAGCGGGCAGCGTGCTTCGATAAATCTGGTACCGTTAGCTTCAGCCAACAAACAGAAACATACAGACCGCGTGGATCACGCCGGTCCATCCAGACGCTGCCGATTTATTATTGCTGTCTTTAACGTTCCTACCCAGTCTCACCTTTTCTCACCTCTGTTCTTTTTCCTTAGCTTCAGCTTCAAAGATCAAACACCTGTCGCTACAATTAATTTACCCCGAATACAGACTAGGCGAGGTGAACCAGCGTGAGAAATTGCATCATACTGACGGCAGCGTAATAACATTCCAACGCGTATTCATAATTGCAAAATCCCGACACCGTACCTGGGCAGCTGTCGATGATTACCGGCTGGTAAGTTACCAATGTGCAGAGAGAGCGTCGACCACCGCACTGCAGTACCCGCCGGAGGTGTTTACAAGCTTGCCTGACCCGAGCCCCCAAAACGTCTTGGTCATGGACGAGTGACGTCACCATCAGTTGCCCGCGGCTCTGACACGACAAACGGGCAGGGACGCCGCCAGGGAAGGCTCCTGGCGGACGGGTGTGCACTGAGCACTTCCTATGCCAGGAAGGGCACTTAGCGGACGGAAGAAGCCGGGTTCGGTTCATGATGAAGATGCTGAAATATCACAGCATGAGTAGCAACAAGCGTAGATATAGAGGTCATTTCATGTCATAGGCGTAGGAACGTGACAAAAAGTGGGCTGACTAGGGTCAATAGCAGGGGCGCACCCAGGAATTTCGTAAAGTACTGTGGTTGAGCACTTTTGAGTAGAGAATCTGATAATTTTAATGGTGAACACACAGCCTTCGCCGCTAAGGGGGACAGACCCCTGGGCTATGGCTAACAACAACGTGTGGTCCTGAAAAGAACGATCATTGCATCACAACTACTTTCAGATTCACACATGTCGCTTCAATTGGAACTCTTTTCACAAGCGATTAATTCCTGTGTAATAATATGTTTATCTTCCTGGTGCGAGTGAAACCATTTAGTATTACTTTTGAAACAAAACAAAATAGTGGCGCCGCCCAGATTGTTTCGCCGTAGGGCCGCGGGTTTGGGAAATGTCCCGAGTGGTTCGGGTGGAAGTGCTACGATGTGATATGTGCAGCTTTTGCTTAGTTATGGATTGGAGGGAGTTTCTCTCAAATATTTAAAGGTGTGCATGCTGCTTTCTAGGAAACTTATATGTCTCAAAGGTGGGAGGGCCAGCTAAAATTGTTGGCCCTGCCACTTTTAAAAGTGGGTAGGCCCTGGCCCCCCTGCCACTTCCCCCCCCCCTGCCTTGTTCCTACGCCTATGTTTCATGCTTCAGAATCAATTGAGATCATGCATACCCCGCGCTGTCCCGGAGGTTGTTGACGATCCCTCTAAGATTTTCCGCGGACTGTGAAAGAACTGCGCACGGGAACGCGCGGAAATCTGGCACACCTGTTCCCACACCAGTTTGGCATATTGTGCCAAAATTTTGAAGTTAGATCACCTAAGGTCAACGAGGTAGTCAAGGTCGAGTGAGATCACCTCCAAAGACGTTCAACCAGTCGTCACGCTCTAACGGATAAGGATATTTTAATTAAACTTTCCGCGTTTACTTACCTTTATGGATGCAACAAAGAGCACGAGGGGAATGTTTTAGTTTTTTACTTATTGATTACATATTGGTTTTGTATTTTCACATTATAGTTAAATAGAAGATTCTGTCTAATGTAAGCATTTTGTATTGAAGCAAGTTGACTTAGAACAATATGTTCGGTCCGCTCTACCTATGAGAAAAGAAAAGTGAAAGGATACATGAAAATTCAAAATTTTCCAATTTTACGAAAAAAAACTTGATTTTTTGGCGCCCAGAAATTTATCGTCCCGATTGATTTCGCTTTCATTTTCTGATTCCAAGTACATTTCTTCAAATCTCCCTAAAAATGAACCCCAAAGCCATAAATATGATGCAAGTCTTTGAAATGTTTGAGGTGGTGTCTGGCCCTACTCGTGGAGCGCTTTCCGATGGCTCCTAGTTTGTTCTCGTGGGACGCCTAGTTTGGAGATTAACACTAGTCAGTTAGTAGCATAGTTTGGAGATTTGTGAATGCAACGAAGCACACCAGAGGACATTTCTTTAGTTCTTAATCACGTATTAGTTTTGCATACTTGCACATTAGGGCTAAAATAGAAGATTCCGCTAAAGTAACCCTATTTATGGGAGTAGGTTAAGTTCAAAGAACATTTTGCGGTCACCTCTACCCACTATTAAAATACAAATGCCGAAAATTGAACACGAAAAACGTCGAATATCTAAAAATTTTCAGCCGTCCCGTCTCGGCAGGAGGGGTTTTCAAAGCCCTCTTCAAGCATTTCGCGGATAGTGAACGAACGGCGCGGGCGGCGCGCCAAAATTTGATATAGCCTTTCCCACATCAATTTGTCATGCCGTTTCAAAATTTTGAAGTGAGGTCATCTAGGGTGAACGAGTTAGTCAAGGTCAAGTAGTCGCCTCCAAAAAAGTTAAACCAGTCCCTACGCTTTAACGGATGTAGATATTTTAATGCAACTTTCAGCGTTTCCTTGGCGAAGTCAGGTTAAGTAATATACTCTATTAAAATTCGGTTAAAAACTTTACAAATATGACGATCAAACACCGTATTCTGATATGGCTAGTTAGGCTAGGTTAGGTTAGTCAGTCACATATTCTTTGTATATTATAAGCATTGCTATTACAATACGTAGACCAACTTTAACCCGTCCCGTCTCGGGGGTCTTCAACCGCCCCCCCCTTCGCCTTAGGTTTTTCGCGGATAGCGGACGAACGGCGCGCGGCAGCGCGCCCACATTTGGCATATCTTTTCCCACATCAATTTGACACGTTGATTAAAAAAAAATTACTTCAGGTCTTCTAGGGTCAGCGAGTTAGTCAGGGTCAAGTGAGGTCACCTAAAAAAAAGTTTAACCGGTCGTTACGCTTTAACGGATGCAGATATTTTAATGAAACATTCAGCGTTTGCTTATCTTTGCAGATGCAACAAAACGTACAAGTTGAATTTTTCATTTTTTCGTATTTGGCTACATACAAATTTTGCGTATTTGCCACATTGCAGTTCAAATGCAGGATTCTGGCTAAAGTAATAATTTGTTATTAGGACAAGTTGACTTCCAGCCAAATGGCTACGGGTTCTGGCATTTCTTCAGGAAGTTGCTTGGGTCTGCGGAGCCGGCGTGGTCTTTGTGCTGGGAGCACTGATGTTTCGTGTCGGTGCGGTTAGCGGTGTGGGTTTTTGAAGTGGAGCTAAGCCGGGAATGATGTCTCTTTGCATGGAAGTAGAAGTGGTGTTGACGCGAGGGTTGGGGGAGCAATGCTGGCCGCCTGTGCATACCTTTTGGTGGCTGGGGACGTGGCCTCTACATGTCGCCGGGACTGGGGTTAGGACACTCCGGTTGTGGCCTTGACGGCACAGATCTCCTTTTCCGTCGCCAGACCGAGCAGAGGCTGAAAGTGGTGAGGTGGTCGGATGTGTGACAATTCAAGCATTGGGTAGGTTTCACAACCTCCACAGGTCATAACCTCCACAGGTCATAACCTCCACAGGTCGTAATCCCCACAGGTCACAACCTCCACAAGTACGAAGCGATCATAACCTCCACAGGTCATAACCTCCACAACTCTGAAGCGTTCATCACCTCCACAGATTCAAGAACTACATAATTGTATAGAAGTATCATTTCAGATAGTTATCGCTAGGTAGCGGCACGGCCTAGGTATTATAGCAACGGATATTGAATGAATGTCATGCGATTGAACGTTGAAGCATAGATAGCAATATGTCTCACTAGATGGCGGGATGCGTCGTTTAATACGCTTTTGCTGTGTGCGCGCATTGTTAGCTCTTCAGACATCGGAAACCGGCTGTCGCCCCATGGGAAGCTGATATGCGGCCCAGTGGCGGATGCAGAGCACGAACACCCTGCTCAGTCATGAGTGTACTGGACGGATGTAGATCATTCAAAATGACACATTTTCTTCATTTTTGATTATGGGATGCACAATTGCTCTCGTGGCAACATATTTTGCCTGAATGGAAATTCCATCTTGAGTACAAACCTCTCCGCTGTAGTGTTTCCGCTATAATTGTATGTTTCTGTGGGTGTTTTGCTTTAAAATCCGCCGGGGGGCCGAATGTTTGTTGGGCCAGAATTTCCTCCGACGAAACATTTTTCTTTCGATTAGAATCCGATGGTCGCTGATGAAAATGTGCATTAACCTGCGATAATTGGTTATCCATAGTTCATTATGGCCTCCTGCCTCTTGTGCACCCGGGTTGAATTACGAGTTGGCTCTCTTTTACTTACACAGTGTTGGAATCTCTTCATGTCGCGATAGCGCTTGCTGGACGAAGTAACTGCTTTTTGTAGGTGAGCGACCACCAGGTTAGACCACCGTTCCAAACCCTCAAGAAAATAATTACTCATGTATTACTCATTATGTACGATTGTATTTCCGTACATACAAAGCACCTCGGATTAATCAGTTAAACAGTGGTAAAGTTCTACAGAATGCAGCCACATTGTATTTCGTGTTAAACTTTATGTGATGAATTGAATATCTCTGAATTTAATATTTTTCCTGTCTTAATTTTGTCTTGTAGTTATATTATCGGAACATATGTGTGTGGTTAGGCAAGAATTTGGCATAATCCAGTAGCATGGCACATACACATAGGGTTGTATTCCGATCGTAATGTTCGATGTTTCGGCTTTCACGTATCAGGGTAATAATCGTAGGCAATTTCAGAGTTCAGGGGCGCATCGGCTACATCTGTCACGGAGCTAATCGTAGGCAAGCCTACGCATGCATGCTAAATAGTTTTATACATGGTGCGACAGCCCGGGGAAGATTGTTAAGTGTAGATTGCGGTCAAATAGTGGGTGCACACAGTGGCTCCGACACGGAATTTTAATTTGGGTTGTGGATAACAAAGGCGATCCCAAAAAACCTGCATGAGATGCAGGCTAGAAAAATACGCAGCAATTCCATTATATTATCGGGTTTGCATTGTCACCAATGCGGGACCAGCTTTCGGATATAACAGTGAGGCATTTCAAATAAGATAACTTGGGTCATTTTTGGAACAAAGCCTTTGAGCATTTACCTTTTGCTTACAAATCACACATGGTGGCCAAGAGTGGGAGCTGGCCACAGCCGTACCGTTATTCCAACATCATTGAACACTGAAATTAGACCAGAGCGCGTCGCCCCTCAGGCCCAGAATAGGAAGGCATCCCGGGGAAGAGCGTCAGGGCCCTCTCTGGGTTCGTTGAACCCTCATTAAACCATCCGTGGAAAATTTGTATCTACAAGAAGAATCAACCTAAATGCAACGTTCAAGAGGAGGGCCTGAGCCAACGCCAATTTGGAAAAGGACACGTAGTTATTCAAAGCATTCGTTGCTATTTCGTGCCCTTTTTATTGGGCTTTCACACCCACAAACACATTCCAGGTTAAACGGGCACTTGCTCACCTGGATGTTTAGCGGCAGTGAAAAGCGACAGAACGACACACAGCCTTTCGGTTGAAAGACCAGTGCTCTACCGATGGGCTATCTTGTCTCCTTTTCGGGTTATATTCACTGGTATATTTCCAACACAGTCATGGCACAACCTTGGTGAATACACACGACAGGCCACATTCGTCATGCACGTCCACCCCGGTTCGCGGTGGTGGATGCTTGGTGCAGTCATGGTGCGTGCTCGGTGCAGCCATGGTGCGTGCTCGGTGCAGTCATGGTGCGTGCTCGGTGCAGCCGTGGTGCCCGCTTGGTACGGGGCCGGTATCGGATGCAGCCGATCCTAGACTGGGCCCGGGAACGGCCGGGCACACGTCTCTGTGACACCGCATAAACTAATCTATGCTCACCTGGGCTTCTATCAGTGTAACATCACTGAGTAGCCCGTCTTAGGCTATGCTAGGCTTCACATCTCTAGCTTTAGTCATTGTAACCGTGGGAAGCCTAACTCGCAGTTCCGGAGAGTGGAAGGTCATTCGCGAGTTGACATGTATGTGCATTGAAATATGGAGATATCTCCCCTCAACAGTTATTTTTTTAATATTTCCAAGCCGAGAATCATTTCGATGTATTTCTTAGTTGACCTTAAAAATGGGCCTAACGCAACGTAAAAAAACAACGATTACAAATATTATTTGTTCTTGGCGTACGAAGCGAAACACGTCGGACCAAGTTGTCGGTGAAAAGTGGCTCTTGGCAAATTTCCGGGAGATACCTATATAACGCTTATTTATAAACTATATCAACTATGTGGGTAATTTCTGGCTGTGGTATACTCCCCGTCAAACGTGCACATCAGTGCTACAAATGACTCAAAAATGCACGAAAATTAGCATTTTTTAAAAAAAATAGTTCGTTTCATGACAAATTGAGCAAGTGCTCTAATATATCAAACAACAGAATTTCATAAAATCTTCAGTCACCCTTCAAGTTCCTATCTTTGTAAGTTTTTTGCACGACCATATTCTTAGTGCTTCATCGCTTTCTATTTCATGCTTATCATTCTTGAACATTTTACGAACATGTCCTAATCTGATACTGTTTTTTGCTTTCGGATTGCCTGACTAGCACCTCTCAGAAGTCCAATGTTAGTCTGGAAGTTCGTCGTATTACGCTTTCGCTTGTCAGCTAATTCCTTCTGTGTTTTGCTCTCCCAAACAGCTACTCATCCATTAAGAAGCAGACTGAAAGATTCCAACCCTCACATAATTGGTCGGTATGCGTTGTATCGCAAAGTGTGTGCAAGTTTTGTAGCAGCTGGCCTGTGTTCGCAGACTTTATTTCGTTTCAACCGACCTCTGGCGATTCTATTCCCGTTCAAGAAATAAAATATCACACCGTCCGATACGCAGTGAATTATGTGAAAAATGCAGACTTCCTAAATCTGTTACTTCGAATTTGTGTCCATCAATTCCAACGACTTCCGAATGGCCATAGAATACTCCCGAATGTAATGATAAGAAAATACATATTCACTAAATCATTGAAATAGATCTAAATCCCCCAAAAAAGATGACGGTATGCATAATCGTGATATGCCATACCATTGGTTAACATGACCTCCCAGCATGCTATGAAACAAGTCTGTCTAAGCCCAATGCGCCCAATCCATTCCGGCGCGTGACATATAAACTGTCCGCTATGCTTTATATTGTGAGATCTTGCCAACGTAAGGGCCATCTTTAGAACCGGGCCCTCTGGATCGGCCAATCGAGTTAAGAACTCCATGACGTGCAACAGTGCATGGCCAGATTCTCATTTTTGGAAAGCTCTATGTTTTCAGCTTCATACTTTCTCACTCAGAAACAGAGATCACGGACCCAGCAGACAGCATTGACTTCCAACCTTCCCACCACTCCTGGGATCTCCGCCAGTGCTCTGAACTGCACATTGTATACTGATGAATGCACGGAACACTCGGGCGGGACGGAGTAAGAGCAGGAGAAAGCTACTCTGCAGACGTCTCTGGGTACAGCAACAGAGATAGGATGACATCGACTAATTTAGCAGTTCTTTGCTAACGCCACTGCCATAAAACGTCTTTTATGCAAGGGCTTCGAAAACTGTTTGCTGGGCGCGAGATAGGCTGTGTTATGCAAGCCAGGGTTTTATGTTGTTAACTGTGAAGAACATGCCTGGAAAATCTATCGTCCCTCTTCTCCCAAAACAACTTTCGACTTCCCAATCATAGACAGGCCTAGGAAAAGGAAAAGATGAGACATTCGCCCCACACCCCAGGTTGTGAGGGTCAATAAAGCGTAATGTTATGAAGGTAACAGGCCGGTATCATGTTTATGGCGCAGGAATGATTGTCTGACCCCGTATTGGTAGGGATTTGTCACCTCTTCCCTGTGGAGTGTTTGTTTTTGTTGTTTGGACACTCATGTTCCCAAGCACCGAGTATTGTACACGCATTGCGAGTCACCTAATGATCCCGGAAGGTGCGCCCGGGAAAATCAGTTTGTGTGAATGTGCTGCATTTCATTGGCATTGCGTACTTTAACGTATGCGCATGCCAAATGTGCGCATACTCAAGTCTACGCAAGCACGAAAGGACACATGCGCAAATGTACGCGAATGCAAATGTATGCAGGCCAAAGATGCGTATATGAAAATATGTCAGTGCAAATGTACGTGAATATGCGGAAATGTGCATACACAGATGCGAGGGAAATTACCCATGTTTGCATGCACAAGCGTACTTCGGAGTAGCTACACGTAAGCAACCGTACGTTAGATCACAGGCGTGCTCAGAATATTGTTAAAATGTAGTTGTATTAAGAAGACCAGAGGTGTCTGTGCATTTGGTACATTTACTAAAGTGGGGCTCGTTTAGGCCTGAATCTTTGGGGTAGATCCCCCCCCCCCCCATCCATCCCCTCCATCTCGAAATCTAATGGACACATACCGAAACTGGACGGCTTTTTCATGGGACGACAAATGCGACGCTGCGCTGTTTCAGGTAAAAATTCGAATTACCACGGCCCATACAAACTGAGTAAAATATTTTATTGCTTCGCTTGCACGTTCTCCTAGCTGCATGCTGCATGCGAGCAGTATGATTTCAAAGTTAAAAAGCCATACATTTGACATATCGTTCAACACCTTGCATTATACATATGTGTATCGGCCTTAAACCAGTCAACCACGTCGGCCATTGAATAAGCCAGACCATCCGCTGGTGTCAGTTCCCAGCAGCCCAGTCCCAAGCCTGTGTGGGAAGACCACGCATCAGCTACCCCTCCCCTCCCCTCCCCGACGACCGCACGATATAGTGCCTCACCCTCGCCGTATCCAGTGACATGTGCACGTCGCCAGTGGCGTCTTCAGCTTGATCTCCAAAGACACCTCCACATGACAGTGACAAGGAAAAGATGATGCGCCAACAGCGCAACAGCATACATATATGAAGATAATGTTCACGTTGAGAAAATGATGAATAGTTCAACAACTGTGTCCGCCCCTGCAGTCGTCCGATTCCCAGCTTGTGTGGCCGGGCACTCGACGTCGCAGCGGGCGCGGCTTTCCCCGAAGAGGCGAGCTGGCCGCGATCTGAACGGCCAGCCTGCGTCTAAAGCAGAGGTGATCTAGAAACGGCTAACTAATGGCGATCTTGCAATTTCTAATGGAGCACTGAATCAGTATCAAGTAAATGAGAGTACTCCATATCAGCTCACAACCACCTCTAATATTCTCCTCCACAATCAACAAACATAGGGATGTGTCATTTGTGAATGTATTACTGAAAAAGACATTGGATGGCCATGGATATTGCGGAGGATCCAGGAGGGACGCTCTGACTTATTTATGTCTCCTGATAGATCTAGAGAACCAGGGGATAAGCAGCCAGATGTTATGCCGTCGCGACAGACTAGATGACAGCCGTGACCCAGCTCTGTTGTTAATGAACCGATAGGTGACTGAGCCACAGCCGAGCTCGGCACCTAGTAATATGCAGCGGGAGTGTGAATGTGTGTGTGTATGTGTGTGTGTATGTGTGTGTGTATGTGTGTGTGCGTGTGTATTTGTGTGTGTGTGTGTGTGTGTGTGTGTGTGTGTGTGTGTGTGTGTGTGTGTGTGTATGTGTGTATGTGTGTATTTGTGTGTTTGTGTGTTTGTGGCAGGAAATGGTTTGATCACTAGAAGTCAAGAGATATCCGCTCTTCGGCGAGGGGTGGCGTTGTGTAACACGAATCTCTGGGACGGCTACCGGGCGTCCGGCGCTGAAACGCCTGCGAATCCTGAAAAAAATATAATGAATTTAACGACGGAGAACGCGAGGCAAAAGAACAACTGAATGCGCAGCACATACCTAGCCTATATATACTGCATCCAAGCTTGGTCTCCTAGCTATGAAAAAGATTGTTCGCTTTTAGATAGTACAAAAAGAGAGCTACAAAAATGGTTAATGGCATATAAGCAACCTGGCATATGAGGAAAGATTGAAGAAATGTAATGTGTTCACTTAGATATAGAAGGCTGAGAGGAGATCTCATCGAGGTCTTTAAATTGTCCATGGTCTGGAGAGGGGATACCTTGGGGAAATGTTTGAATTGAACAGAAATGATTCAATTAGAGGTCATCAATTCAAAATTAAAGTTAACCACAGCAGAACAAGGTTAAGGCAAACTTTCTTCACCAACAGGGTAGTGGAATCCTGGAACCAGCTACCAGAAAACATTGCCAGTAGCAAAGACAATCATTATAAGAATAGAGGGCTTGCTTTTCAGTATTACGGGGAGGGCTGATTGACAGATTTGGTGGGCAACTGGTTCAGTGTACAGAGTGGAAACAAGAAGGGCCCTTGTAGCTCATAGTTGCACTAATCTTTTATGCCTGCACACTCTGCACACTCTGCACACTCTGCACACTCTGCACACTCTGCACACTCTGCACACTCTGCACACTCTGCACACTCTGCACACTCTGCACACTCTGCACACTCTGCACACTCTGCACACTTGCACACTCTGGAATTTTGGGTCCCATGTGCGAAATTTGGGGGTGGGGTGTTGGCGCCAGTTCACAGGTCGCGTTGTGCTAATCTGACCCCAGGCCCAAATTAATTTTAGCGTTCCCGGCGCAAATTTTAGAGCCCGAAGCAATTTTGTTCTTCGCATTACACTTCAATTTCGTCTACAGGTAGTTCTTTTCAGTATCGCATGTTGTCGTTAGCCATAAGCGCGTCCTGGTGCCTGCCCCATCCCTTTAGCGGTCCCCATCTTAGTGGTAAAAGTTGTGTGTTTACAATTAAAATTATCGGGTTATCTATCCAAAAGTGCTCAATCATGATACTTTGCGAAATTCCTGGATGCGTCCCTGCTGTTCACGCTGGCCCACTCACTTTTGGGGACGTTCCTACGCCTGACCAGGCCATGAAAAGCTATCGTATTGCAGGCGGATAGCATGTAAATGTCTTGCCATCGTCCGCCACCTCGTGTCCCATTATTTTCACACGCGTCGACACATTGCAGGCGAAAATCGTGTGAATGTTATGCGATCATCCGTCACTGCGCAACGCATTGCTTTCCCACACGTCGATGCGCGGGCTACCGAGCTCTCGAACAATAGGAAAGTTGCGCGCCAAGAGCACGTACTCAATTGTATCATCCCGCCATCTGGCGATAAATGTTGTTACCTATGATTCAGCATTCAATCTAATTAGTGTAATACCTAGACCGTGCTGCTACCTAACGATGGCTATCTGAAGTGATGCTTCTAGAAAATTGAAAAAGTTCTTGAATCTGTGGAGGTTGCGACCTGTGGAGGTTATGACCGCTTCTTACTTGGAGGTTGTGAGCTGTGAAGGTTACGACCTGTGGAGGTTATGACCTGTGGAGGTTATGACCGCTTCGGAATTGTGGAGGTTACGACCTGTGGAGGTTATGAACGCTTCAGAGTTGTGGAGGTTGTGAGCTGTGGAGGTTATGACCTGTGGAGGTTACGACCGCTGCGATGTGTTGAATTTGTGGATGTTGTGACATGTGGAGGTTATGAACTGTGGAGGTTATGATACGCTGTCAAAATATCAGTTAATATTTACTCTCCTAACTTCATGCGTGAACTCTTATCCCCATTTGCACTCATACATTGAACACAGAAAACGAAGTGGCATTTCCGGAGACGAGTGAAAATGTACATGTTGAAGCCAATTCGATTCAATGGCGAGATAAAAATGTTAATTTGATCCGATCAGTGCTATTTGTGTTCCTGGTTTTAACCTTCAACCAAACGCCAGTTCTTGGCCAGTTTCATGCTGGCTAACGTACGTCCCACATTTAACATTGGTTGAACCAGGAATGGAGTACAATAAAGCTGTACCTCCCTTTACGTTGAAGTAGCATGATAAAGTGCTAGGAAAGAGAAATCAGCATTTTTCAGGTGCATTGCTATGCAAACTATAATCTCATGTTTTACTAGGTATTCATGAATGAAACTTTTCGGAGTTTCCTTAACCTTAGGAATGGCACAAAACGCGCCACAGGATTAATTTTACGTTATTTAATGACGTACTAGTTTTGCATACTTGCACCTTCGGGCTAAAATCGAAGATTCTTCCTAAAGTAAGCACATTTATGGGAGTAAGGTCAGTTCAAGCAATATTTTGCGGTCCGCTCTACCCACCATAAAGGACAAATATTGAAAATTGAAAACTGAAAATCTTAGAACATTTGAAAACTTTAACACCCCGCTTGTGTGGCCAAACATCCTACAGGTATGATCGATTTTTCCTTCATTATCTGGTCCCAAAAATATTTTGTCTTTAAATCTCCCTAAAATAAAATCTTCAGGGCAAACACCATGCGAGTGGTGAAAACACCCTCCAGCGCAGTCAATTTGGGTGGGGTTAAATTTTGTAGCTGCTCCAGAACTTACTCGTCTTAAAGTTTTCCGATAACCCCTTTTCAGTTTTCTTGCGACGCTTAGTTTGACGATTAGTGGTGAGTGAGTTTAGTTTAGTTTAGTAGAGCTCACCCAACCCGAGACGGTGAGCGAGGACTTGACCGGAAAGGAGGGCTACGAACAACTCACGAAAGTCGTTGAAACTGAATGCATAGTCGGACATCAAATAAGGTATAAAAAATACTCTCGCCACAACCAGATCAGTTTGCATCAAATACTCTCACGGAGTTGAGCCTTATTGCCGAGCTTTCTCGTCATTTCAGAGCTCATACTGACAGAGACGATCACCTCGAGAGAGTCACGGCCGGTCCCGACGGACCACCCAATTTGTCTCGCACTTTGATAGGCACTACTATATCCACCACAGTTTTCGCTCGCAGCTGATCCATGAATCCCCGTATCAGCTTCGCCAGAGCCGGAATAGTTGAAGTTGTATGACAAACAAGCTGTCGTCTACCACAGCTTACCAACCGGCCAAACTAACCGATAGTCATGAAACTTTACGCTACAGATCTAGTATAACGGACAAGTTTCGACAATCCCACAGAGCAATTATATACAATGTGTATGTCTGTTCCATTTTTATTTCGTCCATGCACATCTGCAATGAAGTGGCACGCTCCATACCGATGAAATCAAACCATGCGTCATTCACATCTGGAATGCATTGAAATATAGTAAAAACAAGGTGAGGATTCTCACTGATGGAGTTATCGCAGCAGCATGTTTACTCTCAATATTCAGACCATCTAAAACAAACCGTGCCTATGGTAGGATCACAGTGGAATTCGGATAAAACGGTCCACACGCATCCTGCAAACGCCGGTGATTTCGTTCGTTCCAGGTGTCCAATTCTTAAAACCGTTCGAGACAATGAATACATGGAAGGTTGTGTGGGGCCGCCTCTTCCCATGTTAAATTATATCTGTCGTGCAACGATTTTTCCAGCTAAAATAGTCCAAGTGAGCAAGCATGCATGTGGTAGAGAAACATAGTTACGACGGAACGACGTGTGGTCTTTGTTGGCTGATGTCCTGTCATGGCGTTTTTTAAAGATTAATTTGAGATTTTAGATTAAGGACGCATCGACTCCGTCGGTCATGCAGCCCAGTCATGCTGTCTCGTCTTGCGGCGCTGTCCTGTGCTAGCACGAGGCTCTGCCTGATGTGCTGTCGTTTCATGGTGTCTTGCTCCGGTACTCCGGTGCTCCGGTAGGGCCATCCTGTCATGTTACGCATTCTCCTATGCAGTTGTTTCGCCATGCTGTCATGTGCTCTCATGACGTCCTGCTTGGCTATGTGGATCATTCCACCACGCTGAATACGACACCCTGCAAGATGCGTCTCCTCGCAGCATGTACAAACTAAAACTGAACTACTCGTCACAGAAGTACTTGGCGAGCAACGCTACAAACGCCATCAACAAAACTATCAATATCGGTATCCACATGTCTTCCGTCAGATACAGACCGTTCATCGAAATAAGCATACCAAGAAACGTGACGAAAAGCAAGACAAGAGCCTTTTTCATCGAAGAATAACACCTCGGTGTGCACCGCTCAGGAATCGGAGGCGTCTCGCGCCCTCTTCCCGGAGACATGTCGCCCTCCTCGGGCGACCGGAGCAGCAATGGCACGGACTCCCCGCCCCTGCCCCGCGCCTCTGAGGCGGCACCGCTGCCGCTGTCGCTGCCGCTGCCGCTGCCGCTGCCGCTGCCCCTTCGGCCACCTCCATGGACGGGAACCGCAGCTGTGAGCTGCATCGACCGCGTCAGTCTGCGCAGGACCGGCGTCCCTGCTGCGGCCGTGCCCCCGCCGGCCGAGGACCAGGCTGGACCAGGACCGCTGGGCGAGGACCAGGCTGGACCAGGACCGCTGGCCGAGGACCAGGCTGGACCAGGACCGCTGGGCGAGGACCGGGCTGCTCGGGGCGCACAGTGACGCGGCGGGGACACGGAGACCTGGTGCATTGGTGACGTCTCGTCGCCGTGACGCCTCCTGTGTGCCGGAATTGGACGCCGGCCCAGCTGTTGCCGGAGCACCGCGGGATGTCGGTCCCTCTGCTGCGTCCCGTGTGTCGGGAATCGACGACAAGACGGCTGCCATCTCGGTACTCTGGAAAGTTGGTCCATCCGATGTCCTCGGGGTCATGTGTATGGACGGTGGTAGACGACCCGCCGAGGTACTGCAGGAGGCTCGTTCCTTCTTCACAATTTGCGTCCGGCTTGTCGGCGGCGGTGGAGGAATCTTGAGCAGACCCGGACGGGATGAGTCCGGCGATTTTACACGACCAGCTCGTGCTGGCTTCCCGAACAACTCCGAGCAGTCAGACATCTCTGCGGCAGTCAGGAGATACACCAACTGTGACACTCCACTCGTGAGTGTGGATGCAGACATCAGAGGCGTAAAATAGCTCGGCGTGTGAATGAAATGCTATCTGTTCGTACCTGAATTAGAGTGGATAATTTACCTAGCTTGCAAGTTAATAATACGCTGCATTATGCATTAGTTAACATTACGTTCCAGTATGCAACATAATGTGAACACTACGCAAGTGAGAATAATTATAAGCATCCCCGGGCGAGATATAATGGACAATGGTATCTGTCGGTTTTGAATCGATAACGTCTGCACTGGTTGACGTAGGCGTATTTGTGTTGCTACGTGCCCGAAGCCAACATTCACTTGGCGCCTCTACTGGTCGTGACGTCATTGGCCGCATCTACCGTCAATGGTTAGTGACGACACCACGGACAAAATTTGGATCAAATCTGGCAAATTTGATCACCAGCAGATCTGGATCAAAATCCAGATTTGCTGGTGGATTTTGATCCAGGTTGGTTAGCGAATTTTGATTCACAAATCATGAGTCACATAACTTGATTCACATAGCTTGATCCGTTTTAACGAAACGCAAGCAGGATGGGAGCATGGCGGCTCTTGCCCTTTTTATATTGATATTCACTCACACAATGCATTTTCACATCAGCTTTTCTTCGTGAGACGAATTCGCAGAAATATTCAAACGCTTTTCCTCTCCTGAACTTCGACGTGATCTATAAAATGTTAGCAAAATTGCACTCTGCGAGATACATCCTGTACCGTCCAATGTAATTAATTTTATTTCCGTCGGTCCGTTTACTCCGGAATTATTCGGTAATGGAAGTCAGCTCGGTATTTAAGGTTTTCCAACGGAAGACTTGCCAATTGATGCGTTATAGGAAACTCTGCTCGGTACGTTTCCTCCAGTGACATCAGTTCACATTACCGCGGGTGTTCCCTCTAGAGACAGCAGTTTAGAACACATCGCAGTGTGTTACCTGTTCCTGACATCAGCTCAGGTCGCGCCAGTACATTAACTTATTCGGAAGTAATAGTTTTATTCCATGAACATTTTTTTGCAATTTTCTGTTGACCTTCAGATTTATCCAGCAAACTAGATGACATACAACGCTCCAACCACGTCCATGAATTCGTATCCTACTATTTAATACCAGGTGGCCATGCACCACTAACGTACCGAGAATGTAAGTAGCATACGTCTGCAGATGTGCCTGTTCGAATCTACCTAAGGGCTTGGCACTTTGTGATTTCTTTGGACCATTCCAGATGTACAATGAATGACTGAAGATTGGTCCTATAAACACCATGAAGCAAATATCGAAAAGCTTGAAGGGAATCTCCTGTCAGAGTATCGTAAATGTTTTCTTCGCGTGGACAAGGGAAGCCGTAAATGCAGCGTATTTCCCCGCGAATGACATTCCTGCTATATTTCTCCAGACGGCTTTGTGTTAAAATTCTGATAAATCAGTAGGTTTGGAGTCCTAAGATTATCGTATCCTGAAGAATAGAGCGGATGCCAAAGGCACCACAACACTTCTCAGTGTATCCCTTGCACATATGTATCGTACTTAATTTATGTGTCCCCAGAGCACCCAGTAATGTAATGTTCGATGTTTCTAATATGACATCAGGCAAATGATCTGAACTGTTCCTGGATATCTGTTTTACTTTAGTTAGTTGAAACCATGGTAGCTATCGATTCATCCGACGAGTTTCTGTTCAGTCGCACAGAGTTACAAGGGTTTGCTGGAATGCCAGCTCCGTAGTGACCAAGTCAGCATAAGAACGATACTTGCATTGTTGCATCCATTTCGTCAGAGCCGAATGGTGCGAAATAATGTGCTAGAAAATAATTACTGCTCTATTCTGCATGAGGTTTTTGCAATTAGACACCAATGCATATGGCAACGACACTTGCATCACGCAAAACACTTGCAACCACATCCATAAATTCCTACCCTATTATGTCCAGACCACTAGGGTACATGCACCACTAACGTACCGCGAGTGCAAGTGACATGCGACTGGCGATGTGTTGGTTTCAATCTCCCCGGGTCCTTGGCACTTCGCTGATTACTTCGCTCCACTTCGGATGAGCAATGAATAACTGAAGATTGGCCTTATACCAGCATGAATAATAGGCAAAATTCATGAAAATAATTATATCTGAGTGTCGTAAACGTTGGCTCAGTGTAGACAACAACAGACAACTAAGAAGTAGCAGCTGTGCCCTATATCATTACTATTGCGTCATTTCTCTTCTATTTATCGATCACTCGTTGCTATAAACGCCAGATACATTGATGCGTGTGCAGTGCTTGATTATCTTACCTTGATGGATATAGTGGATGCGAAGGGCAGCGCCACCCTTGGCCCTGTGCAATGCTTGCACATATGTTTTATAATTTCTTTTCTAGTTGCCAAACCATACTATTTTGTAACGCTGGACGTTCCCAACATGACATTAGAAAAATTACCGAAGATGCTTCTAGATGTCTGTGTTACAAAAAGAACATTGCTAGATATCATAGCGGTCCGAACTTAAATCAAGCGATTCCTATACTACAATCCGCCAAGTAATAAATGCAGGACATCTCAGCTTTGCACGTGAACGTGACATATGAATTGTAAAAGTTCGAACTGAAATGTCACCGGATTATTTACGTGATGAGCTCAAATGGAATGACGATCAAGCCTTATGAACTACGCTAGTTGCGCGGGATTTAGCTGCTGTATGCACAGTTTAATGATTCAAAGCACTCAACTAAGCAAGCAGTATCTGCATGGGTCAGTGTGTCTGAAATGACTGGTCTGAATCCCGAGTATTTGCTGGTTGAAGACGATGATATCACATTTTCAAAACTACACTGGCTCTGGCCCGCCATGAAAGGCTACTGATCGGCCAACATTATCACATTGGGCTAGCTTACTGCAGCCACCCGCTATCGATGTCTTCCGTGCCAAACACTGCCAGATATTGGCAAGTGCGCCAGCTATGGGCGCATTGTAAATCGGTGCGGCTAAATTAAAACTAGTTGTAGTTTACTATTTCATTTCATTTTTATCCAACCAATTCGCTATATGATTTTGTATTTAGTAGAGTCCCCGGTGCGGGGGCAAAATGGTAAGGGTTGCGGCAAATCCAACGGATGCGAAGATATAGGGAGGGCCTTCTTCAGCAATTTGCTCAGCCAAGTCCTAGAGCAGCAGTTGCAGGAAATGTGTTTGAAAGCCAGCATGGCTTACACCAGACTTGATAAAAGCAATTAAGGCTCAGAAAACTGCATTTAGAGTCTTTAAAAGAAGCCTCAAATGTCGTTAATCTAAGGGCGTATCGAAAAGCTAGACACTGAAGCAAAAAATCAGAGCAGCAAAGCGAGTAAAAGAACTGGATTTAGCTAGAAACTAATGGGGACAGTAAAAAGTTCTTTAGTTTCTACAAGCTGAGTAAAGTTTCTAGCACAATTGGTCCACTGGAAGTAAACGGGACTACATTGGGTGAGGATAGTGAGATGGTTGAGGAGCTGAGCAAGCAGTTTAAATCAGTGTTTACATTGGAAGATATGACCAATCTGCCGACCGTACACCATAGTTCAGTGACATGGAATCTGACAAATGATGTTGATTTCATTGATAGTGATGTTGTTTACAATCATATCAGGAAAATAAAGCCAAACAAGGCAGCAGGACCTGATATTTATGCTAGGGTGTTGCGGGAAACTGAAGAGGAACTGGCATTTCCACTTAGTATAATATTTTGTAGATCAGTTTCACAAAGTGAAATTCCAACTGATTGGAAAAGGGCAAATGTAGTTTCTATTTTCAAGAAAGGAGAAAGAGGGAAAGTTGAAAACTATAGGCCAGTAAGTTTCGCATCCCTAGTCTGCAAGGTACTCGATTCAATTATCAAGGATAGAATAGTTAGTTATCTGGAAGGTAGCAGATTGATTCAAGATACTCAACATGGGTTTAGAAAAGGACGATCGTGTCTCACAAACCTCTTGGACTTTTTGAACTTCGCCACAGAACAATTTGATCAGGGAAATCAGGTTGATGTAGCATATCTTGACTTTAGTAAGGCCTTTGACAAGGTACCCCATAAACGGTTAATGATACAACTTCAGTTCCATGGTATTGCAGGTACCATCTTAAAATGGATAGAGTTGTGGCTTTCAGATAGACAGCAAAGAGTGATGCTAAATGGTACAAAGTCGTCATGGCAAAATGTTCTTAGTGGAGTCCCCCAGGAGTCAGTACTGGGGCCACTACTGTTCATTATATTAGTAAATAACATTGAAAGTGGTCTAAGCAGTAAAGTTTTGCATATTTGCGGATGATTTGAAGGTCTTTAGGGCAATAACAGTTCAAGGTGAGCATATCTCGCTGCAAAAAGACTTAGACGAACTTGTGAAGTGGTCCGATTGAAGAAATTGAGCATGTTTTCACTTAGATATAGAAGGCTGAGAGGAGATCTCATCGAGGTCTTTAAATTTGTGCATGGTCTGGAGAGGTGATATCTTGGGGAAATGCTTGAATTGAACAGAAATGATGCAATTAGAGGTCATAAATTCAAAATTAAAGTTACCCACAGCAGAACAAGGTTAAGGCAGACTTTCTTCACCAACAGGGTAGTAGAACACTGGAACCAGCTGCCAGAAAACATTGTCAGTAGCAGCACATTGAACATCTTTAAAAACAGCATAGACAATCACTAAGAATAAAGGGCTTGCTTTTCAGTATTACAGGGAGGGCTGATTGACAGATTTGGTGGGCAACTGGTTTAGTGTACAGAGTGCAACCAAGAAGGGCCCTTGTGGCTCATAGTTGCACTAATCTTTTATGTCTTTATGTTTTTATGTCTTTACTTTGGCCTGCGATAACCCGTGACGTAGGACCATCATGACATCTATTTCAAAATACACGTTTTCGTGTAGGTGCAAGAAAGTTCCAACGCAAAATATCGAAAGACGAGGGAGGGATGGCCAAAAGGCCTTCATATGGCATTGATATGGTGTAGTGGGTTAACGCGCGCCACGGAGGGGCACAAGTTAACCCACTACCGACTTGGTCACTACGGAGCTGGCACTCCAGCAAACCTTTGCAACTCTGTGCAACTGAACAGAAACGCGTCGGATGAATCAATAACTACCATAGCTATGACTAACCAAAGTAAGAACGGTACCCAGGGACAGTCGAGGTCATTTGCCTGCTGCTATATTAGAAACGTCAAGCATTATATTATTGGGTACTTTGGGGACGTAAAAATAACTACGAAACAGATGTCTACGAAACTGAAGTGATATACTGAGAGAAGGGTTGTGGTGCGTTTGCCATCCGCTCTATTCATCAGGATATAATAATATAACACTCCAATCCTACCGATGCATCATACTTTTAACACAAAGCCATCTCGAGAAATATAGCAGGAATGTCATAGTGGGGAATGTAAGGCACAACTGCTGCTGCTGCTCTTCTCCACCCCAAGGAAATATTTACAATACTCGGACAGATTGCCTCGATGCTTTTCGATATTTGCTTCACGTTGTTATAGGACCAATTTTCAGTCATCAATTGCGCATCCGGAGTGGTCCAAGGTAATCACAAAATCCCAAGCCATTAGTGTAGATTCGAGCCCGCACATCTGCAGATGTATGCTACTTACATTCGCGGTACGTTAGTGGTGCATGGGCCCTGTTCGTAAATAGTAGGGCATGAATTCATGAACTTGGTTGAAGCGTTATATGTGATCTAGTTTGTTCGATAAAACTGAAGGGCTACAGAAAATCACAGACATGTTGATAAATTAGAACTATATTACTACCGAATCAGTTGATGTGCCGACGCGACCTGAGCTGATGTCGCAAGCGATAACACACTGAACTGTGCTCTAAGGACACCCCAAATAGTGTGAACTGATGTCGCGAGAGGAAACATACCGAGCAGAGTTTCCTATAACGCATCATTTGGCAAATCTTCCTTTCCCTGTTTTAGATGACAGCTCCATGTTGCGTCAAGCTTTTACAATTAGACACCAATGCATATGGCAACGACCAATTGCGCTTCCCTAGTGGCATTTGATGTTATCTATCTCATCTGGTCTACCATGAATAGTTATTCTAAAATGACCTCTGCAAAAACCCACTTACTTCCCACAAAGCTTAACACGTAAGCACTCAAATCACGTACCAGACACTAAGGCAATACGTTTGGACAGTGAAACATCCATCATAAATAACAGCAATGCACTAATGTCGGTGACCTTGAGATTAATATGAAATATTACGAATGAATGTTAATGATATTCATAACTCCGCCGCCTTTCTCACTACCAAGCAGATTTCCACCGAACCAAATAGCAATGCATGTTGAGACATGTCAGTCTTGTGGATTCGCGTGGCGTGTGATTAACTTCCGCAGTGTGGCAGGGTCAGTCCACGCAGATAGTTCCCACAATGACTAGTGAACGACTCGCAGTAGGGTATATCAAGATGTAGCTTATAGATATAGAAGAAAGGTCAATATATGCCATCGGCTAGTATTAATATAAATATTTTCGGCATCAGAGGCATTCAGTATACAAAGAACATTAAATACTTTTCACTGAACCGAATCTAACTGGCATTATTGCGCTTTGATGCATTCATGAACAACCTTTTGTCACATTCCACTTCTATGAAGGAAGCGAAAGAGTTAAGCTTGGTTTGGTTTGGTTGTGCTAGGTTCTTTTTCAATTTGGTTTTTGTTTAAAAAAACGTTTGTCATCAAAAAAGCTTGGCTGGATTATGTTAAGATGATGTGAAAAATATAGTGAGAACAAAAGAGGTACGAAAGTTATCCAATTAAGAAGAAATGTTCTTATATGGCTGGTTAGGCTAGGTTCACATTTCTTAGCCTTCTGATACCTTGTTACTATAATGCATTACCAAACTTTAAGTCCTTTCCGCGTTATCCAAGTACTACATTGAAAGCATACAGTTTAATTATTTAAAACAATCACCATCCAGCCCGAACTTACACTAATTTGCATCGCACTCATATCTAACGCACTTTGAGAATATTCGACAGCATATGCTCTTTAAGGCACCGAGAACACATTGCTTATGCAAACCAGCCATGCATTATGTGATGCTCTCGGCCAACCAGAGGCGTTTTTTTGCAGGTAAGCGGCAGTGTGCTTTGATAAATTGGATATCGTTAGTTTTAGCTAGCAAACATACAGACTTTCTGCCTCACGCCGACCCATTCAGACAGTGTCGGTATAATATTGCAAGCTTTAACGATTTTAACGATCCTAGCGATGCTCATCTGTTCTGACCAGTCTTGTTCTATTAGCTTCAACTTCGAAGGTGAGCACCTGTCGCTACCATTAATTTATATGTATACAAACTCGGTGATATTATGGAATGTTGGAAATTACATAATACTGACGGCAGTGTACGTCTTACAACGCGTATTTACAACTTCCACATGCGGACACCGTACCTGGGCAGCTGTCGATGATTACCGGCTGGTAAGTTCCCAATACGCAGACCGAGCGTCGACCACCACACAGCAGTACCCGCCAGAGGTATCAGCTCACCTGACCCGAGCGCTCCCAGTGGTCGGGTCACGGTCGAGTGATGTCACCATCAGCTGCCCGCGGCTCTTGGCACGACGAACGGGCAAGGACGCCTCCAGGGATGGCTTCTGGTGGGCGGAAGGGCGCCGCCAGGGATGGCATCTGGCGGACGGAATGCACCGGGTTCAGTTCATCATGTGGATATTTAAATGCTCCAGCATGAGTAGCAAGATTAGCGTAGATTTTCGGTAGATTATATTTCATGCTTAAGATTCAATCGCTACTTCGATGACTTGCATAATGTCGGATCCTTGTGTATCCTTGTATAAATGTAGAGACAGCTATATTTCCTGTAAAATGGAAGGTAATGCGGACCGCTTCGGCTTCCATGCTAGTCCACTGACGTAGAATTAATCGCATGACTGTCTCTTTGTCGTGCCATCAAATGATTCATGGATGAGTGGCCCCTGAAAGCAATCGCGACATGATACCATACACACTCCGCCTACAGACAATTCTGGCTTACTTATCTGAGTGATAAAACAAGACATTTTTAGTTGCCTAGCTTTATCACTCCCGCACCACGATACATCAAATAAGTCAAAATCAACGGACTAGCTAAATTATTGTCCTCCTCTTGGCTTAAGTTAATCAGCGGCACAAGCATGCCCTTAACAGAGAAATGCTGAGTTTGGTTGTTTGCCTGAGCCGGCCGCGCCTGAACCCGCTGTGTCGAATATGGTAGACCCACACGCTTGGTGTTGCAGGGACAAGGCTCTCTGGGGATAGTTCCGAAATTCCTGACGGAAACTTAAATTATTCTTGTCTCTAGTAAATGTATGTGCAAATTCTTCGCCAATACCAATTCTTGTTCACTTCATGTGCTCAGTGATATTTATGTTGTCGATTTTAACCTTACACCAGACGACACCAGTTTTTTGCCAGCTTCTTGCTACGTAGTTCCCACATGTATACCACGGCTGAGCCCGTGGTGGAGTACAATAAGGCGCACTTCTCTTTATATTACCGTGATATGATCAAGTGCAAAGACAGTGCCAGGAATATAATACAGTAAAGCTGCAACCTTCTTTATATTGAAGTTGCATGATAAAGTGCAGAGACAGAGCAATGCACTGTGTATGACGCATGACTATGAAATTATAATCGTATTATGCTCTACTGAGCATTCACATATTGTTCGGTGCTATGACTACCCACCACTCATTAAGCTACTCATACTTGATTACATGCCGCATGTCGGATATGGCCTGGTGATTTATATAACATCACTGGCATATCCAATACTCCCGTCACACTTCTTCCATCCCAATGGCGTATGCATTCTCCTTTATTATGCTTCATTTCACTAAGATCCTGACATGGTTATGTACAACAAATGTAGTGATCCAATAATCCATTCCATTCCATAAACATTCCATATTCATCTATATTTATCACACTTATCTTGCAAATTATAGCACTATATCGCACATCACGGTACGATCGTCTCTGACTCTATTATTTTGACTACATGGATGGAACTTCACTTGATAAAAGATGTTCTAGTCTTAATATTAAAACTAATGTAGACAAAGGTTATCCCGCGCTAGTTTGAGCCGTTTACCGTTCAAGAACATTACATATGTTGCCAATTTCTGCCAATGTTTTGCGTTGATCTCGGAGAGTGAAATTTCACGTGCTGAGAGCGTGAGAGGAGATTTTAAAAGCCATATGTTGTCAAGTCCAGTTGTTGGTTAAAGTATGTGCTGTCACGTTCAGTTATTACTCAAAGTATGCGTTGTAAAGTCCAGTTATTATTCAAAGTATGTTTTGCTAAGTCCAATTATCAGTCAAATCTTCTCATCCATCACCGGCTTAATGCGGCTTAATGTTGCATTTATACAATTACCTCTTTCTGCATTGGTAACGCCAAAGGAACGCAAGCACACTTTCCTGAGCGTCAGACATGATCCTGATTGGTTGCCGCCAGGGATTCACTGAAGTATGCCCCGGGGATAGGAGGCCATCTGCGGGGTCAAGTTGGTCTGACTTTGGCCGAGGCAGTGTGCTCTCGGCGGTGCTGTTGGTGCGTGGTGGTGTTTTATCTACCCTACCTACCGTTTTATATCTGTGAGTATATTGCCGAAAATGTTGTATGCTGTGCACCGAGCCGACATTATTGTTGACGTTCCATGGGATAAATCTACGGGAGTAGAATATGTAATTCCTCCATATGCTTGAGTAGTCTTCCGGCAATTACAGTAGAAGCATCTGATTGTCTGCTCCCACACTAAGCGCTGCTTGGATAAGATTGGCCTTGTGCGCTAAGCATTTGTCTCCCTTGGTCTCCTTTGGAGGCGGGATGCTCTCCTCGATGCTCCCAATTCGAGCTGTTTTCAGGCTGTATACTTTTTATTTGTGAACGTTGAGAACCACGATTGCATGCATTTGAATGCCAATTTAAATCCCTTCCAGACAGTCACATTAACCCTCCCGTCTTTCCGGTCATCTCATCGCACCTCGTATCTATGGGGGTGATAGGACCCCCTCTAATCTACAAACTAAGCGTCGCACTGAAACAAAAAAGGTGTCGTCGGAAAACGCTCGCCGAGTAGACACCGCGCCCAAAATTGTATCCCCCAAAGGTGACGTCACCAGGGGGCCTAGGTCTTCACGACTTTCATCATGTTTTTGGTTCTGGATAGTTTATTTTGGTGGGAACTTCAATACAAAATTGCAATCAGAATAGTACGGCGAGGTCAACCAGTTTCCTAACATTTTTACTGGCCCAAAAATCAATTTTATTTTGACATTTCAAAATTGAGTTTTCGAATTTTTGTATTTATTTTGTAATGGGCAGAGCGGACCAAAAAACGTTCGAACGCATGTTTCTCATTAAAAAAATGCTTACTTTACCCAGAATCTTAGATTTTAGCTATAATGGGCATAAATAAAAACCAATCAAACTGAATAATTTTGCATTCATCTCGTGCGCTTTGCTTTGTCCCTAAAGAATACCAAACGCTGAAAGTTTCAGTAAAATATATTTGCCCGTTAATGCGCGACTATTAGTTGAACGTTTCTGAATGTGGCCTCACTTGACCTTTATTGACTCGTTGACCCTAGATGACCTGACATCAAAACTTTAATGCGAGCCAAATTGATGGGGAAAATTGATCGCAGTAGTATGCCAAATTTCGGCAAACTACTGCGCGTCGTTCTTTTGCAATCCGTGGAAAGCCTTAGATGGGTGCGGTTGAAGACCCCCCCCCCCAAGATGGCGTAGATTAAGACTGGCAATCAATTAGAAAGTGGCATTCTCAATCGCGAAAATGTTTTGATTTCATGACATTATTTTATCATGCCAGCTACAATGCATTGACGTTGGTTTGAATACGCTATTCCCGAATTGTCCATGTATGCATGCGAGGCTAGCAAAGCATGGAAGTCGAGATCTCGCACTAGAGCAATGATCTGATGGACGGATTAGTGCTTTCCAGTACGCGGTGAGATATTTCGTTCAGCACTCGCGTATAAAGGGCGTTCCGCCAGCATTCCTTCTCACCTGAGATCATTGCTCCCTTCACCAGTATATCCCAAATTGACATTGGGGTTGAAACGGTGCCCCGCCACGACTAGACGACAATATTTATGCTCATTTTTTTCTCATTAAATACTTGGGGTGGATCAATGCTCGGTTTTACAGCGGCAATTTGCTTTCCCGTCTGTTCGCTTTTGATTGTTCCAGGTCATTCCTGGCGTTAGCAAAGACATTGACAACGTGAACTAAAAAAGTACATCGGAGGACATTTAATATTAATAAGAATTTATTGCAACCAATTTTCTCTGCTTTTTCGTGGACAAAAATGTTCCTAGGTGGTCAGAAGAAGAAGATTTGACGGGTTATTTTTATATAATTTTAGTTGAACTATTTTATATTCTGAAGCCCATATCCCAATAGACGGCAAGTAACAAGTCAGTATGTGCACGAGCGTCATACTCGTGCAGTGCGCTGCGAATATTCATTAGTTGTGCGGTGTGAGCATGTCAGGAGTATCAAGTATGGATTTTTAAACTTGCTTGGCATCGATTAATTATACTTTTGCTGTCATTTTCTCCACCGTTTCTCAGGTTGGTTTATAACCGCATCCTTCGCTAGTTTACCCATGGCGCTAATTTGCCATCTGGCAGTCATTCGTCGGCTGCCAGATGCAGTAGAGCTAAGTGCAGTCTCCACATAAATAAGTAAATGTGTTACAACTTCGTGATTTTCGTAAGTTTAATTTTACTTCTTTTAACAGCGTTGACAGTAAAACGCATTTCCTTTTTAAAACTGATTTGAGAATTGGATTTGGTGGTCGCTTTTAATGTATGCGAATCATTGTTATAGGTCTTCTCCCTCTATCTCTTTCCTGAAACCACGTGATGTGAGAGCAAAAGACCGCTGTAAAACCGCCTATTGTCCTTCCGGAGTGTCATTGTGCAACATTTGTTTTATAGCTTATCATAGAGAACGGTATTATTCGTCGCATCTGAGCTGAGGTCGCAGGCTAATTACCAGAAAATAGTTTAGTCTATGACAATAGCTTATCAGCATCTCGTCATAAATCGTGACATCTCTGATTACCAGGCTAGATCAGGTTAAACGCCGCGGCTCGTACCAAGCACTACATAAAATGACTAGCTATATAGGGCACTATATAAATAACTATGATTAACTATATATAGGATGCAAATTGCCCATAGGGCAATTTGCAATCGTATTGTTCTGGTGCTTACTGGTGTAATTTGAATGAATTTGATCGCAATTTTGGGGAAATGGCAACTGTTCAGTATATGTATCGACATATATGTATAGGTATCTGTATATGTATATATATATATATATATATATATATATATATATATATAAAATTCAAGAAGGGCCCTTGTGGCTCATAGTTGCACTAATATATATATATATATATATATATATATATATATATATATATATATATATATATATATATAATTTATTTATTTATTAGTGCATATATATATATGCATATATAATATGCATGCAATTCAATTTGAAGCACTTATCTTAGTAAAGTAGTCATTTCACCAAGAAAGAACACCTGTTTCATTCGACAACACTCAAAGATGCCAGAAAACGTATTTTTGACGATGCAGATTCGTGTTATTTCCTCTCTACCCAGCAAATAAGAAGAAATGTGTAGTGCAAAAAGTGGCCTGGGGTGCGGAAATATGCAATGAGGAATGATGCAAAGCTGCACGAAAATTGCCGAACCAAACCTATCAATAATGTGATCACCCAAAAGTCAACTGACGTTGGATCGCCTAAAGCTCATGGATGTCTGATCCTTTCAAACCTACAGATATCTGATCAGATAAAATCTACCGGTGTTTAAACATATAAAATATACGGATGATTGATCATCTAAAATATACGAATGTAGGATAACTTCACACTTACTGATGCCAGATGGGCTAACAATGTCGTCTACAAACTATTGGTAATGATTAATGTGCTGCTATGCACATTTGCCACAAGTACGCATTTGTGACGGCAGTGTGATTGCGATAGAAACGCGGAGCGTTTGTGTGGTGCTTGTATAAGTTTGTATGGACACCGCGATAGAGCACTGCTTAAAACAGACAACTTGAGTATTGTTCGACTCGGCGATTGGCACCAGCCTGAAAGAAGCGTGAAATGGTACGATCCAACGTGCACAATGCACACGGATGCTTGATGCTACACAATGTACATAAGATTATTCCATGCATGCTTACTTTATATACTCGAATGTGATATCGCATAATTATGGTGAATCCGATCAATATATCAGTTACAGTGCTTGATGTACAAAATGCCATGAACGAATGTTATTACATATCCTAAAAATAATCGCACGAGTTAATTTTAATAGTCCTAGAGTCGCACAAAAATCCATTGTCACCGAAGCGGGAAGCTTGTTTGCCGTATAGACGGTAAGTGTGCCTATTCTAAATAGCCAACGCATCGCTTATTTATTATTTCCTCAACAAATTGGGGAAGAAGTTGCTAGGTAAGCTGCAGCAAGTCTGCCCCATGCATTCTTTTCCGGATTTGTGTTCAGGAGCTGCCATGTAAATACCAGAATGACTCGCTAACAATTGCACATAGCGCTCGCAAGAAGTGCGCATGCTTGACCAAAAAGTTAATCCCAAGTTCATCGAAGCCTCGCACTTCGCTGTCTGCTGCTTGACACTCGTCGGCGCGACGTTGTCCCAGCACATATAGTAATTAAAAAGGTTTGAGCATCCCAGCAGCTCGCGCCATGTGTCGTGTGCCTCGACAAGACGTCGCTGCCGCTGCTCACAGCGACGTCTTGTCGAGCTTTGTGCACTTCCAAAACATCGAGATTGGAAACTTATCTTGTGTACCACGTTAGTGGGATTGCTTAAATAGCCGATGCCTCGTAGTGATGACTAGTCTTCTGCGATGCGGTTTTCCCCGAAAAAAATTAACCCACTGCACTTCTTATGCGGAATGTAAATGGAAAACTGGTGCCTTATCGCTACTTGAACACCATTCAATCATTGATACACCCGTCGGTAATTTAATACGAATGGCACCTATTTATCAAATGTTTCCACTTTTCCCTTCTTCGCCGGTTTGTGAATCCAGCCTTTTGGCGCCACTCTGAATTCCACAGAACCCATAAAGATTGCTCAGGCTCGTAAGCATCGAACAATTTTCTGGGGTGCCTTGGCTGCCAAAAAGAATCAATGAAATATAGTGCAAAGCACACGCTTTGGTTAGTCAGATTTGGTCCTGGTGGCGCGATAGGATTTCGATTAAGTCAGGTTACGTTAACAGCTACTCCGCTCTTTTTCTTCGAAGGCAAAGCTGATGGCGATAAATTACACGAACTTAGACAATTAGACGTCATCTCACTAGCCTCTCACTAAGCGAACTGAAGCAGCACACGTGCTCGGCGTTTGCTAGTCTGGCATACATTAGCTTTTCCTGATGTAATTAAACCGAGTGAAAATAAATTCGATCAAAAGGTGCTTGCACTGGAATATCATGGAAGATGTGACACAAACCATGTCTCACATGGCGGGAAAGTGTTGTAGCTGGAAGTCGCAAAAGAAGGCTGTTCTCTCGGAAAATTCAGAAATATAATTTTCCGAGAAAACGCGATAACGGCTACTCCGCAATAACGGAGCAGCCGTTATCGCGGTCCTAGAGCCTAATTAATGCAATATTAAATATGTAGCATTGTGTATTAAGGCCACGCTAATACACAACTCAGAATGGGCTATCATAAGTTGGCATTTTTATGGAAATGGACCTTTACTTATTTTTACAAGAGGTAGGTCGTTTTCGGTGGGAATTGTTGGGAATTGGCAACAAATAAGAAATAAAAAGCATTTGAATACTGCACTTTCCCCCTCTAATTTATCAGCTCATGATTGCCGTTTCTAAATTATAAACAAGCAAGGAGGATAATTAGCAACATCATAAAATGCTGGCTATAATATTTTATTTTCTGCAGCACACCAAACCAATCGAATGCCCACCAAAGAGGAAATGCCGCACTTGCTCCATATGCCATACATCTCCCACAAAGCAGATAATTGTGCGCCATGCTATCGTAACCGCCCTCAAACATTACCATCAGGAAACATAAGAAATTAGCAGTAATGTAGCGCATCAAAAGCACCGATGATGCCCGCACAAGGCGCCCAATTTGGGCGGAGTCTGTCTGTGTCGAACACGACCCACCGCCTTGGTGCTAGTGTAGGGTCGCTAGATTTCTGGCGGGCCTGTCGGATCCTCCCCTGCCAGCCTCTTGTCCGATCCCCGCCACACCTCAATTACCCCTGATCTTCTTCCGATCTTCATCAATATCCAGCTCCCCACACCATCCCAGCAACCTGGCCCCTTCCCCTCGATGTTGCATCTCTATCAGACACCCTGGCTGTCAGTCTGTCCATACATCCGTCCATATGTCGATCTGTCCGTCCATCTGTCTATCTGTCTGACCGGCTGTCTGACCGGCTGTCTGACCGGCTGTCTGACGATCTGTCTGACGATCTGTCTGACAGTCTGCTGTCTGTCGGACAGTCTGTCTGTCGGACAGTCTGTCTGTCGGACAGTCTGTCTCTCGGACAGTCTGTCTATTAAAGTTAACCACAGCAGAACAAGGTTAAGGCAAACTTTCTTCACCAACAGGGTAGTAGAACACTGGAACCAGCTGCCAGAAAACATTGTCAGTAGCACACCAAATCAATCGAATGCCCACCAAAGAGCACATTGATTCAGCACATTGATTCAGCAGCACACTGAACATCTTTAAAAACAGCATAGACAATCATTATAAGAATAAAGGGCTTGCTTTTCAGAATTACAGGGAGGGCTGATTGACAGATTTGGTGGGCAACTGGTTCAGTGTACAGAGTGCAACCAAGAAGGACCCTTGCGGCTCATAGTTGCACTAATATTTTATGTCTATATCTTTATGCACATCCCCTGAATATCCCCTGCATATTCTTACATTTTCCTCATTTCCTACATTTTCCTACATTTTCCTACATTTTCCTACATTTTCCTACATTTTCCTACATTTTCCTACATTTTCCTACATTTTCCTACATTTTCCTACATTTTCCTACATTTTCCTACATTTTCCTACATTTTCCTACATTTTCCTACATTTTCCTACATTTTCCTGTATTTTCCTACATTTTCCTACATATCCTCTGCATCTCCTCTACATCTACCTCTACATCACCTGTATATCACCTGCATATCACCTGCATATCACCTGCATATCACCTGCATATCACCTGCATATAACCTGCATATCACCTGCATATCACCTGCATATCACCTGCATATCACCTGCATATCACCTACATATCACCTACATATCACCTACATATCACCTACATATCACCTACATATCACCTACATATCACCTACATATCACCTACATATCACCTACATATCACCTACATATCACCTACATATCACCTACATATCACCTACATATCACCTACATATCACCTACATATCACCTACATATCACCTGCATATCACCTGCATATCACCTGCATATCACCTGCATATCACCTGCATATCACCTGCATATCACATGCATATCACATGCATATCACCTGCATATCACCTGCATATCACCTGCATATCACCTGCATATCACCTGCATATCACCTGCATATCACCTGCATATCACCTGCATATCACCTGCATATCACCTGCATATCACCTGCATATCACCTGCATATCACCTGCATATCACCTGCATATCACCTGCATATCACCTGCATATCACCTGCATATCACCTGTATATCACCTGTATATCACCTGTATATCACATGTATATCACATGTATATCACATGTATATCACATGTATATCACATTCACTTGTATGTCACTTGTATGTCACTTGTATGTCACTTGTATATCACTTGTATATCACTTGTATATCACCTGTATATCACCTGTATATCACCTGTATATCACCTACATATCACCTGCATATCACCTGCATATCACATGCATATAACCTGCACATAACCTGCACATAACCTGCACATAACCTGCACATGACCTGCATATGACCTGCATATGACCTGCATATCACCTGCATATCACCTGCATATCACCTGCATATGACCTGCATATGACCTGCATATGACCTGCATATAACCTGCATATAACCTGCATATAACCTGCATATAACCTGCATATAACCTGCATATAACCTGCATATAGCCTGCATATAACCTGCATATAACCTGCATATAACCTGCATATAACCTGCATATAGCCTGCATATAACCTGCATATAACCTGCATATAACCTGCATATAACCTGCATATAACCTGCATATAGCCTGCATATAGCCTGCATATAGCCTGCATGTCACTTGCATGTCACTTGCATATCACTTGCATATCACTTGCATATCACTTGCATATCACTTGCATATCACTTGCATATCACTTGCATATCACTTGCATATCACTTGCATATCACTTGCATATCACTTGCATATCGCCTACATCTCTCCTACATCTCTCCTACATCTCTCCTGCATCTCTCCTACATCTCTCCTACATCTCTCCTACATCTCTCCTACATCTCTCCTACATCTCTCCTACATCTCTCCTACATCTCTCCTACATCTAACTACATCTACCTACATCTACCTACATCTACCTACATCTACCTACATCTACCTACATCTCTCATACATCTACCTACATCTCTCATACATCTACCTACATCTCTCATACATCTACCTACATCTCTCATACATCTACCTACATCTCTCATACATCTACCTACATCTCTCATACATCTACCTACATCTCTCATACATCTACCTACATCTCTCATACATCTACCTACATCTCTCATACATCTACCTACATCTCTCATACATCTACCTACATCTCTCATACATCTACCTACATCTCTCATACATCTACCTACATCTCTCATACATCTCTCCTACATCTGTCCATATATCTCGCATATTCCCCGCATATTCCCCATCTGTTCCACACATGTCTCGCATCTGCCGTACATCTTCCGTACATTTCTTCCCCGACCACTGGTTGACCACTGGCCAGCCGACCATTGACTGACCGCCGCCTTGTTACGAGCCTGAGCCTGTGATGTCTGTCCGTGCGACGCGTGCCCCGACCTGCGGCGGCGGCGCCGATGATTTCACCGCCGTAACTCACGGCGGCGGCGCGCCACCAGTCGATGCCGGACGAGCCCGACCCGACGGCGAGCAGTCGCAAACTGCGCCGACCCGTGGCGGGGTCCACGTGGGCGGCGGCCGACACGCGTTACGGCTGGTCGGGGCGGACACGCCACTGCGGGCCGTGCCCTCGCCGGCCGGCCGCCGCTCCGACCTCAGATGTTGCCGCGAACACTTGTGCTCGTGCGATGTGGTGCGGGAATTTGTGGTCGTGTCCGGCCTGGCACGGACTTCGGCGTTCTATTGAACGCTCCGCTGGTTCGATGTTCATCGAGAGCGAAATTGATGTTCGACCAGGGTGCGGGCGTTGGTTTGGATGATCCGCTGCGATGACTGGCACGTGTGGAGTTGCCGTTAGAACCTCCCAGACCTAATTCCCTCATCTAGTGCCATCAAAATTCCTTGCGTCATTCTCGACATCAGTTGCTAAGAACAGCAGTAAATCCTTAAAGGTGGTGTAAAGTACTTCGACTGAAATGTTCGTCAGGAATGGTCATGCCTCTAATTGTGACCTTGACGGCTCTTGCGTCGATATTTAAAACAATTGTTCCGATTACAAGTAATGATCTATATCTGGTCGCTATGAAAAGAGGTAAGATGAAGAACCTGATCCTACTGAGAGCAAAACCTCTGCTTTATGAAGAAGTTAAATATATCTTAAGTCCACTTACTTCATTTGCGTCCTGGTGATGCCGAAAACATCGTTTTGTTGTTGGTAATAAGTGTTACTAATTGCAACACAAAGATCCAGTTTGTGCATGGAACAAAACCCTTCAATTCAATAATACGCCTCCCCAGAATGCGGCTGTCGGCTTTGGTCGTCCCAGGACGGGCATGTCTTCCTCGGGACCCGATATCAGCTCTGGCTGATCTCCAGAAGTGTTTCGCCTCCAGCCGTCCTCCGGAGTTTGAATGGGCTCTGCCCGTTATCGACAGGTGTATGATGGCTTCAGCCGTCCTCAGGGGCGGGTATCTGTTCACCCGTTCTCAGGAGCGGGTATCTGTTCCACCCGTCCTCAGGAGCGGGTATCTGTTCCACCCGTCCTCAGGAGCGGGTATCTGTTCCACCCGTCCTCAGGAGCGGGTACCCGTTTCACCCGTCCTCCACCATCCCAAACGCCAGTTCTTTTGCAGCACTTTTCGCATACAAAACGATCGTGACATCATCGTGAGACATGACGGAACGAAATTCATCGGATATGAAACCCATTCATTGTTGCCAATGTGGCATCTCTTAGAAACTGAAGGCTTGCATGCAATGCAGATTTCTCTCTTAATGTCATGAGCTGATTCACCTACACAAGTATCTGGTCTGTAAAGTTAATACATTGAATTGATTTTTTCAGCTGAAAGTGAAACCTTTGTGCAATACGTCGTCCTGGGAGGCTTCTTCACTGAACAATCATTCGCCAGAGTTTTCGGTCCAACCAGCATGAAACGAACAATTTAGCTGGTCGCGCAGCATATCTTGCGCTCGACAAAGTGCTTCCGTGGTTTTCATCATGGTGCTAACGGCAGTTAGTAAACCACGAATCGGTGCTCAACGGTCCGGGGAAAAGTTTCAAGTTCTGCCGGGGCATCTGAACCCCCACCGTAGTTCGAAAGCAGTATGTGGGAGCGGAAGCGAACGATTGTCTGGAAAGACTTAAATAAATAGATTCAAACAAGAAAAGTAGTTAACTGTAGGCAAGCGTGGGGTTGCGGATTCATGAACACGGTGGTGCAAAGCTACCATCAGACTCGGTAACAAAATATAGCTGAAACCATATATCTGCTTGAATTTGCAGTTTCATCACTAATGCATGATGACATTAAATTAGACTATGTTATTGAAGCACACCAGCTGCCATATGAAAAAAAAACTACTTTGTTGCATTTATTTTGTACGGCCAATTTTTCCGTTCTCTCGCACTTCAAACAGATATTTATAGATGCAAGACGAGGACTTACGTTCATGTGTGCTTTAAGTGTTTCGGATGACCGGTTATCTCAGCAATGTCGTGCTGTGAATGAGGCGTCCTCGGGAATGAGCTCTCTGATGCCTGTCTATTTCGTTGCAGCTGCTGTTGTCGCTGGAATGCACCAGCCAAGGTAAACTGATTCAGTCGGTTTCACCATGGTTGACCATCAGCAAGAGAACTTGCCGAATTCCCCGCCTCCCGGGTGGACCTGTCTCATGTGCAGCGCGACGGAAAACAACTGCCCTCGACATGAGATCTATACGAAACTGATGCTGTTCATGGTATTCATCTATCCTTTGCTTAAATCCGTCTTTGAAGAGAATCCACCCGCGAGCCCTCCTGCTGAACGCACCCTGCTGGGTATCAAAGAATGGTCTTCCCAAGAGCAGAACAGCCCGGGTTCCCGGGGATCCGATGATGCAGAAGACGAGGATGCGCCCAGCAGCTCTCGTGTGATGGAGCAGCCGGCTTCCCGACGTGAAGACAAGATTACAAAGTGCACAGAGCAAAAGTCTCCTTGTGACATCTTTGAGAAACGTACAACTTACCCTCACACATTAAAAGGTCACGCAGGAGCGGGACGCAGTGCTTCCGCTGAAGACCTTTCAGTGGGCCGGGATGTGCTGAAGCATCCGGGAGATGCAAAGCGGTCGATTTCATGTGATTGCGAGGGAAGTAACACTCGACGAAGTGGTGTAGTCGCTTTGCATGACGATTATGCTTACAGTTTCCAAGAGCGATGCGCAAGTGGCCGTTCATCAGACGGAAGATATGCCTCAGGCTGTGAGAGGGATTTTGTTCGGCGGAATGCTCGGGGCACTTTGTATGAAGACCATGGCTACGGTAGCCAGGAGCCGTGCACAAGCCGGCACCCATCAGGAGGCGGAGAAAGCGATTCGCATTTACTGAATGATGATAGCGGAAAGCGACTGATCACAAGGCACGCATCCCAAGAGGAGAGTGATTCACCACACACTGCCGATGATTTGAAGCGAACTGGCGCTCAGCTGGATGACGAGGAGTACTTCGATTCCTCGAATGCCGAAGAAGAATCCAGTGATTTGCAGAGTATGGATGTCAACTGGGATGATGAGTCCACCGGGGACAGTTGTGAATTATTCCCAGAGCAGCAAGTTACGGATCATTGTGACGGAGAACAAGGCGAACCGGGTTGTTGGGCGAATGCTGGCGAGTCGGAGGAAGAAGAAGTTGATGAAAGGCAGTCCGGGATCCTAACTGTTTCGTGTGCTGATGAACCAGTACGCATAACATCGATAGAACCATTGAAATCGCATTATCCTCTGAGAAGCCAAAAAACGCACCAAGGTGCTCATCAAAATCACGAAGGTAGCACGGAATGTTCTCATGACTCAGCTAAAAGAAAGCTCAATAAAAATCAAGGAATAGAGTTGAAGATCAGGAAAATGTGGCCATGCACACCTCTACAGGTCGACACATCAGAGATGGACGGAAAATATCAGGCTTTCTTCCACACTCCAGACGACGGGTTAGACTCCGATAGCTCAAGCCAGCATAAATCCAGCCCATCATGTAAATATGAAACCCAGCCACACTCTGGAAGGTCTGTTCCTCACCTAATGTTCGCCGCCATTGGATTGGACTCATCCGCGAGTTCGAGCGAAGACTGGTCACCCAACACTTCGCCCATCTCCCATTGGAATACGCTAAGCCGATAGGAGAAGGGCGAAGTCGAGCAGAAGGCCATCAACTTCATCTCGTCTCGGTATCCGAAGACCCAATCACCCGCCACATCGACGGTGGAATGTCATGAACATGAATCACGCACAAGAAGCAGAAGCAACCCAGAGGCGAATGAGTCGAAAGGACATTTTGAGGTGTCTTTCGGCGATTTTGCTTCCGTGAATGCGTTGAAAACGCAGGCGCCTCCGCTGCATCCTTCATTCAAGAATAGGCCCGCCTGGTACCCTTACGCCGTGCCGGCGGTCATTCTGTCCGAGCCCGAGCCTGAGCCTGAGTGCCAGTCTCGACCGCTGATGGGCAGAATTCCTCTAGAACATTATCCGGATGGCTGTTTCCCGTATTACGACCTCATACCCCCCGATGCCGTCCGCAGCAAGCAAACGCTGGTTTGCTACTGGCCAGGGCCTCCCACTGTGCCATGCATCGACCTCGTCAACGTTGTAGCTCCCTACGAGCGTCGCATTCGCTGCGAGACTGAGGCAACATTTGGGCTGCAGGATGCGCCTCCCACAGGCTGGCCGCGGAGGACCAACCGCGATGTTATTCGCGTGGCGAGGCCTAGCAAGCAGGGACAGGCCAAGGGGTGCTTCGCCGAACAGGAGTTGGAAAAGGATGGGAAACTAAGTCGAGTAGTCGTTCCGAAAAAGCGTGTTCCCAAAAATGGAACTGTTCGTCTCAAATCTTCGGCACGTGTGACGTCTCCTGCGGTGGATCCAGATGGTGAAGCCGCATCATATGTGTCTGAAACAGATTCTGTTCCAGTGGGTTCCTCTATGTTGAATTGTTCTGTGATGCATTCGCCTCGGTACGGCTCCTCTCAAAAGGATTGCCCCTCGCCAAATTCCCATACTGAAAGCTCTGAAAGAGATTCCGGCACCCCAACGGCAACCGGTGGTGCTGATCAGACGATGTTAAGCGCCGTCACGTCTCCAGTGATGGTGAAAGAAACTGAGCATAGGCCTGTAGATAAAGACGACGGAGAAGAGTCACTCGCTCCTAAGCGCATCAAACGGGCTAGTGCTTATAGGGTCGATGAAAAAAGCCACGAACGTGGGAGAAACAAACAGGCTGGTAAAGCTAGAAGAGCGGCTGAGCTGAAGCGTCAAGCACAGCAAAAGTGCGCTCAGTCAAAGGTCAGAATGAGCACAACAAGCCGAGGGACTACCGTCAGGAAGGCCACCAAAGCAGAGAGACGCGGTCAAGGAAATGTGAACTCGAAATGCCGTGAAGAGAAACACGAAGAGCAAAGGAAAAGCATGGAATCGTGTAAACGGGATGATGCATGGGAGAAACGTTACCTTGCAAAGCAAGCTGCTTATGTCACCAAAGCTGACAAATATGGTCATCGGACAGCTGTCGCCAAGACAAACGTCTTTGATGCATTCAGTAAGCAGTCGTGCGGCTCAAACTCGAACCAAAATTTGTGTATTCTCCATCCACATGCAGCTTCTTCAGACCCAGTGTCTGAACCATCACTGCAAGAAGACAGCCAATGCATCAGTGCTAGCACAGGGGTGAAGACAACCGCAAAGCTTGCACCTGAGCTCAGCACAAACGGCACTGTATCCAACACGGTCGCGGACGCTGATGCCGTCGAAGGAATTCTCCCGCAGATGAGTGATAATTGTGCCCGGTCTGAAGTGAGCCGGGATGTCGGACGAGCGATGGATGTTGCCACTTCAGCCTTCTGCAGTGCTGTGTTGGCCACCGTCGCCGTCTCCCATGGCTCTAGTGTTGGCGTGAAGACCGGACAAGACACTGCTCTGGCATCAGCACTGCCGACAGACAGCACAGGTATCAGTGATGGCGGCGGTGTCATCTCGGCACGATGCACTGCTCTCGACACTGATGATGCTGCAGTAAAGATAGCGGATCATGGCGATGATACTGATGAAGCACAGAATGTACTCTCGATCCACACAAAAGATACCTCCAGTGAGATTGTTCCTACTGATAAGAGTTGTTCGCCAGCCACTGTGAGCAACAGTAGAAGCGATATTTCTGAGGGTCCGAGGGAAGTTGTCATCGCATTGGAAGTTGATAGAGACAAGTTGCCTGAAGAGAGTCATGCAGTCATGAACGGTGACGCCAAGCATACTGACTCTGGGGGATCTAGCGGCGACAAAATGAATCTTTCGGCATATGATGCTCAGAAAAATGGTGCGGGTGAACTCGATCTTGGACTTGAAAATGATGCAGGAAATGATCTTCATCAGAATGATTCCGGCAGTGAATCCTCGAGCCATCCGGCTATAATCCCACCAGACCTAAACCAAGTGGCAGCTGGCGATGACAATGTGGCTTCTAAAAATGTTGCAACATTTCCATATTATGCTGGCGAGGAAGTCAGCTTTGAACAGGTTATGTCTGGGATAAAGCATGATGCATCGAGTGAGGACAACAGACTGTCTGCATCATCGCATTCAAACACATCATTTGCGACTGTGCCGAATGGTGGACTGCAGGCAGCGGAAATCGTCAGGCATGACTCGCCTGTGTCTCCCCCCACGGCACAGTTGAGTTCGAGCTATTCGTGGTGGCTCGTGGTCCCCCTGGATCCTTTCTGGGCTTCCTGGGATCCAACCTGGCTGCAACCAGCTCGGACGTCCCCCTCTCGGAAATGCACTCCGGCTTCACCGAACCCGGCTTCAGTACCCGGACACCTCAGGCACTACATTGCTGGAGTCGGGACAGACCGCTGGGTCCCACGGTTCTCCGACTGGCAGGCGTACACCTCCCGGCCGCCGCCGCCGCTGCCACCGTCCGGACCCCTCGCCGGTCGGCCGCGACGCGGCACGCTCGACCCCGCCTTCAGGAATCCGTCGGACGGCAGTCGAAGGCTGTTCCCGGCAGGGGCTCGGCGCCCGCAGGAAGACGCCGGCGGCTTCGGGGACCCGGCCCAACCGTGGTGGCCTGGCGACCCGTGATCGCCCTCCGGCGACTGCAGCTGGTTCCTGGCGACCGGAAGTCGGGTCGCCCGGTCTGCTCTGGTCGCCGCGTCGCACTCGCTCGTCGGCCTCAACTCGGATCTGGAAGCGCGGCACATGGAGAAGTTGGGTTCACGCATGGAGCTGCTCGGCGCCGACATGGTCTCGCTTCGGTGTCCGGAGGCGCTGTCCCAGCCTGGAGCTGCGATGTTTATCGATCACTTGGCCGGAGTCTCTGGTGCTAGAAAATGCTGAGCTGCCGCTGACCTGTCGAGGACCTATCGAGGACGTGTCAAAGACATCGTCCGGGCCGTCGGACGGCTTTAAAGGTAATATTTCTTAGCAATGCATTTGCACCAGCAACGCACGGGTCTTATGTCACTGAACATCACTCTCATATATACTATCCTTCGAAATGCAAACTCTTCTAGCTCGAGGTCTAAAAACTAGCATACAGCTATCGACCGGGACAGTTGACTGCTCATGAGCAGGCAAGTGATGTAGCAAACGATGTCCATCAGCATTATAGTATTATGTTAAGGGGTGAAACAAATCTCTTTTGCACTCAACAATAATCGAAGGAGCCACAATTTGGTGGTCAAAATTTGCAGGACTCCTATAATATTCTTCCATTTCCATCTGCAATCTGTAAACGCTTTAGTAAGTGCCTGAATGATTAGATAACCTATATGACATTATATAGAAGACTAGCGTCAGCCGTTCTCTGCACGTCCTTTTCCTTGCGGCTCAAGGTGCATGGGTGTTGAGTGCCGTGGGTAGGGGATCACACCATTACATCACACCATTACATCACACCATTACATCACACCATTACATCACACCATTACATCACACAATTACATCACACAATTACATCACACCATTACATCACACCATTACATCACACCATTACATCACACCATTACATCACACCATTACATCACACCATTACATCACACCATTACATCACACCATTACATCACACCATTACACCACACCATTACACCACACCATTACACCACACCATTACATCACACCATTACATCACACCATTACATCACACCATTACATCACACCATTGCATCACACCATTACATCACACCATTACATCACACCATTACATCACACCATTACATCACACCATTACATCACACCATTACATCACACCATTACATCACACCATTACATCACACCATTACATCACACCATTACATCACACCATTACATCACACCATTACATCACACCATTACATCACACCATTACATCACACCATTACATCACACCATTACATCACACCATTACATCCACCATTTTCAAGAAAAAAGCAGTTATCATTTGTACATGGCAACGCTGTCATGTTGTTTATCTTGCCACTCCAAATTGTTCGGCGATCCTTTAGGTGTGTCGCGAAGATAGTTATACGCTGGATCGCTGGTAGTGGACCACGTGTGGCATATTGACGTGAATTATACAGCAGTCGCCTAAGGACGCCTTTCGATACGCTTTCCCGAAAAATTAGAGAGCATTCCGCTGTCGCTATGAGTTGTCGGCCAAGTTTGAACCAGATATCAAGTTGGTCTTAATTTAGCTTTTCCCATAAAATCTGATAGGAAGACTGGATTGCGAGACATTTGTAATGTATGTGGCACAATAAGGAACGTGGCACGTATGTAGCACAGCTTGAATTAGAGGGGAAGTTCGAATAGCAGTTCAGAAGCCCACAGCATTGCTATATCTTTCTGTCGTCCCTTCACAGTTCATCACACCTCAAATTTACCCCACGTGGCAAAGGCTACAGGTAAGTCGACGCATTTGTTCAAATCTGATGAAACACCTTATCTATGGCCAATACACGGCCGCTCGGGTATCAAGGTTTTTTTCTTCAGTTATTACGTCCGGTTTGTCCTTGGCGTATAAATTCGGTTTTTACTCACGGCATAAATGCAAAACTACTTCCGTTCTTTGACGACCTTGGTTTATTCCACAACAAAAAAGAAACTCGAAGGCAAGAAAGCACAACATGAACACCATTATTTCCTACAGATGTGGCAGCTCCCGATAAAGCGCCTCGGATACCTGCCGTCATGAGTCCGTCGAGAGGCGTCAACCATCGCGGTGTAGCCTCTTGGACTGGATGACATCTGGTGTCTGACGTCCACATCGCACTGGTAAAGCAGCACATCCGCCGCTGCACAACTGGAGGATCGGGACAGCGTCTGCATGCGGGGTGCTACGCAGCTCAGATGCTACATCCGGCCATGAATGTATAAATGAATCGCATCTGCACAGGCGCAAGGTCTTTTCGGGCACCGTACCTTTATAGTTGTACCTTTCTGGGCTCAAGGCAGGCTGTCACAACAATTCGATAGCCACATATCCCCAAGCTCTAAATCTATCCTGGCGCCAAATCTTTCTGAGCGGCCAGTTCATCCCAGTGTATCCCAGTGTATCCCCGTGTATCCCCGTGTATCCGAGTGTATCCGAGTGTATCCGCGTGTTTCCGGGTGTATCCGAGTGTATCCGAGTGTATCCGAGTGTATCCGAGTGTATCCAAGCGCCGAATGTACCTGAGCGCCGAGCGCTAAGTGTATCCGGGTGCCTGTTCTATCCGGGTGCCTGTTCTATCCGGGTGCCTGTTCTATCCGGGTGCCTGTTCTATCCGGGTGCCTGTTCTATCCGGGTGCCTGTTCTATCCGGGTGCCTGTTCTATCCGGGTGCCTGTTCTATCCGGGTGCCTGTTCTATCCGGGTGCCTGTTCCATCCGGGTGCCTGTTCTATCCGGGTGCCTGTTCTATCCGGGTGCCTGTTCTATCCGGGTGCCTGTTCTATCCGGGTGCCTGCTCTATCCGGGTGCCTGTTCTATCCGGGTGCCTGTGTATCCGGGTGCCTGTTCCATCCGGGTGCCTGTTCTATCCGGGTGCCTGTTCTATCTGGGTGCCTGTTCTATCTGGGTGCCTGTTCTATCCGGATGGTATATTTGTCCGTGCAACACAGCTGTCCGGAATATTGCAACCGCTTTGGTGCTGAACAAGCTGTGACGTCATATCAGTTGTGGTGTCTCACATAATGCCCTGGTTTGTGGGCGTCTGCGTGCCTGCTTCTATCGTGGAGCAGTCGTTAGATGGGCTGCTAGTCTGGCGCTGTTGCGTTCATGCACAGCGTTCGTTGGTGTAGAACATTTTTAACAGCGACCTTACCGGTCTTCTGATTTCCAAGTGCATATTTCTTACGAATCGTGTTCGTGATTGCATGATTAGCGAAGTGTTATTTTCCCAGTTGGTGGATGCAGGAAGCTTTTACTGGTTCAATTTCACTCTCTCGCGAGTACTTTGTTGCTACATGTAGCACATTCAACCTACTCCGGTCAACAATAGACATGGGATTATGTACTTTTAAGCTTCAACTACTTCGTCTTTTATGCAATGCACACACGACAGATTGGTCACTCACTTATTGCTTTGCATGAAACAGGACATTCGGCTGCTTTAACTGTAGCGAGGTCCAATTGCATTGATATTCTGTGGCAAGTGTGTGTGCAATACACGACACGGCGTGTACACCATTTTGAATCTGATTGTCTGGTCGGCATGCTGCTGAGAAGGGATCGACAAGTGACCAGGTCTCTGCAATGTTTGCTGGAGTTCCTCTGGCGCTGCTAGTGCATTTCGAGCATCTAGCCTGAGCAGCACTCAGCGTCTTGAGTTTGTCTAGGTGTTGTGTAAATATGTGTGGATTTAGGCCAGATCCGTCTAATTTCCAAAGCTGGGCGCAAAACACATCGCAGTCGGCGCGCTCTTGGGTCCAAATAATGAATAATCTCGCATAGCTGGGGCTAATGAAGGGTCTGATAAGCAATAACTTACTAAACACACTGAGAACATGTGCGCTGGTGTCGGAGGACAAAGACAGTTGTTGAGTGGTGGCAATGTCTAGTACTGAGCACTACTAGTGTGCTAGTGTGACTGGGTAACCTCTTCAATGTGATACCAATATTGTCCTGATTTTCAGGCATGAACGTGACTAGGGTTATCTCTGGGAAGAAAATACAGATTCTAAGCAAGGTTGTTGCTACTACCGACTACCGTTTGATGAGAAAATGTTTTGAAATATATGCCCCGTGGAATGGGTGTGGGTGAGAGTTGATCCGAATGTGTACTTCTTACGGCCGTTGCTGTATTATCTCAATGAAGGTGGGTATCTCAACTTACCTATGTTTGCTGTTTTAGAGCAAATTAAGTTAATCTTTGAGTGCTACAACTTAACGCATTATAGATTAACTTTAGATTATACAGAATAAGATAGAATAAGAATACAGACCATGGAATTGAAAAATATATGGTTTAACATATAATGAATAAAATGGTGATGCAGCTGCCAGCCCTGGTGCTGTTTGTCAATATATGCATGGCTTCGTTGCCCTTAGGTGTTCTTGTATGTTTCCGAGTAGATAGCGCCTGGAATAAATGGAGAAATTAATGTTTCGTTCATGTGAAGGAATACGAGCCTGACTACTTTGGTGGACTGAGATATTTGCAAAATGAATAGTCACGTTTGCATGACTACCTTTGCGATTTTAGCACTGAAATGCCTTTCCAATAAGGCGTTTGCTGCATGACCTCTGCAGTCGATGCGCCCCTAAACCCCAATAACTAACTCCAATAAGGCGTTTTGTCTGCATTGTGTTGATTGCTGAACGCCGTCCTTGGAGTAACTTCATTGAATTATTCAAAAAGTATCCTGGACCTTATATCCATCGTTTCAACAAATAAGAACAAAACACCCAGAAATACTCAATACATCATAATAAAACTTGTATCGGTTTTCGAAGCGTGCGATTGATCCCATTGCAGGCGTCTCTGGCCTGACCAATATCCATGCAGATTCAAATGATAATCTTCTGTCTCTCGGGTTGAGATGGCAGCGACTCTGTGAGTACCGCAGTCCCCCTACATGGTTTAATGACCTGTTGGCACATTCCGGAAATCCAAAACTGGGGAATGCAGGGAAGCAAAGTATTTGATTTTATCAACATCATTCGTGGTATAATGTGCGTCCAGCTACGTCCTGCTGTTGACCCATAAATCGTGCTAACAATCAAATCTGCGATGGGGAATGACGACACTGACATTGGCATAGCCAAGAGGTTCCAACGACGGAAACATTGTGCATGGCGGAAACTGTGCGATGCAGCGGGATTACCTGAGCAGTTCTCCACTCTTCACAGAAATGTTAACGGCCATGGCCTAGTCTCAAATTATTAGCGCAACATCCGTGGGCGTGAGGCTAGTGGATCAGGTGGCCTTAGTTTTCACTATTTTGAAACTGTATTCATTAGACCAATGGATGTTGGATGAAAAGATGTGCTTAAAACTTGGTTTTGCACCAAGGAAATTCCATGCTCATAGGACCCTGACCAAAATTTGATGTTTGTTATTTATCTTCGTCAGTACGATGTGGACTAGGTGAGCTGGTTTGTGCTTACAAAATAAGGACTTGCGGCCGACTGGCGTTTAAGTTTGTTGAACAGACTGAAGTACATTGGTGCATTGTTTTGCAGTGTCTGGTCGCTACGAGGCCTGCCGTTGATTTTTCACCACATACATACTCCGTGCGCAAAACTGTGGAGTATTGCATTGCTTAGCTGCACTAAGTTAAGTCTTTAAAGGTGGGCGCCGCATGACCAATGTAGTCGATGCGCCCTAGAGCCCTAATAACTAACGAAGCCCTCAAAGTACACGCTCTGAATGCTGCTGGTCCTAGTGCTCTCTATAATATGGATAACAACGGGTATCGATGGCAAACAGCTCTGAATGAGCCTGGGAGGACAAGGACTATTTATAGGCGGATGGAAATACTATTAATATTTCCGGAAGCAAGTTCGATTTCCAAATATGATAGGCTCTTTAACTATATCGGTCATGCTATCTTAGCTTGAAGTGCAGAAAGCCATCCAGCAGGCTCCCAGTTGCTACAGCGGGCAGTCTCTCAGAGCCATCTGTGATCGCGGTGCCGAAGCTCCACTGGTCCGCAGGAAGGCCGACAATGGTGTCTGCTGCCGACGGGAGGCAGTCATGGTGATTTTTCCTGTGTCGAACTTCACGTATGCCGTCCACGATCTATGAATTTTAATCATGGAGGGGTACCTTCGTGACAAAACACTGGTAATACACGTGCAGATTCAGAGGATGGTCCAGGTCTGAGAAGGGTGAACCACTTCGTTGACCTTTACCACAGCAGATCGGTTCCAGATAGTTTTATCCACAGTGTCTTATCTTCGGCACTGCAGCGAGTCTATCCGTCTGTCGAACATCCTGAGCCACATCCAGTTTTCACGAACTATTTGCTTGGCTCATATGTCAGAAATGAAGCTCCAAGGAACGAATTTAATGGTTTGCGTTGTCATTTCATTCCACTAACATGAATGGGTAATATTGCTCCCCCAGCATAGATAGCGGTTTATATGCATGACTAGATTTGATATGCTACTGAAGGGAGCAGTTATGGTCACTTTGTTGCCGCAAGGAAGAACATTGATTGCATAAGATATATGAGCACTATCAAGATGCAACTAGGAATAGCCTCTGATGTGATGAGGTAGCTTCAGATTTCCTTTTGCCGATATATATCAACTGAAATGAACAGATGAGTTTTATGGATTGAAAATTTATGTCTTTATTGCACATTGTTTTAAATATTCCCTGCCTTAAAAAGCCAGACAATTATCGAGTTGCTGGGGGAAACTTCGAGCGTCATTGCCCGATAATTCCCCGGACAAGCCTGGCGTCACCCTCCTGGCCTTTCGACCGCTGCCACCATCGGCGGCTCCAAGTGAAGAGAGAGGGCTTATCATTACACCTATGAGCATTGCACGAAAATAATCGACATAAAGCTGCATGTCTCCCACATCCCAAGTCCGTGGCGCCACCAATGCTAATCGCGTGACTTGGTTGAGAGAAGCTGGCCAGTTTTGTCAGAATCGTCGTTGTAAGGTAAGGCGTGTGTCCTTGTTAGGTTTTTCCGGGGTAGGGTGCAGCATTGGTGATAAAAACTAACAATTAAGGAAGGGAAGTTAGGCCGTCTGCCTGCTGATTGCCGCAAGAAGCATTAAATTGCAATTAACTTATAGTATGACACTTAACATGGCAATGTTGCCAGTGCGTTTGAAATATTTTTTTAGTTTACATATTTTTCTTCCAAATATGATTATACGGAAAAGAGATTGTTACCGCAACTTGAATTCCATAATGAGACTTCACAGTGGGACTAAACAACCTACGGTTTTGTGGTTGAATATCAGTATAACGGAACGCACATAAACACAAGCTTCGCCAACGCATAGAAAGCATGCAACTTAGTTCCAGTATCATCTCCACCATGCTGTCGTGGTGTCGCCCATGTTCGTGCTTGTAGCGCTTCACCAAGGAATATGTTGTTTCTATGCCATGCAGTCGCGCTGTCTTTTTGTGTTTAGCTGCAGTCTCCACGAAATTGACCGAGGAACAACCTAAGCTATGTTCCATCATGGGGCGTTGCAGTCCCGACTTCAGGAACGTTCTCTATGATACGCTATGGTTCCGAGATCAAGGCGTGTCTCCTCTTTCTTTCTCTCACTCTCTCTCCCTCTCTCTCTCCCTCTCTCTCTCCCTCTCTCTCTCTCCCTCTCTCTCTCCCTCTCTCTCTCCCTCTCTCTCCCCCTCTCTCTCTCCCTCTCTCTCTCTCTCTCTCCCTCTCTCTCTCCCTCTCTCTCTCCCTCTCTCTGACTCTGTCTCTGTCTATGCAAATATATATGTAGATATATATAAATACATATATATTTGGATGCATGCACGCAAGTGTATGTCACGATTAAGTCGACACACACACACACACTTGTTTAGATTGGATGCTTGAGCAATTCCGACTATTCAAACTGCATTTATAGAGCCGCAATTTGAAAAGCGGTGTGGGAAATAGCAATGCGAAGTGTATGTGAGCTTGGGGAAACTATGTGGTTCTCAGTTAAGGAGTTAAGGATACACGAAGAAAAGTTGCCGGTAATCCAGGTGTGCCAAACATGAATTACTTTTGCTCGTGCAGCCAGAATGTACATATACATAACAGAACAAATTTATACGTAATCATCGTGAGTGCTTCGCCGCAACAAAGTATGTTACAAAGCAAACCTCCATTGGGTTCGTTTGCAAGCATATTTGTGTGTCAGAGTCTGTACATCAACTGCAGGCTTTAAAGGCTGTTAGCTTTGTAGAAGGTGTGCAAAGTTTTCCTCGCACTCCTGCAGTAGATTAATCACCCATCCGACTCTCACAAGACCTTCCGGCAATGGAGGAAAAGCAGCCCGTGATCGGTGTCTTGGGACGTTGTGACAATATTAATAACTGACCCATGGTAGCACAGTCTTATAGCTATCAAGCATATCAGATATACTTACTATGCAGCAGCCGAAAAAAGAGGACCACACCGCAAAAATGTACGTTCAAAGATACTTAGAAGATAAAAAGATACAAAGATAAAAAAACACCATGAAGGTGAATAATGCTTACCCTGTACCGTCACCAATGTGTGAGTAAATCAGCTCATGTAACATTCAATATCCGAGGAAAGTCGTGATTGCCTAATGGATTGCCAGGGATAGATTCCCTATTTCACCTGAAGGAAAATCTCCCGAGCATGTGCTCCTAAATACTCTTCATGTCCTCACAAGCAATAACCTTGATTTACTTGTTCATTCTTTTTGACCCAAGGCTCCTTTTCCCAAGGAGGAATATATCGAAGGAATCCAACACATTTCAAAGCTCACATGTTTAAAATAGGGTTCACAACTTCCAAAATTTCGTCTTAATCCTCGGGCAGTTCCTTTTACGCCCCGTTCCCTTAGGTGTTTTCAGCAACAGTGGGAAAGCTTAGGGAAACCGGAAAAACGGCATCGTGTAACGCCGCAAGATTTTCTATTCCTTTTCTTTGATATTTGTACGTCTGAAGTGAAACGTGCAAGCTCAGGTCATTAAACGTCATTGTCCTAGCTTCGGTCTAAAAGGGCCACCTCCAAAATTACTTGAGAGTCGATACCTCATACACATGAAGAGCCATTGAAATGAAACTTGCTACGTGAGTGCGATTGGGCAGGGTCTCCAAAACGTACGCCCAAGATTTTTGCTTGTGGTCAGGACAGCGACCTGAAGTCCGGACCGAATTTCTGAGGATAGCCGGGCTGCTGTTGTACCCCAGGCTGTAGGTCAACGGTTTGATACAAAACTCACTCGGCGGAAGCGGAACTGAGGCCAGCTGAGCCGTTGCTGTACCCCAGGTTGCATGCACTGTTGGACACAAGACCTACTCGGCGGAGACGAGCTAGGGTAGCTGAATCGCTGCTGCTTACCTCAGGCTGCATGTCAATGGTTGAACACAGGACATACTCGGCGGAGACGGAACTGAGGCCAGCTGAGCCGTTGCTGTACCCCAGGCTGTAGGGTGCAGACAACTGATGCGCAAAGTTAAAGGCCTTCCTTGGTGATTGGGATTCTGCTCCATGTATGCGCATCTGTACCTGCATCAGATATGAAGTTGATTTCAGTATCCAGGCTTAGCTGCAGTGGTACGCTTGACATCAACAGAGAAAAACTGACGGCGGTTAGAGATCTGATAGAGCCTGCAGAAATTGCTCGGTATGTTATGCTCTGTTCATCAAGTCGTACATCAAGCGGCTGGGGCGGCGTCGTTTTCATCCTTCACGCGCGCTGACAACAGCTCGCGGTTGTTTTGGCTTGATGGTCGTTCAACCTTGGTTGAAGTGACGTAACCTCTGCTTGCGCAGTCACGGCCAGCCGGGCGGCCGGGCAAACACGAACCGATACGGCCGGACCTCGCCCGAATCTAGTCCTTCGCACGGGAGTGAGAAGCACAGTCGACCCTCCGAGTCACCCGGCGGTCGCGCTGCCGAGAACGGCAGCGGCCGGCGCACACATGTCGGCCGGTCGCCCGGCGCCGCCCCGGGCCACGCTTACCTCACCGCGCCGCTGCAGCCTAATTCGCCGCGCTATCTGCGGGCATTTATTGATTTGCAAGGTCAGCATTAGGTCAGCGGCGGCGATGCCGGCCGCGCGGCGTCATTCATAGGCCGCTTATCAATGGCGGCGCGGGCGCACGGGCCGAGTGAGATCAGCGCGCGCCGCGGGACGCCGGCGCTAACAAATGGACGATGGCCGGCGGCTCGGCGTCGCCCGGCCGGCCGCCGCTCCTGACACCAGCTGTCGGCTGCCGGGGCGCGTGGGCAGGCGGCCCACGCGCCCCGCCACATCCCCGGTCCACCTCCGCCGGCCCATGGTCACACCGCCGGTCGGCTGCCTTCTGACGCCGCGGCTGTGACTTTTTCGGGGCGTGACGAAAATGGAACGGCGGCCCGCCGGCCGCGCCGACGGCATCGCCGTGCAGCGCACGTCGCGGCCCGCCGGTGTCGCGCGACGCGCTGCAGCTGGGCCCGCGTCAGGACCCCGGTTGGTGTTGATTTATGCGTCGGTGCGGCGCGTCTGGGCACCACCCCGCTCCCCTCGCGCTGGCCGACCGCCTCTGGGACACCTCGCTGCAACGACGGCCAGACAGGATCCGAGGTAATCCGATTACGCGGACATGGCGCTAGTAAAACGTATCGGGTCGGCGATGATCTCAGCTACTGTGAGACGCCGGCGGAAGCGCCACAGCATTGAGAGGTGAGGTGCGCGTGGCGATGGCGTAGTTGGCCGACCCGGATGTAGTCCTTTGGGTTTTGACAGGGAGGTAAGCTATATTTGGTAAAACACGGATTCCATTGCAGATTTGATTGCATCTTAGAGTTTGGTGTAATTTTATCCGAGTCACAATCTTATTCAGTAGATTGCACTGAAGGCTGTCGTCCGTCGGAAGGGAAGGCGATTTAAACTGGTCTGCATTTATGTTTTGTTGCTATATTACGACGACCTGGGATGTATTCCCCCAAAAAGGTGTTAAGGGTAGGATAGCCGACCTATAGCATGGGGCAGGACAGGGAGAGTATATTTCATTGCTAATCCACGAAAGGCTATAATAATCCCGGACTGTTAATCCATGGTTGTTATTTGCGCTCGGTGGACATCACATAGGCTCAGTGCATAATCGTGAACACTGTGGCTAGAGATTCCACCATGATGGCAACTTCCCTGTGATTTGCTTTCACAATGCAGGGCCCTCAATACGACCCCTCCATCCATCATCTTCTTGTGAGGTAACTCCCTTATCGTTCATGCTATGGCTTTGTTCTTTTACTTACCTTCCAACTACTGATAGTCCCACGCTGTGTCGAAAGATTGGGTTCTAATTTCTAAGCCCGCGACACACTGGGGGGCTATTAAAATGGACAGTCTCGGATTTTCGTGAATACCTTTCGCACCGTTAGTACCAGCCCAAACAAATTTGCAGTACCTGTCAACCGATTTAGTATACACATCTTGATACCAAGACGATTTCCATGCTAGGTCAGGCTAGGTAGCCATGATGTCATAAGTGAACGCTTGCATGCATGATTTCGTCGTGTCTTTGGGCGGTGTCGCGATCATGCTTCGTTCCTGTATAATAGTCGGGAATATATGCATTAATTATTTTGATTTACGTAGAACATGATCCTCAAGAGAACATGGAATCGTGTCACGTCAGCATAAGAGGTCATACTAGATCACATGCATGATGACAAATGGGCTTCATATGCGTTGTGGGTGATCAAGGTGACCTTGCTTGACGTTGTTCCACATAGAACAGACAGCGCAAACCAGAATAAGATTAAATGGCATCTTAGTTCTGTTCTTGGCGTGGTTCAGAATGGGAGCGAGTAATTATTATTTTTCGGCAGGAAGTATGATGCAACATTATTTTGCATGACCGTGATTCATATTAACTGGATGCCAAGCAGCTAATGTAAAATTAATCATGAGAAGATTTTGCTTCACCCCTGCCCTTCCCTCCTCCAGACGATCGCAAGAAGGAAAATACGCCAGGCGTTGCCACACGAAATCGCACTCGTTTTACGACCAGGGTCCGACAACTACGGCGAAGACATGACTGACTGCACCCAGACAATAAACTGCTTGATCTGGCCTCAAAGATCAGCAAGACAAAATGGAGAAATTATGTGTCAGGCATAGCTCTAAAGTTAAACACTCTCTGCTAACTCTAAAAGGCTAAAGAATTTAGCTGCATTTTACTATTCATGGCATCTATCTGCATTGCTCAGAACAAAGGTTAGTGGAGTTCACATGAACACCCTCCCCTACACTGCGAGGATTTACTTTTTCGCGCACTGTGATGGTTTACTTGAGAAGCCCATGAGTTTTAAAACACTTGGAATATAATTTTTCCTATTCAAAATTAGATAGTTCGTACCGACTTCCTAGTTTTGGAGCATTCTCATCGGTTACTTACTTTATGGCCAATAACGTCAACGGCTCCTATTACTAACTTTGTGGTTGTGATTAAAATTAATCATTTTCTTTCATAGAAGAATCACGAATTAACTTTGTTTGCAACGGAAGGCATGGTTTTAGCTAAATTGCATAGACTGGCCTCATGTGCTTACACGCTGGATTAATGAAGCTCTTTTGCTCCTCGAAATCCGTTGGAGCTCTTCTCGTGAGTCTGCGCCATCAGCAAGCGAGATGGTGACCCGCATTATACTAAGTCACATGTGCCTTTTCTATCGCGTGAGTGTGTGTTCCTAATGATATTTAACATCTTCATACAGGTTGCATTCGCACAATTTTCAGTTTAACCCTCGCCGTGTCGGATCCCTCTTCGCCGAGTGGGCAATTTGAAAGGCCCCGCCCCTATGGCTTCTGATCTAAGTATCCGATGATAAAGTGCAAAACACCGCTTGAAAGCTCTGGTAATGTGGAGCCAGAGATATATCTCAGATTTGGTTTTAGACTGATAGTGAGCTCACCAGAGATAGTCTTTAAGTCAAAATATGGACCCTGACTAAAGTCCGTGGAAATTATTAGAAAAAACAGCGTGCATTTTTTTGCCATTGTATTGCAAGAGTTAACATTAGATGAATGCATTTACAGCGACCATAGTGAAATGGGGTCAAGACAGGATATGCCAGGTTTGGTCCGTAGCAGGCTTGAAAACCAACTTCCGGACAATGTATGTTAGAAACGCAGGGAAAATACGATTGGCAAGTTAATGCAAGTTATAGCTTATATCACATCTTATTTCTCCATTTTCCGTCATGCTAAGATCACTAAAGGTTATAATAGGTCAACCCAATAGCATGATCACCTTTCCTTTGGATAATTAGCTAGAAATTACTAATAAGAACACACATATGTATATATATGTGTGTGTTTTGGATACTTCCAATAGAACAATTCAAGAAAATTATTTGCACCTAATTGACATCAGAAAATTATAAGGTGAAATCAGGTCATGCCGTATCGCCAGGCCAAGTAAGTTCAAGCAGGAATATATCCGGAACGTCACAATGGAAGTATAAAACTGTGTCCTAATAAGAACTGATATGATATTGGGGCATCTTCGTGCCAGTCCAACTTCACCACACCGCCGCCCCCGAGGGCCCACCTCCACCGTCCCAGGCCGATGGCTCCGGCGCCGCCGTCGCTCCGTGACTCGGCGCGGCGGCGAGCCCGGCGCGGCCGACGGCTATCGGCGGCGATCACGGCGCGACCCTGCCGGCCGGCCGGCCGCTCACGACTCGATCGGCCGCACTAATAGACCCGTCGGCGGCCGGCCGCCCGCCGTCGGCCTCTCTCATCGGCCGCGGCACGCACCGGGCGTGAGTGGCCCCTCCCCGACCTCTCGCCGTCAGCCGCCGGTCACGGACGGACGCTCGTGACGCGGGCGGTGACGTAACGGTCGCGTCACGCCCACGTCACGGTCGGGGTCCCGCGCCAATCGTCGGCCGGCGGCCGTCGATGCTGGCGCCGGGTGGACACGACGCTTTTTGTCGGGATGTGCGGTGCTAGGCTGCGTCGGGCGATGGGTGCCGGTGAACCGTGTGCGGAGCTGAGCGAAAGTAATCAACGTGCTAATGATTGATATTAGCTTGTGGAGCCCATCAGACGGGCAGCGCTGCGCTCTCATCTTGCTGCCAGGAAGGCTTGACCATTGATTAAGCTGTTGATGGAGTAATCGCCTTTGCCGCTGCTAAGCCGCGGTATGGCCGGTGCAGTGTACCTGGGCGTGCTACGTGAGAAAGTGGAACTTGACGCATAGCACGTGTCGTATTGTGATGAGGGATGCATTTGCGTAGGTGAACTTCTTGACGGCAAGTAAAAAGGTCAGCCTATGTCAAGGAAGCCACTTGGGGTCAAAGGATTGCGTCATTCGCAGCTGCAGCTTCTAACTGTCCAGATGCATGAAATCGCTCCAATTGCTGAACAATATGAAAAGTCAAACGAGTCACTCCAATTTCACATTTGATGATCATAGTCAATGCTGCGCATATGCAAACTGACACAGTAAGGTTTGCACAGCAGCAAAGAAAACGTTGATTAGCCGCCTTCGTGCAGGATTTTGATACAACCCTTGAGGTATATCACGGGCAAGGATGCACCGGCTAGTGTAGCTGAAAAGTCATCCTTTGTCCTTTGTCCTGTGGTATACAAAAGTGAAGATGTCATGTGACGACAATGAGCTGTGATAGCATGTAAAGAACCATGTTAGGCTGTATTATTTGACGAAATTGCGAGTTATCACCCATTAATATTGCTTCGTGCCACCGAGATTGCAACCTTCTGGCATTAGATGCAATAGGGTAGTGCATAACATAGCTCATGTATTTGCACAGATTACTTACCTTTCTAAGGTCATTCGAAATAATCAACTCAGACGGACTCCGGATAACCTTATTCGGCTTCTTCTGAGTTAATGCGGAATTAGTTTCATGCGAGCACTGCATTTAGCATCGATTTTTACCTCTCCACACAAGCTAACAATATTTTCTGACACCATTTCGAACAGCTTCAGTAATGTTTACCATTGAACCTCATGTCAACTGTGACCCTGTGACAGTTGATCCCTGTACACTGAACCTCACTAATGCGGGCCAAACATCATCAGCATCCCAAGATGCTGTGTAATGATATATCGAACATTTGACGTGCGTAACCATGAATTTTACTTTACTGAGGGAATGATGAAGCGTGAAAGTACTTGATTTTTGTGCCAATTAAACTTTGAGACTTGGGAGGTTAACCAGTGACACAACGGATAGGAATGTGACGTCACTTTCGTGATCTCGTCACGCGTCGCACGCTGGCTTAATTTTATGTGGTTAACTCCCTCCATTTGGAGACGCCGGTGGCGCACCCTTCCTCTTTCACTTGTAACGTGACAAAATGCCGCGCACTGGATATCGCTAACAGGGGAATTTCATTGTGGACAGCATTTCAATGTTGTTTTTCTCCGGACAAAAAAAAAATGTAGCCATCTATTTCTTTATGGCATCATAGAGGAATTGAGTACCCCCACTGCGAGGCCATGAGAATTCCCAGAGATTCCACGAACTTTATCGCCCATGACTAGTTTGCTACGCTATTGAATGGTACATTTTCCCGTATAACGATTGCGTAGTGAAATGCGTTGTGAAATACACAATTTTAGGATAAATTCAAAGTTGCGTAAAGCGTTAAAAGCATGACATATGTGAGTGTGAAAGTTGCAAATATGTCAGTTCTGCCCAAGAATTATAACGTGAGGAGGTGTGTGCTTGCGGAAATATGCACATCATAAATGTGCAAATCTGCAACTGTTAGTAAGCGCAAATGTCTCTACCGCAAATATACGTGAGTGATTGCACGTGATGGCGAGAGCTCAAATTGATCCGGACAGGCGATACTGCCTTGGGGTCTGATGTGTCTGACCGGCCCTGATGTATGTACCAGGCTGGCCCCGATGTATGTACCAGGCCGACCCTGCTATATATACCAGGCCGACCCTGATGTATGTACCAGCCCGTCCCGGAGTTCAATTTTGTTGGTTTCCACTGGATTTATTTTTATTTGTAGATTGCATGAAGTATACATAATATAAACCAACTTGTCCCTAACCCCAATTTTTTATTTGAACCCTAATTAACATCAACACGTACTTTTCCAAAGTATTGCACATCATTCAACCTAAAGAACATATTAAACCAATACTACGGAGCTTCCATAATACCATGCATGTCTCAATATTCGTGTTTACTGGTGTTTTTCGTGTTATCTCATGATTGACAACACCACAACTATGAAGATTATATATGCACATAAGGTGTATATTTCCTACTATGTGAAAAGAAGGTTCGTACTTTTTTAACAAAACTCTGTATTGTTAGATTTTCTCTGTATAATAGACTCTGTATATGATTTGCAACTATCACTAAGCCAGTGCCTTTGGGTCAAAGATATAAGCTTACAAGACCCGATACAAGTTATCATAGCATTTTGAAATTACCATAGACATTGTGCATGTGATTTGGCCGGGAAGGGTACGAGCTACACCCAGAGCAAAATTGGCAGGTTCAGATAGGGCCCGGGCTTCATGGGTGATACGGACAGGACTGGATCAGGCTTAGACAATTGGACCAGTTTCGATCCATGATGCGCGCACATGTATGTAACAGGAAATATACGTCAGTGTAGATGTACATCAGCGCACAAATACAATGGAACAAAAGTGCAGGAGAGCAAATGAAAGTGAAAATTATATGCAAGTGCAAATTATGCATCAGCAAATGCACGTATGAGCAAGCTTGCATAGTGATGTGCACCAAAGCCCTGCACGTGTAAGCTAATGTAGGTAAGCACAAATGCATTCCTGGAAGTATGCATAAGGACATGTACAGAGACGTTTGTAGAAGGTTTCGGGTCGCGGCAGCAGCTATGTGTGCACAGTTCATGGATGGCATCGTATTGCCTCCAGTGGTAGACTGGTACACGTCTACCGTCGGCAGCCATCCTCGGTGGATGGTATCGTATTCCCGTCACTGGTGGACCGGTACACTTCTACCGTCGGCATGCCATCCTCGGTGGATGGTATCGTATTCCCTTCACTGGAGGACCAGGACACGTCTACCGTCAGCAGCCATCCTCGGCGGATGGTATTCCACAATTTGCCACGCTTTTTGACGATTGTCACCTAGAGTTTCGCACCTTAGTTATTCCCATGCTCAGAAGCAAACACCTCTGTCTTATATTGCTACAATCTGATGGTTTGGCGACACTTTGCAAGCGCAAAGTCTGCCAAAGGCCGACGGAAGTGACTAACTTTAAACCTGTCCTTTGGATGCGTTTCACTCACACGAACAGACCAACGGATAACGTCATATATTCAATGGTGATAAAGACAATTACAGCATCTTTCCTTCTAATCGTACATCTGAAGGAAAACTCGATTGCTTGACAATTTGTTCAACTTCGGCTGCGCAGAAGCTTAGATGTGTGACACAGATATAATTCAAACCCAAGCGGAGCGTCCGGCTACACCCGTAATAGATGTCCGGCATTGAAAACCAGTCTGGCCAGTCGATTGTTGTCAATCACACAAGCTAAGCGGAAGCGCCTCGGCAGAAATACAAATAGCGTTCAGATGAATGGCAAATTGATGCCACATAAAAACGCCCACTTGGTGTAATTGGCGGTCGTAACGAGAGTCTGAGAGCGGCGTTCTCGGACGCCGAGCCGCGGGTTCCGGCGGCGGCGGCGCAAACCACCGGTGTCGGCCGGCCGGCCGGCGGCGGCCGAATCAATAACCCATGTGTTATCAATCACCTGACACGGCGCGCACGGCGGCAATTTCTCAAGCCCCATAACATTATGATTTATAACTATATTTATTGCAGCGTATAATGACGTAGCGGCGGCGGGATTTTGTAGCATCACGTCAGGCGGCCTTTGTTGCGCTGCAGTCTGGGCGCGTCGGTCGGCCGTATCTGGCCATCTGGCGGCCGGCCCAGCGCCAATCGGCCTGTATCAACATCGGTGCAGATCGGGTGCGCCGATACGGCCGCTTAGAGCCGGCATAATTGCGATCGGGTTGGCGCCGGCGGCGGTGCGCCGCTTGTGTATTCCGCGGCCGGACCGCGGTCGTAAATTAGCCCTGATTATCGAGAGGTCCGAGCCGACGCTCCCCGCACGCCGGCTGGGTAACACCGGTGGTCGCCGTCGGGCCACGCACGGAGGGGGGGGAGGGGGTGACGTGACCGGCGACGGCGTCTACTGCCCGTCCTCGGGTGAATACGATCGGGCTGCTTTTGCTGTGAAGATTTGACTCTTGCAATTATTCCTCGCTTATGGTGCCTGCCGGCGTTTGTGTCACGTGGCAGCCTCAGGAGGAGTTGTTTGTCTGTCACCTGGGGATGGATTTCGCCCATGAGAAGTTGCTCATGGTGAAATCACAGGCGAAATGGCTTCCTTTTAGCTGTATCGGGTGTTCGCTTCTTTGTTTTTTTAAGGAGATACTTAGGAGCAATACGCCTATATGCCTTTGTCCGGCATATAGGCGCCCTATGTGTGCACAGGGCGACCCTTGTCGACACAACGGTTTTGGATTGGGAATGTGCAAATAATTAGAACTAAAGAGTTCATGCAGCATTAGTCCAGTGTGGAAGGATGCACTGCGGCTTGGATCGTTGCGAGAGGCGGTGACAGAGGAGTTGAAGGGACGGTGATGGCAGGGATTGGATGGTTGACTGAGGAAGAGGGACGTAACGTTGGAAGCGCTGGATGACTGGTTCAGTTCAAGAGACGGTGGTGGGCGACTGTCGGCGGCTGCTGCGGTGTGCTGGACATCCAGCCATGTTCCGCCAGTCTCGCCGACCAGTCCGGACCTGCCGCTCCCGCTCGGCATCGCCGGGTGACCACCGGTCGTGACATTGAGCCACGGGTCGTGTGAGACCGACCGCACGCTGTCGGCTTTGCATGCGTCATTTACCTGCACCACGCGCATGAATTTTGCGTCGCCATACGCCGACAGTGCGCTGGTAGAACGCAGGTATTTCAGTCGCTTACCGGCTTGCATGATTAGTGGTGACAAAAACGCCGAATATAATAATGGTCTGACGAAACTGGACTGGAACAAATGAATATGAAATGCATCCATGTAGCAGTTGATATTATTTTGCCAAACCATTTAATGTGGATATTATGACGAAGTAATTTCACTTGTGCGAAATGCTAATTCATGAATTAGGGGAAAATCGAAACCACGAGAAAGTGCTACAATTGCTTGCATTCGGCTTTCACCGGGAATTGAACGCAAGTAGAACTGCAAAACCAAGTAGAACCAAGTAGAACTGGGCGACGTCCGCACTCGGTTTGGTCACACGCGATTTCCGCGGTCACATGGTGGTGGTGCATAGACATACGCAAGTTACGCGGGCAACACTGGCGGTGCGCGGCAGCCCGACAGTGACAAACGTCACGGCACACATGTGCCGACCCGGACTGACCCGGCGACGCCGAAACTGCCGGCGTCGCAGATTGTGGCCAGATACCCGCCCAGGTAATCCCCCGGGGCTCAGCGGTGGCGCACCGGGGCGGGTTACGCCGCGACTCGCTGTCTATCGAGGCGGCTAGCTCTGCCACAAAATACCGACACCGCTTCCGTCGCCAGTACGGCGGCAAACACGGCGCAGCAGTGCTCTGTTCGGGTCAGCGCGCCGAGCGGGTCGGTGGCGCGGCGTGGCTCCGCTGGGTCTCGTCCGGACTAGTGAGCGCTGGTGAGGCATGAGGGATGAGGGAGTGTGGAGCCGTCCAGATAGCTGAAGTTACGCGTAGTCCAGAAAACGTCTCTTATTCGTGTCACTGGGTACTTCTGCCCACCGCTTGTCTTCCATACTTGCACATAGCCAAAACGAAATACCGCCTGGTTAACTCAGTGCATGGGTGCCGCCACATATTCTGGGTACGGGTGGGTGGCGAGAGGAATTTTGTGGATGTTTTGTATGCAACACCATTGTCGTTTCAAATTTCACGAAATTTAGAGGACAGGTCTCAGGCCCACCGTTGCTACACTCATGGCTCAGTAAATAGAACACTTCCGAGCAAAACTCCCTCTGACTTAGCCACGATATCGACTAAGCGAATCGTAATACCGAATTGCTTCGTGCGCTGGCTAAGGGTCTCCGGCTTGGATGGCCGCTTGGGAGCTGGACAGGCAGGGTCGAGGTCATGGCCATCAGAGTTCATGCACAAGGGATGAACTCTGAGCCCACGTTAAATCACGTTAAATCAACTTCTTTCAAAATGTATGTATTGAAACAACACGAACGTCTAGGGGACATCACACACATTATATGGGAGGGTTCAATTAAGCCGGAACTAGCCCACCCTCCACCTCACCTGGGGTGTATTCTTACATCTCTTCTTTTGTCCATATACACCTAAAAGGCTCCTAGTCACTGAGTGTACTTGTCACTCAGCAGGCCTGCTGTTCTCACTCACACTGCAGTGACAGGGATTGCTCCATTTGCATTTTGAAAAGTATCGTATTTACAATGGGCATTAATACTCTAGGCACACTAGAAATTACACCTGATCAGCCAGCATCTTAGAATATTGCCGAAATTTCGCCAAATTTTGCTTTGTTTATAAGGTAATCAGGGATGCTTTACCTTCAATACCAACCTTGCAAGAACGCTACAAGCTACTTCGAGTATAGAGATTTTGAACAGTTCAGGCGAAGATGAAGCGTTCCTGTACATGTGCATGTAGTGTGCTACATGTATAGGATGGCGTGCTGCTAAAGTTGCTTTGCTACGTTGACACCAATATTCTTTAATATTTGCACTTTTGTCCCCAGACCGCCACTATTGCTGCGATACACAAAGCATTGCTAAAACAGTTCAATGTTGGGGCGGATGCAAGGGAGCACTGTGGGCACGTGTCCCATGTAAAGTGGGCGTCCCTCCGGCCGTGAAATGCGGCCCAAGGCTCGAGAAGGCTCGAGTTCACCTCCCCTCTCATTTTTTTTCAGTCCGAGGCAGGCAAGAAAATACGCTTCCTTGGAAGAAAACGGCTCCCCTCCCGGGATGGGCGCTAAATGACCATGTAGTCGGTGCGCCCTTAAGCCCAAATAATCAATCCCCTCCCAGAAGGCTCGAGTGCACCCTTATATTTTTTTTTCAGCCAGGAGCGCACCTCTGACAAAAAGATGTCTCTCCGGTGAGGTTCGAATGCACGACCACCCGCTTCTTGAATTTGTGTCAGCCAGAAGTGCCTCTCGGAATGAAAAGGTATTTTCACAGTGACACCCTTCCAGACATACACCCTCCCCGTATGTCCAGACATGGATACATTGTTCTCAAAGCCAATCAGTTGGAACAAAAAAGCGTGGAATTTCCACTGGAACTCAGAACTTTGGTATGCAATGTTCTTGTGCACTCCTTACCCATGAAATAGCCCAACACTGTTCTCAGTCAACTCAGTCAACTCACCTGGTCTATTTTGTCCTTTCCAAAACCCAGATTTTTCAACTCTTCCAAACCGGGTAGTTGGCTTTACCAGGGATGTCAGAATAATATAAATGTTAAACGTTGCTCTGTGCGACCTATGCGATAATAAATTGTGAAGGACGTCGTGTTCTGTGTATGTACCAGCGTCTCAGTTAGGAGAAGCGGTCACAAATCATCAGGGAAGTCTCGAAGCATCGGGGCTTACCTACGGGGATGTATTTAAAAACGAACCGAAGAGAGGGAATTCGCTGGGAACAATTTACAATTAATGCTGACGTGCCAATTTATTATCCTACAACGACGTCTTGGTACGTGTCCGATATATTTTCTCACATCTCCCCGCATGGACGTGTATACTCATGGTCGGTGACGGCGGAATCGGATTTGACTTCCAGGTCAAGATGCTTTGTGACTTTCTGTCAACGGTATTTCGATGCAGTTTTGGCATTCTTAGTGATAATTAGATAGTGATAACCGTGATTATCACGGTTGATTCCTAAAAGACCCTCTAAAAGGGGCGGTTGAAGACCCCATCCTCTAAAATCCAAACTAAGCGTCGCACGAAAACGAAAGCGGTGTCATCGGACAGCGCTCGACGAGTAGGGTCCGGGTCCACCCTCCAAAACAATTTTCCCCCGAAAGTGACGTCACCAGGGGAGCTAGATTTTCACGACTTTTCACGACTTACATTATGTTTTTGTCTCTGGGGAGTTCATTTTGGGGGATATACGAGAAAAAAATTTAATTGGAATGAGAAAAGGACAGTGAAATCGACCAGGGCTATAATTTGTATTGGCCCACAAAAAATAAAGTTCATTTTTTGAAATTGCAAAATTTTCAGTCCAGGTTTTCTTAAATCTTCGTTTTCCAATGGGTAGAGCAGACCGAGAAACGTTGTTGGAAGTCAACTTGCACTAATAAAAAATGCTTACTTTAGCCATAATCCTGTATTTGAACTACAATTTAGAAAATACGCAAAATTTATATGCAGTCAAAAACGAAAAAAAAATCCACTCGTAAGTTTAAATGCATCCGTAAAGATAAGCAAACGCTGAAAGTTTCATTAAAATATTTGTATCCGTTAGAGCGTGACGACTGGTTGAACTTTTTTGGAGGTGACCTCACTTGACCTTGACTAACTCCTTGACCCTAGATGACCTGGCCTAAAAATGTTGAATCAGCATGTCAAATTGCTGTGGGAAAAGGTATGCCAAATTTGGGCGCGTTACCGGGCGCCGTTCGTCCGCTATCCGCGAAAAACTTGAGGGGGTCGGTTGAAGGACCCCCGAGAGGGGACGGGTTAATTTCTCTTATAATTGCATCAAGTTGCTGACAAGAGTTTCGAATTTTGAAGGTCTAAATCAGCCCACTTCGTATATCTCATGAACAAATAATGAGCCTTCGAGGGTGCCTGAACAAAAGAACAAAACGAATCAAATTCAAACGGTATAAAAGTCAAATGAACACTAGTCCAAAGGACCAATGTTAAAGAGGTAAAAGTCAAAGCGAAAAAGACAAATGTAAAAGTGAACAGGAGAAAGTAACGTAATGCAAAGGGAACCCAACAAAGTCATGGATACAAGCCAAATGGAGGGAAGTCGAAGGAATACACACGCACATCAGTTAAAAGGACAATAAGCCAAATGGAAAACTGCGATGTAATATAAGTGAATGGTGTACCAAAAGTCCAAGGGATAATATAAGTGAAATGCGCAATGCATTTCCCCCTGAATTTGGTACATTTACTACAACAAACTCCGCCAACTCATTATGGACATCGCGACCAACAAAATAGATACTGGTTTATCCACACTTCAGCATAGTCACCAAGAACCCTCTCAGTGTCTTCGTGCCCTGGTTGCAAAAGACGCCTTACCTCCTAGTGTCATTTGTATTTGAAACGTTTTCCAAGTTGCGCGTTAATCGCAATGCTTGCATCGTACACTGAATGAGGCTTCAACATTCCCACCGTACACATATCCTTCGCCCACGCAAAATCGATCAGCTTTATTTCAGTGTTACATGCATTAGAAATCACATCGAACTGACGAAAAGATTGCTTTTCCTAGCACCCGACGAACCTCACTGAAATTCGACTTCCGAAATGTACATAGGTATACGATTTTTAAATGTGAAAAATATATTGTTGCTTTTCATCAAGAAGATAACATCGGCATTTGGCAATCGGGCACCCTGGGGCACGCTTTACCACGATTAACGATTTATGTGAGCGTCTCTCATGCCAAGGAATTGCAGCTTAGCAGGTCTTTCAGTACTCCCTCCTTTATTTAACCCTCCCCGTCTTTCCGGTCACATCCTCACACCCGGTCTCGGGGGAAGGGGTCGACAGGGACCTTCCCCTCTAAACCTCCGAACTAAGCGTCGCACGAAAACAAAAGGTGTCATTGGAAAGCGCTCGGCGAGTAAGGTCAGACACCACCCCAATTTTTCCCCAAAGTGACGTCAGTAGGGGACCTATGTTTTCACGACTTGCATCATGTTTTTGGCTCTGGGGATGTAGGAAAAGGTATGACAAATTTCATCCCGCTACCGCGCACCGTTCTTTCACTATCTGCGCAAAACCTTAGCAGTGTTCGTAACAGCTCCCTCCCCGCCCAACCCTGAGTCGGCGCGGTTTAACACCATCTGCGTCATCTATGATGCAGATGGTGCATCTTCATCATCTATATTTTCCACCATCTGCATCAGCACTGTCTAGATTCGCTAACTTTAGCATTACACCCATGGTGATAAACGAGAACTATCTGCAAAGCGAGACATGCGATTAGCGCAAAATTGAGTTACTACACGAACTACACCAACACTTATCATCGTTGGCAACCATAAACCATTACATACCCGCAGCCCTTATGTACTCTGACACGCATTTGAGGGTGGTCAATATTCTGCTCATATACATGCTCTTACATTGCGTGTGTGCTTGTGTGCATGAAGCGCTTCAAGTATACCAGCATCAAACAGTTGGTGTTGAACGAGAGCAAGACTAGTATTCACGCAATGCATTCATGTATTCCACCAAAAGTTGGTATGGATGCGGCGCTGAACAGTTATACCCATATAAACCAGTTGTACCCATAGTAACAACGAAGACCAATTCACAAACATTCCTCAGTGGGTTATAGAAATAGACCAACGTATACTTGCGCACAGACACATGCAAACTTCGTACTCAAACCTTGCAATTGAGGTGCATGACTCAGTTCTTTCCGATGTAAAGCATGGTCTTATGGATAATAACCCATAAACATAAAGTATCTCTCCCATAGGCATATAACAAAACTTGGTGAATACCTTTCTAGCAAACTAAATATGGTGCACTGCAAAACAATCCGCACACAACGCACATATCTTACGTTAGCACCAGCTACAACACATCGACCTCGCATAGATGCCTCTGTAGTCGCCATACGGTTCACAGGTGGCAGCACATTCGCCCTCGCTCTTCCAATGGCAGTTCGATGCGCCGAAGCATGACCAGGGCAGATAAACCCCTAGCTGTTTCAATGTGGCGCAATGATGGGCAAAGTCCATCAGGTTGAGACTGGTACATTGAAAGCATATGAGACAAACACCATTCTGGCAAAATAGGCCTGATCATCGATGCCCATCCCACCATCACATTTCATAGTGAAATAGTAGTAGGATTCGATGTTTCTTCCCCAGCAATGATATAGTCTCATTATGGCGCAATGGGAGGTTAATTCCATCAGGTTGAGACTGGTACCTTGAAAGCACATGAAACAAACACCATCCTGACGAAATGGGCTCATCATCGATGCCTCTCCAGCACATTTCGAGGTAACCACAATACACATCGCGCACACCTACGTACTGCTCACTGGAGAATGGATATAAACACCCTCGGACCATTACTATAAAACACGCAACAACGCACCATATCTCGCACTTGCCATTCCAACGTACCCATTGCTATTTGGGCACAAGGGCGAACCAACTGCTACTGGTTATCTGCTCACTATTGTCATTCAGTTGTCCTGCTCTGCCGACATATACTGCCACATTTCACCGAAATACTGAGCATTCTAATACGCCCACAAGACACACACACCAGAGCACTTGATTTGCAATGTTTTCTGGTTAGATCTCGCATCAATTTGCCTTTCCGAAAACGAATTTACACATGTCTCGAGAGTGCACGATGTCCTTCCCACCTGCAACACTGGCATCTTACCCTTCTCACCCAACACAGGCCCCAATACTCACAACATGCTGTATTTCGCACTGTGTGAGAAGGGCAATAAGAGAACACCTTCCTTTCATCCCGAATGCACAGCAAACAGGCATTCAATTCATAGCATATCCCATCTCATGAAATTTCACTCCCAATGTACTATTCGCGTCACAAATAGCTTGGCAGTCATGCTTTGTGTCCTGGTACCTGAACATCCTGCATAGGTATAGGCTTGGTGGGAAACAGTATACCTTCCTGGGATATGCAGGTGCCGGGATACTCAGCCTAACTGCCAAGCTATTTGTGACGCCAATGGTACCTAGGTGTGGTGTGAAACAGTGTACCTATGCAAGATGTTCAGGTGTCAGGACGTCCAGTCCGGCTGCCAAGTTATTTGTGACGTCAGTTATGCACGGTGCAGCACCTAGCTCTTAGTGCTCGACACACAGCACCTAATCTTCATCCACAGCACCAACCCGACGTTCATCACAGGCTACATCCGACCACTCAGCAGTGCCCCCACCAGAAGCCCCCACCCACAGGAAGTACATCGACTGAACACACAGGCAGTCCGCCCACTGAGCCCACATCGCAGGTCCGTCCACCTCATTGCACACATCCCGAAAAAGACCCACCACACACATCCCAGATCCCGCCAGAGCTGACGCAGGACGAAGCCACCCGGGAGCCCACTTCCAGATAAGCCGCTACAGGTCAGGTCTATGTTGAGGTACAGCACGGGGCCACTCGGGAGAATGCCGCCCACCGCCTGGTCTGGCACTACGGTCCAGGCTTGACCTCACGCAGTGCAGAGCCCCCGGGGGACCAGTGTCAGGTCAGCTGCTACAGGTCGGGCTTTATCTGACGCAGCACGCGGACGCACGTGTCGCGCAGCACCTGCGGCTTCACGTCCTCCTCCATCCAGGCAATCAGCGAGCCGGACAGCTCGGCGAAGCTGCTGGTGGTGACGCTCGCCTCGAACGAGCGGAACAGACTGTCCACCACGGCGCGGAACACCTGGAACTTGACCTCGTCCGACACGTGCGCGTCCTGCGGGCCGGGCCGGCTCTGGTGCGCCTTCACCACCTGGTCGTAGTTGGCCTTGAGGATCTGCAGGGCGACCACCTCGCGACGCAGGCCGTCCAGCTGGTCCTGCTGCCGCCGCTTCTGCTGCACCAGGTACTGCGTGTACTCGATCGACTTCTGCAGCACGGCCGCCTTGGACATCTTGTAGGGCGTGCCGGCCGACTCCTGCGCGTGGCAGGTGGGCACCAGCTCCTGCAGCATGTCGTAGCCCTTCTTGATGGCGTCGCGCCGCTTCTGCTCGGCGAAGGTGTGCGCCTCGCGCCGGCGCTCCTTGTAGGTCTGCGTCTGCGCACGCCCGTCGCTGTCCTCGTCGTCGGTGGCGGGCGCCGAGTGCGACGAGCCGCCGGCCGTCAGCGAGCCGTTGGACGAGCAGCGCGAGAAGGGCGGCGGCGCCGGCGGCGACAGCGGCGGCTCACGCTTCAGACACACATCGCCGGCCGGATCGGCGCCGTCGCCGGCCGCCGCGTACCGCTGCGCCATGGCCGCATCGGCTGCCAAACCACGCATGGACGCAGCAGTCAGTGGTCAGTTCACTGGGGCGAGGATGGCTGAGTGGTTAAGGCGTCGAGCTATGGGTGCCAAAGGTACCGGGTTCGACACCAACGCCGCTCTGGACATTTCCCAACTACGCGGCCCGCCGGCGAAACAGTGTGGGCGGCGCCATTAGCCGTGAATGTGCATACAGTGCGACGTGAACCACCCGATAAACAAACAACAATGGTCGATTCACTGGAACTGACGATGACGATGATTATTGCGGTTTTAGGGTATGTTAGCCCATGTTGATTACACTGCACCAGTGACAAACTTGTCTAAGCACGCGTCAGATTGTCACATTCGATTAAAATATGTCTGGGGAGCTTTGGGTGTGGTTTTTGGATCTGTGGGGTGATTTTTTGGGGATGACTGAAATGCTTGCATTCCACAGACTACATCTGAGCAAGAGATGAACATACTTGCTCAGCAATGTGCATGAAGAGACTCTGAGTAGGAAACAGGAAAACCAGGCAGGCCATTGGTGATACTGCAAGCAAGGCAAGGAACAGCTTATCATCTTTGTATGTAAACATTTGAAGTGTTAGGGACAAAATTGGGATAATGCATGTACATATGTCTTCAGAGAAGCCAGAATTTGGTAATTTCTGAATTTGGTAACATAACTGAGGCATAAGTTAATAAAAGCATTCTCCAAGACAACTTGGAATAATTTGAATTGACTGGCTACAGCATAAATGCTCATCAATGCTCATCAAAGAGAGGCAAGGATATGTGGAATCTTTGTTGCAAGACATGATTCTAAAGAATGGAACAAGATTAAGGATTGGGGAATTATATGGGCCTTCAGACCAGAATGAAAACATTGATGGGTTGATGCAAGAAGAGATAAGTGGGAGAGTACATAGGAGAACACCATTCTCAGAGGACTTCAGCAAAGCAGGGATGGAAAGCAAAACTAGACATATCAGCAAATCAAGAAGCTTTCTTGCTTGCTTTGGTGGACATTGCTTCTTTCAAATCATATATGAACCTAAAAGGGCAATCAAAATGTGGGATCTTGTGCTCATAAATGATGAAAATTGTGTGCAAAATGTGAACATAAGAGAGAGCTTAAATAATACTGATCCCAACATTATGTTTCTCTATATGTTGCATGTGTGCAATTCACTGGGCAGAGTTATTGATGAGTTTAGATGTTCATGAAATGTTGAGCATGTTAAGACAAACTGGTTGAAGGTCAGGATAGGATCATTCTAAGTAGGCAAATTATATTCAACAAGGCTAAACACCACTCATAGCTGGCCAAGAAAGTAAAACATTTGCATGAGGCAAAGAAGCAGGCAGGCAAGGAGCTAAAAGAGCCTAACCCTGAGGAAAACCTAGAAGCATGAAGAATAGCTAGATATAAAGTTAGGTGTGCTAGGCAGGGATGCGGAGCCAGAGCCACCAGGACATTTTACTCGGAGCAGGAGTCGGGTAATACTTCCCCGGAGCCAGAGTCAGAGCCGGAACCATCCACAATTTTCCCAGCTCCACATCTCTGGTGCTAGCACAACTAAAAGACTGGCTGAAATGTAATTACCTCAAGAATATTCAGGTATGCTAATAGGTTTAGCCTCCACAAATTTAGGTCCAAAAAAGTAGTGAAGGGCAACTGGAAGAGAATGAAGAAAATTCAGGTACCTTGGTAACCACTGAATGTTGTGCTGTGACAGGTGATAGGTTAGAATATCTAACAATAACTATGGAAGATATAGGAACCTAATAAAGCGTCCTTAAGTTTTAGGAGGTCCCCTGTGTATCTATTTCAGGTCATCTACCCAGTATTTTGAAGTATCTGAAGATTGACAAAATGTAAATTTAGTAGCAATTTTCAAAAGGTAAGTATGAAGTGTGTAGGAAACTATAGGCCAGTCAGTCTGACCTCAATTGATTGCAAGGTACTTGAAAAACTGGCCAAAGTGAATGTTCGGACCCGTCTAGATACTCGCAACCTTCTAAGGGTTACCAACATGGATTTTGATCTGGGAGATCTTGTTTAACTAGCCTTCTGGAGTTTGAAGCATGTAACAAGAGAAGCAGACAATCTCAATAGGATAGATGTTTTGCACTTGGTTGGTTATTTGGGCTTTCAGGCGCATCAACTGGGTTGGTCATACAGCGCCCATGATGTTTTGTACTGAGACTTTAACAAAGCTTTATATAAAATTCCACAAAGGCATATAATTCATGAACTAGAATAGCATAATGTTGATGCAAAAGTTATTGGTCTGACAAGCATGGATAAAACAAAGGGTAGTATTCAAGCATTGGCTAAAGCATGGAAACAAAGGGTAGTATTAAATTAATGTAATCTGAATGGAACGATGCTCTGAATGGAGTGCCACTGCACTCTGCTCTAGTTCCACTTCACTTTATAATCCTTGTGAACAGTATTGATGTAGGATAAAGGAATGGGGTGTTCAAATTTGCTGAAGACTCCATGCTGGTATGAGTGGCCAACAGTAGTGACCAATCTAGTAATATTCCACTACATTTGGATGACCTAAAAATTGGGCTCATCAATGACAGCTATCCTGCAATTGTGAAAAGTGTAAGGTTATACATTTGGGATGTGGAGGTGAGACTGTCAGATATGCAATGGTAGATAAGGAACTGGACATTCTGTCTGGCTAGGCTAGAAGCAGGTTTTTTAAAGCAGAAAACAAATGTGGTAACTATCAAATGAGACAAACGTGGTACATTGTTTTGTTTCATTTTTCTTCAATTGTTGTGATTTTATTCTGTTTGGGATTTGTGAAGCCCTGTGTGAATTATTAGTGGATTATCAGCCCACCTGCAGCAGGTACCCACCCCCATACCAATAGCCAGCATCATGGCTGCACCAGCCATACCGCTGACCACCCACCACACAATGACAATATCTCCTCAATTCCATACTTTGTCTGCATCTATTGGCTTCATGGGTCAATATGCACACTCATTTGTATACTAAAAGGAGCCTCAGAAGCTTGCTTTGCACCCAAGATTCACTTTACAATTGGCTGAGGACATAATGTGAGCCTTCAGAAACCTTACCACTGTGAGTAAAACCTAAGCAGGTAGGCTGGTACCTGCCTATCTATCTACCTACTGAGGTACCTAACTACTTCCCACAACCAGGGTTTGTGCAGGATTGGTACATAGCTCATGTAGCCATGAGCTGGTCTTAAAGCAGAAATTTGCTCTCCTGTCTGCTTTATACCTTTCAAAGCAATTTCTGACTTCAACTAGAGCATTCCAGACATCTACGAAAAAGGCAGAGTATTTAATATTAAGAAGAATTGGTCCCAATCAATTTTGTACCTTACAATCTATAACAACACAAGCTGTACACCTGTAACAAGGTTAGTCTTGTAGTGCATTGATTGTGCTGCAGTATCTTAGATAATTATTAAGATTTCTTTTGAGGACAACCAGGCAAGTTCATAATTTTCTGTCAGCACAGTGCAGTTCCCAGGAGGGTTATTTTCTCAAATTTCTTTTGAGGACAACCAGAGAAGTTCATAATTTTCTGTCAGCACAGTGCAGTTCCCAGGAGGGTTATTTTCTCAAATTGTTGTTGCTCAAATTTCATTGCCACAAGATTCAAAAGTTCCTTCTTGAAGCATTGGGGGTATAAACTGCAGACCTGAGCCTGTAATGTCATCAATTATATCAGCCATCATTGACTTAATAGTAATCATTTACAGAGAAAATAAGTCGTTCCATCAATTTCATCATGTAAAAAGGATTATGTTCAAAAATAAATTCACAAGCATCGACCTTTATTTTCATCATTATATTTACCATAATCAAAATAACCTATTTTGTATTCCAAATCCACAAACCACTATGCATATCAGTAATTACATGAACATCCCACTCCTGAGTTCTGTTACGATTGTGCCATACCTGGAGTTAAATGAATAGTGATAAAATACACTCCAGTACACCAAAAACAATTTGTCTACGAATGAGATGCGCCATGGGTGTCATCCCCATTGCGGCCATAAAACTAATTACGCTTCCATATCCTAATATATGACGCATTGATGCGCAACGCAATCAAGAGATAAAGTTCATGCAGGTAACACCAAATGCATGTTTTCCGCAACATATCAGGAGCGCTCTTCATTGTCAATATTAATGTGCTAAGCTGAAGATGCAAATCGCTAAAGATGAAAATCGCTTCAGGAAATGGCAACGCGTTCGGCAGCAACAACCAAGTAACGCGGAGTTTTAGAGCACGGCTAAGCGCCCGCGCCGTCTCGGGAGGTGTTCAACTGCCCCCCCCCGCCCCATCCAAGGTCTTCCACCACCCCCTTGAGTTTTCAAGAAAACTTTAAAACTCAAAATTGAATGAATTTTTATCGATTTTTGGGTGACCAAAAATGTTATCGTCGTGGTCTATTTCGCTGTCCTTTTCTGCCTCCAAATATTTTTTTCCTTTAAATCTCACCAAAATGAACTCCCAGAGGCAAAAACATTTTGTAAGTCGTGAAAAGATATGCGCCTAGTGACTCACTTTCACTTTCACTTTCGGGGAAATATTTTTCGGGGTGGTGTCGGGCCCTACTCGTCGAGCACTTTCCGATGGCACCCCTTCGTTTTGGTGCGACGGTTAGTTTTGATATTAGAGGGGGTTCCTATCCCCTGGATGGGGTGTGAGGATCTGACCGTAGAAGGTTAAGCATCGTGGTATACCTAGATATTGTGCTTTAGGAAAAATATTTTGACTGCTGATCCGACATGATAAGGCATTTAGCACAGTTCGAATCCCCGCGACCCGTTTTCGATAATTAATTTTCCCCAAGCATCACTTCGATGTCCTGTGAGAAGTGACATGTTGGGCAACCGTGGGTGGACTTCTTGAGGGAGGGTTGAACATTAGTGCCTATTAATGAGATGAGCGAAAATACCGGAAAAAAACTGATAGGGAGGGGCAGTTCGGTAAGATCCACATGCTAAAATTGAAAGAATAGTGGTCCTGCAAAACGCTGCAGGAGGTTCCCCTGAGTAGGCATATGGCTCGTCGCTTTTTCTACTCTGGAAAATCCTATCGGCTGAAAAAAAAACAGCAAGGAGAATACAGGGATTAAATGCGTTTGAGCGTTATGAACTCCCAGCTAGTTTTCTTGCACCCAGCAGGATCACCATTTTCAAGGTGAGCTTCCCCTCCCCCCATGGAACCGCCATATTTTGTATTTTTTGTAATACAAATGCAATATTCCCAATTAAGTAATCGAAAGGTAAAAATATGTTTTCAATAATAACTTGAAAATATTTTCAATGGACGGTTGTTGTACTGTATTTCTTTTCCGCATTGATGAGCTGAGCCTGATTCTTCTATGTGTTCCCGTGGCCTTGCGTCAACGACCTTCCTCGGTCCTATGAGCAAATGACACGTAACTGTGGGTGTGTGGGTTGTACACGTATCTGGATTAGTGCATAGTTGCTTTCTTGTGGTGATAGCTGGAAGATATCATTCCGCATACGAAGCGATACAGCAGTCTTTTTTCTACCCGTGGTATCTGGTGGTCTGCAGGGGGGCGAAGCCATACTACTCACCTCGGACCTTGGCGATTGTTTCGATATAATTATACCGATTTTGGCGGTTTCGATTCCGAAGTTCACACCACTGCTTGGTGTAGTAGCCTTGGTACCTACCTGCCTACCGAGGCACTTCTTGATCTGAACCTTGATTTGACACCAGTAGCAGGGAGACCATCTCAATTTAGCTTGCCTTCGTCCGAATCTTTAACAGCAAATTGAGGGCATCAGCACATGAATAAGGAATTACCAAGGCACTTCATGCACATCAAGATGTTCCAATCCTGCATTCCTCTTCTAGTTAAGATTTTTATTAGCATCTTTTTCATAACCAGGATATGTCAAGTAGAAGCAGCATTTGATGATGATCTCAATTGTATGGGTAAGTTTGTGTTATTTATGTCACTACATATTTGGTAAATCATGCCCTTGTGATGTTTTTTGTCAAATATCAGTGAAAAAGTCATCAAAATTATTGTTTGTTGCCAACATGTCAATAGTTTGTTATGAATTAGTGTCTGATGCTGATGAGATTGGCTAATTTTGCCACCATAGACAATCTTCAAGTATCACCCCTCACACTTTATATCAACAATGCATCTGTCACCATCAGCTGACTGCCAGTCAGCTGTTGGTGGCTTCACTCAAATGTACAGACACCCTTCCAGATGCAATGCGGGACCATATTCCTGGTGTCACCAGGAATATTTCTAAGGGGATGAAAACCATTTATTCCTGGTGGCACCCTTGGGTCATTCAGTGCACCCAGCTGGGAATGTCTTGGTGTGCTTGAATGACATCACCAACAGCTGATGTTGGCTTGGATACATTGTTGGATAAAGGAAGTGTGAGTGGTGATACTTGAAGAATACCATAAAATAGGGCATGATTTAGCATCATGGGTTTCATTTGATGTGAATTGCACCTTTAATAGTTTATTGTGATCCAACTCCCACAGGACATTTTTCATGGCAATATGGAAAGGTTCATGTTTCCTCTGGAGCTCAGGATAAAGCATTTCCTATGGGGTTTCAGTCTCTTTTTTCTCATATATTATCTTCTTTTTATAGGCTTACTCCAAATGGGCCTCTGTGATTCTGATTGAAACTTATACCTTGGTAATATTTGTTGTCTTTGGCTAGGGTAGGTTCAATTTTTTACCACTAGTTCACCATTCTTACCATAAATTGCAATATATGAAAGATATTCCATTTTTATGTTTAAAAAATATATTGTGCCCACACCAGCACAGCAAATATGAATGTAGGACCAGCCCATGGACCAGGCTTAATAAATTAAACCAGGACCACACTGGCCAAACCATGCAGTGCTTAGTCCCAGCCCTTGGACCAGGCCATGAAATTTGACCTGACATTCTGATGCCTTACCTCCTGTATGTTTTGTTGCAGTTTGTGAGGTTTTGGTGAAGGAAGTTGAGAATGCTGTTGCTGCTGTTGATCCCAAGAAAGTTCTTGATCTTGGAGGTAGACTGCAGGCTGATGGATCTATGCAATCTGTCAAGGTATGTATGTTTAGGCACTTTTGCACCTTGGTTATCCTGGGCACTACATAACCAGTAGCAGTTGATGTGCCCTTAAGCCCAAATAATCAATCAATCAATCAACCTTGGTTATCCCACAGTGTTACTACTGTCCCATTGTTGGAGTTCAACAGCATGCTATGCATCTTTAGAGCTCCAATTATTGAATAATGCATGTACATAGATTAGAAAATGATATGCAATGCAAAGTATGATTTGGATGGAATGCTGTTTATCCAAATGTATCTAGCAACTCTAGCACAGGGTAAGTGATCCCAAGTTGGGAACATTTATCAACATACCCATTTCATTGATGATTGAACAATGGAATACAATGATTATGCCTCTCTAGCATCCCTGATATGATGGGTGCTGTATGACCAACACAGTTGGTGAGCCTTTAAACCCAAATAATAAACCAGCATCCCTGTTGTGCATTTGGGGATATCCACAAAATGCATTTGTGATGCTTCATATTTGAATCCTGGATCATTTGGGTCACCTAATATCTGTAGGTTTCCATGCAAAAGCTGGATGCTTTACTACCATGAATACCATAACTGCCCATCAGTTATTCTCGTTTTTTCTTGGTCTGCAGAAGCAATACAGAAGATCAGAATTACACCTTACTGAAGTTCTGGAGAAGGTGTGTGAAGACAAGATGGATGACTATGCACAAGGCCATTGGAAAGATACAAAGGAAAAGGATCTGATCCAAATCATTGAAGATGGTCAAATGAATCCAAGACTTGGAGATTTTGAACTATTGCAAGATTCAAATTTGAACAGGGGCATTAAGGATTATGTAAGTATGTTTATCTCAGGCACATTGGAATGAAGCAAGATGGCCTCTTTCTCCTTTAATTTACTTTTTATTGTGCCAAATGGACCAAACAGGCATCAAATGACCCTGTAGCTGGTGCACCCTTAAACCCAAGTAATCAATCAATGGTTGTGCCATAACCACCTTTGCCAGTAGGCTGAAATATAGTGTTTTGAATAGATGTCTATTAGGGTGTGTCGCCTGAACGGTTTTTCTTATGCTTAGTGAAATTATCGTGCAGATCACTTAAAAAAAGACCTGTGGTCGAAACGAAATCGAAATTAAACAATAAACAAAATATGCGACAGGCCTATGAAGAAACAAATTTGCGCTGTATGCCCGTCTCCTTCGGTTGTAGTGGAACGGAGCATGATGCCGATTTCGCCTGGTCTATTTGTCATTACAATAAGATAGCAAGTGTCCCAGGATGATTTAATTGGTCTCCGATGTAAACAGACGAGGAATTTTGAAGATGTTCAAGCTTTCAAAAGTGAAAATATTAGCATTATACTCCGATAGATCTACTGATTGAAACACTACGCTCCGACGGTGGCCGGACGCGTGGTGTTAGATGTCAATCGCAATGGAGCGCCATCACTGGAGACTTCAACGCCGGGCGCCCGGCAAATTTGTTTCTTTATCGGCCTGTCGCATATTTTGTTTATTGTTTAATTTCGATTTGGTTCCGACCACAGGTTTTTTTAAGGTAATCTGCACGATAATTTCACTAAGCAAAGTGCAATTTCCAAAAAAAGGTCCTTCGTGACACACCCTAATGTCTATGTAATGAGGTTCCCCATTGCATTATTTGTCATGTCATATATATATAGCACAGCATATTTGTAGGGCTGAAAAATTAGGCACGCAAGGAAATGCAGTGGGAATGAGAAGTGTTGCTATTGCACTATGCTCGGTGACGCCACACTTGTCCTCCGGCAGTGTCGGACTATTGTTGAAGAGCAGGAGGACGAGCTGATGGCGTTCCACGCTGAGGAGCACCCGGAAGTGGACGCCGGCCACCAGTTCTGCAGTCATGTCACCAGCATCTGTACAGGCCACAGTCACGGTGGCGAGTTGTGAGGTTCGCCACCCGTGCTCGCCACGTTGCGACTCGCGGTCGCAGTGGCATCGCCTGGCGACAGTCTCATCCACAGCCGAGTATGGATAGGTCAGTCACCCAAGTGGCTCGTTGATGTTTGGTGGGTATATTTTTGTGGTAATGGGCATCAATATTTCATATGTGGGATTTCATGGTATTTTGTTGGTGTTTTGATGTGTGTTGGGACCAGATAAGTCTTCCATAGGGATGCAAGAGGCAATCATTGATTTTCCGGTGTGTTATTCTATTTTATTATGAATTTTGTCAGAAGATTGCTATTGCATCTTCAGTTTTGTGTACCACATTGGTGTTGTCCAAGAGTGGTGGATATATAATGTGTTTGTGTTTGAATATGTATGTATATTCCTTTGTTTCTTTCCCTGAGGTTTCATTTTATCTTTACTTCCATCCTCAATCATTCCAATTACCCCTTCCCCCTGCCAGTTATGTCTTCCCCAGAAAGGTTCCGTCATTTTCAATTTGGAGGTTGAATGGTGCTGTTTGACAATGAATTGCTGTGATAAAGTGCTCAAAATTCACCGAAAAGTGCAACCCGAGGTTCCGGGTGTCACAAGTTTGACGAAAAATATCCTCCGTTTTCGATTACTCCCAACAATTATGTCGACATCTACTGTTGTACTAAGACACTTACTCATTCCATTCGCACTCATAATTGTTAAGTTCAGTGTGGTCATGTTTAGGGCGACCTTTTGCACGACAAGCCGGTCTGTTCCTGATGAAGTAGGTCGTCCTCATTATGTACCGCCTGTAGCAGTGCTTGTGTCATTTGTGCCTTTTCTGGCCAATGCCTTCACACTTGATTGTGTCTGCATGGCATTGATCAAGGATCTGACATGTCTATATTTCAAGTGGACTGCAATCTCTATTCTTATGGAAAATCGTCAGTAAGAAGTAGCTCTGTCGAAGGTAGTCGGCATCCAGCGTTATCCGTTTGCGAACAACAATGTGATTGTCTGGAAAGAAGCTGTTATCGGCCTGCGATATATAGCCATGTGTTTGTTTTGGGTCGAACGAATTTCACACCCGTGTGACGCTTGTTTGTGTTTTGTTCTAACGGCGGGCCATTGCTGCTGCGGAACGTTGAGCGAGTTTTGATGGCCATCATTCGTCGTTGGCTGATAGTAAAATACGAGGTGACCCACTCCTAGATGCTGGTGGGTACCAAAATAGCTTATACTCATCAGCCTCGTCTTGTGGTGTGAGAACGTACATGGCCGCTTTGACCTGCCCGGCTCTTCCGTCTTTTGTGTCCGATTTGCACTTGATCGCTTGAATATTTCGTGTAGAGTGGATCCAATGTGCGGAAGAGGGTTGTGCGTTGTCCCAGAAGATTAATCAATGGTAAGAACAAGTATTGTTAGCGATCACCATTAATTCTAAAAGTATTTTATTCCGACCAATTTTGACGGCCATCAAAAAGCATCTAACCAATCTCAGGTCGTCTTGACGAGGGTGTCCGTGTCTATCCTTGTAGCCAGAGGTATAGGCTCGCATTGGCGTTTTCTTTTTTCGTCACAGGGTGTGGTACTTGATCATTTTCCACTCATAAAGCGAAACCAATGGTCCTCAGAAAATTAATGCGACGTGGTAGATCGATCTAAGAGGGCGATCAAAAGTTAGGAGGGAGAGGGATATGTGGCGCAAATTGTACAGGCAAATTTTCGCCTCGGTTCCAGTTTAAAGACTACCGTTTAGTACGGCAACACATGGGCGTTAAAGCTGCACTGTGCGCGTGGGTAACGTACTGCATGATTAGTGTGTGCCTAAAAAATGCATCGAGATAGATTCATACGTCGATAAAAATATTGCATCTGCAATGAAAAAAATATTGGAACCTCATCGGATTTGAGTGTTAAGAACATAGATTTTAGGTTAAAGGAACGTTTTCAACATGCAATGTTGCTAGGTTTTGTTTCGACAACTATGAATAAGGGCCAATTTTATTCGAGATGTGGCGGTTTTAGGATAGCGAGCCCTACTCAGCTTACCAACGGCGGAGGCCGGAACATGAACAGCACGAATGTAGCTTGGGCGGCGTTCGAAACATGAGCATCATGAGCATCGCTTGGGTGGCAGCCGGAACATGAACAGCACGAGCATAGCTTGGGTGGCGGCCAGAACATGAACATCACGAGCGTAACTCGAGCAGCGGCGGCGGGCAGCCGTCAGCTGACGCGCAGGGTGGCTGCCTGCTGTCGCTTGTCTGAGCGACAGCGGGCAGCCGGGTGATTGCCGCATGTCTGAGCGGCCGGAACCACAGAGGGTTTGTTTTTTCAAGTTACATCTTTTATATATACAAAATAATGGTGCTGAGTGTGGCTTGGATGGTTTTTCTTGGAATATGAATATTCAGGAATTTATCAAGAAGCAAAGTGCAACTCAACAGTACGTAGGTATTTACGCTGAGTGAGACGAAATATTTGTCAAACTGCAGAAAAGAGGCACGTGAATTGCCGATTTTAGGAAGGCCATTGCTGAATTCATGGTATTTCAAATGGTCAGAATCGAGGATAACCTTGATTGGCTCCTTTTTTATCTCGAAGGTAGTATCATCTAATGTATTATCTAATGTTCCGCTCCTAGCTGTAGCAATGTGTACTATGCCTCATACCCAGCCAACCAACTCTACTGACGCCACCTGGAGGCGAAAAATGTACTCTCCAGTGGCGACTCTCACCGCTGTAGCGTCATGACTCCTAGTTTGCGAATATCTTTTGGCACGAGGGATTCCATGGTATGCGAAATTATATCAGTTCGCCAGTGCTTCTCGTCCGTAGTCCAGAGCGAGTAGGCACCGTTTATCTGGGCAGTTTTATCGGCTGAGCTGGTATCAGGACAGCACGGTCTCGCGGTAACTTCGTCTGGGCGGCCGGCTTGACAGAGCTGGTGTCCTGACAGCATGGTCTCGCGGCAATTCATTCTGTCTGGGCTGCCGGCTCGACAGAACTGGTGTCCGGACAGCACCGTCCGGTCGACTCGGCAGAGGTACCCAGGCGACACCAACGGACTGCTTGGCGTTGGGAGTCTCAGCCAGCGACATCCACGTGCGTTCTAAGTTGAAACGGTGGGCATGATCGGGCAGTTCGAGTAACTCGCGCCTCAGACTTCTCCTCGACGAGAAGAGCCGAACCATCAGGCGCTGTCGGCGAGTGTCTGGTTTAACGCTGGCCACTCTTGTGTCCCGTTGGCGGGCCGGAGCGCACGCTTGCCACCCCTACAGACCCACAGGTCTATTTTTGTCGAGCGCCGAAAAATCAACTCCACATATAAGATGTCTAGCTGTGGCCCCGGCAAATTTACCCAGCCGCTTGCACCACGTCAGGATGATTGCTGTAGCGCGTGCCGTAGCGCAAATGCCGTCACTGTCGCTGTACCCTGGGCGTGCCCGACGCTTCGAGTTATCGATACGATTCGATTTCCCCAGCGCCCGCCGATTTGAATAATTCCTCCGCGCCGGGAGTCGGATGACACGCGACAGCCAGATGCGTGCTGGGCCGGTGGCTGCACGGAATTGCGACGGCACAGCTGGCAATAACGTACGACGGCACAGCATGTGGTGATAACGTAAATGGCAAATGACATCCAGTTAATAAAGCAAATCGTTGGAATGAGTTGCCTGCTGGAGGTGATGGAGAGTCTTTCATCACGTGTGCTTAAGAAAAGGGCGCATGCTGCCTTGAGAAATTGGTACATGTTTGATTCGGTAGGAAATGTGGGATGCTGCATGTTGTGCTTTCCCTCTGCCATGAGCCCTCTACTTCTCTTTTGACCCTGCACCTCATATATCTTAGATAATGCTTGTAAATGCGGAATTATCGTAGTAGTAGGTGTACATGGCAGTGGAATCATTACCGGTTTTCGGGTGTGTGATGCTGACGATTGGCCATGGTGATATAGTGGGCTGATGTTTTTTTTTTAGTAACTAATGATATAACCTTGATTGGTGAGTTTCAGTCTCTTTTTTCTCGTTTAATATTTTCTTTGCATGAACACCTGTGAAGGCACCCCGATAGGCGCTTGTGGCTCTTACTCATCCTTAAACCTGTAAACCTTGTACTATTAATGCATGGGGAGAAGCCTCAAGCGAAGCCTCAAGTGAAGGCTTCTCGGCATGAGGGGACTCAATTAAACACGGATTATTTGGTGGCGGCTCCTTCAATGCAAAGTAGTCAACTTAACACGATCGGAGCTAAGTATACAGTATAATGCAATAACCGCTGAGGCTTTACCTGCCCAAATCTGGTCACCAAGTAATTCAAATCCGAGGCCTGTCTACATTGAGCGGCGGACAGTGCAGACCCATTATCTATTTAATGCCGTCGGTGCAATTCAGTGAAGTTCAGCGGAAAGCGTACCTGATTGTATTCAACTGTCCATCCGTGCCGATCGAAGTAAAGTTTTAATGCACGAGGGGTGGCGTCGGGCAGTAGCCGATGGGCACTAGATGGATGAACAGATCTGCATCTTAGATTGGGATCTAAAAGTGCGACCATGCCGTCCACTCCATCCCATGTACGAAGATCAATTTAGCGAAATCAGTTCTGCACCGGTATCAAACTGGCGAGCAGTTCATCAGCTGATATCAGAAGCGTCCCTCACGTAGAGGAAAAGTTGCTGGCTCTCCATGGCAACCAGCTTCAGCCGCAGGCCACCTCCAGCTTGTATGAGGTCATTACATTGCTAACCATATCTCTGTACCAGCGGTTTGAGCAAGCATGCATAACGTGCGATGCGTATTTAAACGGAACTAAGTACGGGTGGAAGTATTTGAGTCGGGGAGCTCTTACCTGAAGGGACACTACTCCGCCCGAGTTGCGCAACTGACTGATATAATTCCACTGGAGTGCACTCGAGCTTCCCCGGTGGGGTGGCGTCCATACACAAAGGCGTGTTTTCGGCTTAACAATTCAAGAATGCGAACTTCCGTTGGGGATCCGTTTTTGCGTTCGTGTATCTTCCTTCCTCGTAGTCTTCTGGATCTGGAGGGATGCATGTCTCTATGTCACCCCTTGGGTCAGCCTCTGAACACAACAGCTGGTGCGTTTTATGTATTTTCCATTGCAAGTATGTGGTGGCTGCAAAGTAATTTGTTTGTGTTAGAAGGCTTGGATCACAATGAGCGGTCTCAGTTCGATATGCAGCTATTTAGTTCTTTCAGGCGCCAAGACGCTAAGGTAGGCGAGAGCGAGGTCGAACGTATATTTCCTGTCTGCGCCTTCCAACGCTTCGTGCTGGTTTGATGACAGCGATGTTGGTACATCACACTCGGGCAGTCTGGCAGTGTGTTACGATATAAGCCAATGCCAATCATAATACCACAGTGAAGTAGCCACAGAACAGCTGTTGTCCATCGAAATGAATACCAGGAACATTAAAGGTTGTCTCGCTGATTTGGGTACAGGATGAAAAAACTCCAAAAGCCGCCTTCACGTCACCGCGTTAGCCCGGAGTTTTCCAATCGGTCCACTGAAGAGTCAGTTACAGGTTTCACAACTGAAAAAGCGCATTCGAACATTCGTGAGCTGATCCTGAGCATCCATCCATGATGATAGCAAGCATCGCAATCAAGTTGCCAGTTATTGAAAAAGACATTGTCTGTCGATGCTCAGCAGGTATCGCATTAGTGGCTTGTGTATTTCCTTCAAATTAGCTCGAGTTATAGTTTAATGTAATTAAATTTTCAGTAATATGAATAATAATTAATTTTGTCTCACCCTGGTGAGTGAAACATTCTTCTTCATCCGGTATTCCACGGGTAATGTTCCGGTTAAGACCACACAGCGGTGCCGATGCCTTATGCTCGGACGACGCAGCAATTCTGTGCGGAGTGGTAGCCGACACAGAACTGGTGGTCTTGACCGGCGGACAGCCAGCCCACAGAGTTAACTCACCAACCGACACCCGCTGTCAATACCACTGGTTCGGCCAGGGACAACGTTTGGCAAATCTATCTTTCTAGACCATTCAGAAAACTGCCGGTTTCATCAGCGCATGCGCACACGCGATGCGCCCGTCTTACATGGTATCCACTCTGAATTAGCGATCCACTCCATTCCTGGTTCACAATTACCGCACGTTCCGTCATCAGTTGGAGTTTGCCGATACACTGGACGGCCTCCTGCTCGTCTGTATAGATGTATAGGCTGTGGGCGACATTGCCCAATGGGTGGCTGGTGGGTGATGTTTCCCAGCTGGACCGACGTTGGATGATGTGTGCTGAACACCGTGTGCATGCCTCAGAAGCAGGATGTGACCCGAGTGTAGGCATCTCGAGCGGTCCTTTGTGCTGTATTGACCTCGGCAGAGGATATTGCGATGCAGGGGCCCGGCAGGCTATGAATGACCTCTGGAATGGCCTGAATTCTACCAGACGTGTTCCGCGCTCCTACTGCAAAGATGGATGAGAGGGGGCGGGAGAGGGCTGTTTGAACGTGCTGGGCGGTTTTGAAGGATGACAGGATCGGTAGAATTTGATGCTCCGCACTAGATGTAGCGCCGTGTATCAACTGTGCCTGGATACTTGGGCCACCTGTCACTCACCATCAGGGCGGACACAGCATTGCGTTTGCTTGTGACAACCTGACCACCCCTCATTGGTTTAGTGGGAGTTTTGCAGTCCGCGAAGCCTCACATCCGGTTGTCGAACTCGAATGGCACTACTGGAGTAGTTTCATTGTTCACCATCATTTCGGAATTCCAGGATGCCACTCTTATTCAGCTCAGCTGCCGATGCGTGGTAAACATGTTTCACTTCTTCATTTAATGAACAGCCTGTAACATGACTCCAAGCACGCATTGAAAAACCTAGCTAAGCCCCAACATTTTGATGTTATATATGGCAACGAGTTCCCTGGCACATAACCTGGGCAGGGAAATATTCATTTTCGAAGCATTTTCGAAACATTTTTGGTGTTTAATACCATGTGTGCTAAAAGACTGGTCGAAGCGCGCCATAAAGTGCAAACAACCAACTCGCTGAAAACTTGACAAGTCCTTGGCAAGTCCTTCACCATGTGCATGGAGCGGAAGCACTTCACCACAGCTCACACCCTAACATCAAGGTAAGGCGTATCACTTACGTGTTTATCCAATGAAATCAGCTACTAAATGTCGCATGGCTCCCAATTATCTGCCATGCCCCTGCTGGAGCTGAGTACGTTTGCATGCATATTGAACCGTTCATAGTGTATCGTCCTTATCGCATTGTCTACAGTGTATAATATGTCGTTCTATATCGTCTATAGTGATCTGATATGCTATCATCAGTGAAGCTGCAACATAATAATGAATATTAAACTTAGAGGTAGTTGGAAATTTCATTCAAGCTTGAATAATTCGCAATTCTTTCTTTAACAAAAAAATGAACTCCAGGTACTGCCAATCGTGTGCTGCGAGTGGAAACCTTACCTCGTTAGCTTCATGACTTCACCTGTGTCTCCCGCAAACGGTTGCATGCTATGCTTGTTAGCAGCAACCAGAAGGGCTTCACGTATTAGTTAAATAGTAATATGATCCAGTATTTCGAGCAGAACTGCTGCGTAAAGAAACAAACCGTAATACAAAATAAAAATGTGTTCCAGGTAGCTGAGCCCCACCTGCCAATCTGCTGGATGCTTTTCAGAAATTTATGTCCGACAGTATGTTTTTTCTGCCGGCGAATGCCCCTCCCTCTCCAGTTTACTGGTTTGGAGTTCTGCATGCCATGTCGACAACAGCCGACATCACCAACACAGTGTAAAGATTCTGCACTTCACACTCACTACACACATACACTTGTCGATGATTATATCGATTGATGACGTCACCACTGTCATGTCATCGCCGTGCCACGCGAATTGTGACTTCAGCTGGCTGTGTAGCCTTCTAGCGATAACCAAAGCGCACATGGTTTGGTGCCTCCCGGAATCTACTGCCAGAAGGTGATGGATGCAACACGGATTTCCCAGTTGCCATACCACGGCGTCCATGCGCATACACCCTCTATCACATTCCTCACGAATGGCATCCAGCCACACACCGCCAAACACTCGTAGACATTTGTCTGCTGTATTGCGACTGATCCACTACGATGTTTTTGTCTGACGACTTGGACGACCGGGCTGAAAAGGACAACCTCAACTTGGTCCCTCCCATCATGCATTATTCATTGAGCTTCGGGTGACAATGAGAACGTGACATAGGCTCCCAGGGGGTGGGGTGGTGCCGTTGATATGCATGGATTTATGCAGACGACTGACAGCACTGTCCAACAAGTAGTTGGCTTCGTCAGGAAGATCTTCAGAAATCCTTAGTTAGTAACACCAGAATTGCTGCTCAGTGGGCTTTCTTGGAATTTCCTTTTGGGCGGCTAATTATGCTTTCGGGACTTGTTCTAGATATTCGCTCGGCTACTTAAGGAAGGACCTACTGCATGTTTACATAACCCTTACACGCGTTGCATCAAATAATCAATATTTGTTCTACGATATTTTGTCGCAAACGGCCTTACAAACATTAGATTATAATTTTACCACTTCAGTAATGTTTATCCTTGCCAAGTGGCGAAGCTGAACTTCCAATATGACTTGCTTTAACACGATGTTCCCGACATTGCTGCCGTGCATGCCGCCACACGATTGGGACGTAGGCATCTCTGCAATAAGTTGACCTCCACCATGTCGAGAATATTCACTACCTCACTTCCGTCTTCGGTAGGCCATAGTTCGCCCAATCTTCAGTCCTTGTTTGACAGCAGTATGACTTGGAATTTAATTAAATATCTTGACTTCCGTATATTGTCCATTAATGTTCCACTGCGACTAGCTGCTGTGATTGCAGTGCGCGTGTAATCTCTATCACTGGGGTAACATCAACATAATCACATTCCGATCGTCCTGTTCTGTGAGCGAAGCTGTGTATTTTGATACATTTTCCCCGTAATCACGTGCTCTCTTGTTGCGTTGTCGTTATGAAGCTGAAATATTCAAAGCACAATTGAACTACTTGCCTGGGGAACATTGTGGGGAGCTGTGTCAATACGCCTTTGATATGTTCACAGACAGCAACGGCGAAACTTTCTGATTTAGAGTACGCCCCAGAGGAGGGCGAAACTCTCCCCATTCATGTTTTTCCGCTATTATCTCCTGGACGATTGTTGCAGAACAATGCAACATTGGGATGCTAAGGAAAATCAAACAGCATTGGATTCGTATTGCACATTGGCTTTTTATAAATGTAAGATTTCGGGTTAGAAAAATGTTCTGCTCGACGACTACGGAATCGTGTTGCACAGCAGTCCGCACAAATCACAAGTTCCAGTTTATGAACTATTTTTGTAGCATAGCGTCCATTGTATGGAAAATTTGGAGGCTTTGTTTTATTCTTGAGGTATATCTCTGATATATCTCTGACCATGCGCTTCGTTTCTTTATGTACGTCATGTTCAAGAGTTGGCATAGCTGGTGAGTGATTTCGTGCACTGTGTTCCACGTGTGGCATCGGCCTTTACGTCCCGCTAGACAGCAGCTGCACTGTCTGTTGCCAGTAGTACATTGGCGTGGGATTAGAGCGGACCTGGTCAAAGTTTCTGATAGCGTTTTGCCGCTTCGCCGTGTCACGCGTAATGGTAGCTTTTAAGTTTACATAGCCGTTGTTTGTTGGTTGAGCTTATCATCTATTCTCGGGAAGCTGACGAAAGTTGCGCTGTCCCTGGGTTCGGCGTAGCATTTGTCTACTTCTAATGGGGGGTGTTTACCTGAAACATTGCTCTTTGGATCATGTTGGGTGGGTAGTAGTTGGCATGAAACAAAGTTCCAATTTGTTGGAATGGGTGCTAGATCCGAGAAGATTGGCTCTCAATATATGCGCACACACAGCTGATCTTTTCATCTGGATGTGGTGTGCTGAAAGGAAATATAAGGACTATGTGGCCACCAAAAAAAAGTTTTTACTACGTCAACTCTGCACCATGTAAGTCTGCCACCTCCGGTGCCGGTAGACGGGCGGCCGTACCACGTGTCAGCTTACACAGCCGTCTGTCACCTCTGGTGTAGAGGGACGGGCCACCGTACCACGTGTCAGCTTACACAGCCGTCTGTCACCTCCGGTGCCGTGGAACTGGCAGCCGTACCACGTGTCAGCCGACACAGCCGTCTGTTACCTCTGGTGTAGAGGGACGGGCGGCCGTACCATGTGTCAGCCGACACAGCCGTCTGTCACCTCTGGTGTAGAGGGACGGGTGGCCGTATCATGAGTCAAGCTAATACAGCCGTCTGTCATCTCTGGTGTAGAGGGACGGGCGGCTGTACCACGTGTCAGCCGACACAGCCGTCTGTCACCTCTGATGTAGAGGGACGGGCGACCGTACCACGTGTCAGCTTACACAGCCGTCTGTCACCTCCGGTGCCGGGGACGCACCGCTGTACCACGTGTCAGCCGACACAGCCGTCTGTCACCTCTGATGTAGAGGGACGGGCCACCGTACCACGTGTCAGCCGACACGGCTCGGTCAGCGTCGGCTGTTGACGGCCGACGTGTGCTGTTGGTCCCGGTGGCCGGCACACCATCCATCCTCGCCGGACCGAGTGTCGGACACGGGCTGTACCCGGCCGCTTTGTCGATAGTGGTCACGGTGTGCCCGACCTTCTCCATCTTCACCACGGTGCCCCGCGTCTGTCATCAATAGGCTCCGGTCTGGGTCATCAGGCCGGAGCCGTGAGCTGGACACGAATGAGCGTTCGATCAAGTGGTGGTCAGCTGCAGTTAATATACATCCCACGAGTTGGCCTCTAAGTCTCACGTGTAGTGGCTGGCTTCATTCGGTACACATCTCACCAGTTTCACGAGTTTTTTTCGCCTCATATTGGTCCATCAGACTGGATATGAAGAACTTAATCAGCCTTTGTTTCGCATGTCTTCCTTTTCCTCCTCGCAGCTTGGAAATGCAACCAGTGACAACTGAGGAAGGTGCCTTGCCAGGAGGTCTAGAGTCAATGCAAGGTACGTTCAGACATCTGATCTCTAGACAAGCCTATAATGAATAATGTCAGACTTTTTATGTGAAAGCCTTGCAAAACGGATTAGTTCGGAATCATGGAGGCATGCATGTTGCTATGGGAAATTAGACAGGTCGCTTTGCACAGCCGAAAAAATTCATTACATGGTGATGAAAACGTACCACCTTATACCATCAGGAAAACGAACGAGCAACGGTAGTATCCAGCCAGGATTTTTCACTGGTCAGATGGTATGGTACAGTCAGGTATCAAGCACAAAAACGTGTCTAATGTGATGATACCTTCAGTTGTTCTTCCTGAAGCAACGCTAGTTCAACGCTTCTTTTTTTGTTCGCCTCTTCTTTTGATTAGATCCTGTCAACAACTTTCTGTTTCATGTGGACACCGTTTCTTTTCAAAGCTGGTCTAATAGCAGACTGAGCGATTTTCCTAAAAGTTTGATGAACCGTGTCTGTGTTCCTTAGCTCATAATCTGAAAACTTCAAAACCATCGCATGCAGGTCACGGAACATTTTTCCATCCCAAGCCTTGAACAGCGTTTCCCTGGCTGAGGGCATCCTCGAGTGTCCTCGGTCAGGCGGCTGTGACGTCATATGTCCAGTTTGTGCCTGCGTGTGCAGCACACGACTTGAGGTCGGCGCGCCGCGTTTATCTCGGGTGTCCCAACACCCAATAGTCACGCGTTGTTCCGGCGACGCTGGCTGCAGGTAACCGTACCGTTTGGTTGTTGGGTCAGATGAAGTACCAACATGTCATTCAATCAAACCCCAGCTGTACACGACCACAGTAATTGGTGATCCAGAGTCCATCGTGGCACCCAGCTCGCTTTGCGGTATCGTATTGCATCTGCTCTGCTATTGCGCAGTCCGCTATCGCGCATCTGCGGTATTGTAGCTTTGTAGGTCCAGTCAGGAGTGGACTGGGTATGTTTATGTTATCTTGTCAAAGGTGCGCATGGGTTACACTATAAAAAAGAACTCAACAATGGCAATACATCACTGAAATTCCATGCTAATAATAATTCACTTCACTGTGATTTTCATGGTTATATTTAAGGTCAGCTGTGTTTCCGTTGATTGGGTGTCAAGCAATGTTTTTTTATGGGGCGATTACTTCATGCCTCCTGCTGCCCTTTATCACTGTAGTGCGATAATCCTTGCGTCACTTCAAAACAGCTTACTTGGTTTCGTCAAAGGCAGCATGGTGTGTTGATCGATAACACTGGCCTGCGTGATTTATAAGGTCAAGGGTGTCTCAGCTGTTTTCTAGGTCAGTTTGTCATGCTGATTCTGAAAATGGCATCCGTTTTGCTCGATTAGCTCGATTTTTAAAAATATTTTATTTCACTCATATGAAACAAAACATTCATTCCTCTGACTGGTTTACTAGTGAATCCGACAGAAGCATAAATAAAGGTTTAATCTCCAAACAGATGGACCATAAGTGTATTCAGAGCGCATCCCAACAGTACACACTACTACGGAATAAATGGCCTTTTCAGGGACTTCCGACTGTGTTGAGCAGATGGGACATCCCTATTCAAGCACCAACAACAGTCCGCCAGAAAGTCCACATCCCACCGACCTTGGTAGCGTTCTTCCATCACCCATATGTCTTTGTGGAAGCGTTCTCCCTACTCTTCAATGTAATCTCCACAGTTATCTGGGATATAATCTAGATGGGACCTAAGGAAGTGCATTTTTACCGACATTCGAGCACCAAGTTGCTGAAAACTGTCCATCAACCCATCGACGACCTTCACGTATTCCGCACTTCTATGATTACCCACGAAGTTGGTGATGATTGAATTCAAGGCCAGCCATGCAGAGCTAGCTCCACATTCTTCGAATCGAGTATCCTTCGTGATCCTTCGTCGCAGCACTGGTGGAAATCGTGTCTCGTTATCTCACAATTTACTGGCCATTCTGAAGGTTTTTCAGGAAGGTTTCACACATAAATTCCAATTGCTTAACACGATGGTCTCGGCGCATGATATATTACCCAAATTTGACGCGTGAAATAATTTAACCATGAAACTCACGATAGCGGGTGAACTGAAATGTCTGGAGTTTAGCTTGTCACAGCTTTGCCCATCAGTCGGACGGTTCCTGCTCTGTTGCCTTAAAAGGGCCTCTTGATTGTTGGCATCACCAACTTCTGGCTTTTAATATTAGTTGCGCTAAGTGTAGCGCTTACGACCGTAACGTCATCGGTGAATGATCGCTTGGAGAAGTTTGGTTGTCTGAAAATTATCTTCGGCTAATACAATAAACATACGTCCTCGCATAGTTGAAGGACATACATTAGGAGGACCCAAGGAGGGCCTTAGGTCTAAACAAGTTCGTATATAACATACGAACCCCAGACGGCACTAAAGATATTGCTGTTCCAATAATTGTGGAACCACACAGTACAAAGAACTATTGCAAAGGAATTATCAATTGTTATGATCTCAGGGATGTCTCGGATGCCGAGATAGGCGATGGATTTACCGAATACGAGGTAGTGGAAGTGCAGAGAATGAAGGTGCGAAGGGGAAACGAACTTCACCCTACGAACAACATCATCATCACCTTCAGCTCCACTGACTTGCCATCAACGGTTCAAATAGGCTACATACGAGTAAAAGTGCGAGTCTTCGTTCCGAATCCTATGAGGTGGTTCCGATGCCAGCGGCATGGCCATACAACTATATACTGCCGCGGCCGCCCTGCGTGTGGAAAATGTGGCTCAGCAGATCATATTACTGAAAAGTGCGAATCGGAGAACTTGTGGTGTGTCAACTGCAGTAGAGCACAAGTGCCATACACAGCTTCTGACCGGTCATGCCCAGCGTACATAAAGGAAAAAGAGCTACTGTCGTTGAGAAGTACAAGAAAATTGTAATTTCGGCAAGCACGCGAGGCGTATGAGGAAAGTCATCCGAAGGTGTCCTATGCGGACATGACTCGCGGTACCCTGACAAATTTCGCACAGTAGCCCGCCAGCGCCACACAACTGCTATCCCAACTGAGTATCTTATTGCGTTCGTTCGGTTTCGCGTGCACACCCCCTTCCACGGGGTCGGGCACACCTGAGGTGCCACCCACAACCCGATCGACTAGGCCGAAACAGGCCGAACTAACGCCACCCATAGCTCCCCCATGGCTTTCTGAGGAAGTTTCTGGTCCTGAGGCACAACAGGAGGCAGAGAATTGGACTCTGGTACAGCGTGCCAAGAAAAACGCCATTCCCTTGAATACCTCATCCACCCCTACTTCGACATCAAAAGCAACCCAATCCACCCGCGCATCATTACAATCCACCATCACCCTCCTCTTCACCCTCCCCCACCCCCTCCAACGGTCTACGGTGTGTCATCGCGACGCATCCTCATGCCTCCAACAGTGGCACGAGACCCGACGGCCAGTGTTCGCCAAGCAGCCCCGGACCTGGGACCGGCAGGGCGCGCAAGCCGCAACGCGTCTCCGAGTGTGCAACTGAGGGTCCATGTTCCCCAGATAGCCGCTCAGCCCGCGTCGGTACCTGGAGTTTCCTCAGCTGAGACTGAGTAATTAGCCATCCCACCACCCATCCCATCGCGTGGGGGCGATACCCAGGCGCCCCCATCCGCGGTCAGAGCCAGGAAACGAGCTCCATCTTGGCAGGTATCCCCTACCGACGGAGCAGATTCTAGGGTAAGATCACGGACCCATTCTGGATCCACAATGCTGCAGTGACCACTGAGTGAGTCACTGCAGCGTCTTAACTTGTTTTAACCTTTTACGTCCATCCTACAGTGGAACTGCCGGGGTCTGAGAACCTCTGTCTTTGATCTCGTGACCGTTTTAAATTGGCACAATCCTGCAGCTATTTGTCTCCAAGTGACAAAGCTAACACCGGAGGACACAGTGAAATTCAAATGCTACACTGTGTTTCGTAACGATTTACACTCAGCAGACATTTCGCATGGAGGCATGCTACTTGCCGTCCACCACAGTATGCCAGCACGTAGGTTTGCCCTTCGAACACCCTTGCAAGCAGTGGCAGCGCAGGTGACGCTTAGCCGCCATCGCATGAACTTGCGCTCCCTGTACTTGCCACCAGGAATCTCGTTTCCTACCGCGGAGCTGAAACAGCTACTGATGGAGTTTCCACCACCTAGCTTTTTTGAAATCTCCTACTAGGAGATTTCAACGCCCACCACATAGCTTGGGGATGCCAAGATACCAACGCGGGGTCGAATTCTGGAGGCTTTAATCTTGGATGAACCACTCTGCCTCCTAAACACAGGTGCGCATACCCATCTGGCGCTGCCATCGGGCCGGACTTCAGCAATAGACTTGAGCATTGCCAGCCCCGAACTGACTCAGCAGTTCGAATGGTCAGTTCACGATGACAACCTCGGAAGTGACCACTATCCGATATGGTTGACTTTTCGGAGAGACATAGTTCTGGGAGTACGGCCGCCACGCTGGAACTTGAGGAGGGCAGATTGGACAGAATTTGAATCTGGGGCACAGATAGCTTTTACATTAGACATTGAAAATCCCTGTGCAAGTGTCGAAGATTTTACATCACTTCTGCACTGCGCTAATATGTACATTCCACGCACCTCTGGAACTCCGCGCCGTATTCCAGTTCTTTGGTGGACTGAGGCATGCAAGCAAGTAAGCTATCTGCAACCGCAAGCGGGCTCTCAAAGAGTTAATTAAGCACAGCACTACGGCTAACATGTTAGCGTTCAAAAAGGCTAGGGCACTGGCTCGACAAATTGTACGTACCGCAAAACGTGCGTCTTGGAAATCATATATAGGGAAGTTTAACCGGACAACACCAACGTCCGAGGTGAGGTCGCGCATGAAAAGAATTTCTGGTCAGTTCGATTCAGTCCCACCGCCAATCCTCAATATTAGATGAAGCAGCATAACTGACCAGCCGAGGTAGCAGATCACATTGCTCATGCTATTGCGAAGCGAAGTCAACATACCGATCCCAACTTTCTGTAACACCGTGCCCGGTGTTCGAATGATGCGATCAGTTTTAGTACATCTGAACAACTGAACTACAACTTGCCGTTTACACAAGCTGAGCTTGCCTCAGCCCTCAGCGGTTTAAGAAGTGTGTCTGAGGGACCAGACAGAGAACATAATAAGATGCTACAGCACTTACCGACATGCGCAAGACATGCTCTCCTCACTATTTTTAACACACTGTGGACTAAAGGAAGTTTTCAGTCTATCTGGAGAAGAGCAATCGTAATACTGATATTAAAGCCAGACAAAAGTGGCGACGACCCCACTCACTGCCGTCCGATATCGCTCACCTCATCATTGTGTAAGGCAATGGAGAGAATGGTTAGTCTTCGACTGACGTGGTTCTTGTAGACTCGCAACATTTTAGCGAACGACCAGTGCGGCTTTCGGAAAAACAGCAGTACAGTAGACCACGTGCTAAGACTGGACATAGAAATTCGTATGACTTTTGCGAAGCACAAGCAACTTGGGGCGGTGTTCTTTGACATTGAGAGCGCTTTTGACACCGCCTGGAGACATGGGATCCTGCTGAAGATACATCAGTATGGACTCCGCGGAGCTTTGAGCATGTTTCTAAAGAACTTCATGACAGACAGACAGTTTTATGTGCGTGTAGGCAACCATACTTCAGGTTGGCTGCGCCAAGTCGAAGGAGTTCGTCAGTGCAGCGTATTGAGCACGACTCTCTTTTCTCTTATCATAAACGACATCAGCGACTCACTCCCCTCATCAACCAGATGATCTCTGTTCGCTGACGATTTTGCTATCTGGTCGCAAAGCTCGTGGACCAATCTTATGGAGCGACAGCTGCAGCTTGCAATTTCCCGCCTTTAAAAAATGGGGACACACAAACGGATTCAAGTTTTCTATAGCAAAGACATCCGCAGTGCACTTCTGACGACATAGGCGTAACTGCCCGGACATGGCGTTGAGAGCATACTGGCAAGATGTACCTACAGCACCGGTGACTCGTTTTCTTGGTGTGCAGTTTGATCATTGTCTTACCTACAAAGAACATACTAAAACACTCAGAGACAAATGTTTTAAAGCACTTGCGATATTGAAGTGTGTATCTCGTGCGTCATACGGTGCTGATAGAAAGACATTACACCTGCTGTATCGCAGTCTGATCCGCTCGAAGCTCGACTACGCTTGTTTTATATACGATGGCGCGTGTGCTACTACAAAGCGAACGCTTGACCCAGTACATCATGCTGCGGTGCGAATAATTACAGGGGCATTTCACACTTCTCCAACGGTTAGCGTGCTAGCGGATGCGCATGAGCCTCCACTGTTTATGAGACGCGACATGCTGGGTCTTCGATACGCCCGCAAAATGCGACAGTTCCCGACACACCCGTCATATCCAGCGGGTTTGCTCATGACATACATGCAGTCCTTCGTAATCACGCTATGAGAGGAACCCCTTACTGTGTGCGAATGAGGACGCTCCTGGAGCGAATGGAAATACGACTGCAAGGAATTCGACAATATGAAGAACTGTCTACTCCTTCGTGGGAGCTTTTCTCCCCTCAATCGACATTTCCCTTGATGACACGAGAAAGCGAAATATCACAAAAGAGGAGCAACACTTACAATCGCTAGAACATATGTACAAGACGTATCATAATCACATCACCTACACGGATGGCTCGAAAATAAACATCGGAGTGGTGGTGCCTTCGTGAGAGGGTCCGCCACAAGATCATTTTCACTGTCTCCATACGCCACGATCTTCAGTACCGAGTTGATCGCCATCAACAAAGCACCCGGCATACATCGAGATTGATGACGAGGTTTTACATATTATACTGACTGACTCCCTCAGCGCTCTCATGACATTCCGTAGTTTCAATCCCAAAAACGTCGTTGTACGAGACATTTTATTGCAACTCACTTCGCTTCATCGTATGGGAAAGCAGGTCGCATTTTGCTGGATCCCGGCACATGTAGGAATCCGTGGAAATGAGCTGGCAGACTAAGCTGCAGGGCGTGCGGCACACTCTACATACCGTCGTGCGCTTCCACATCCTGCTAGTGACCACTACCAAACAATGTCATCACTTCTTTTCAGGCAGTGGCAGGAAAGCTGGGACCGAATAGAACCAAACAAAATGAAGCGAATCAAACCACACTTGGCACTGTGGCCCTCGTCATTCAGTCAAACTAGAAGGGACGAAGTGGCCATCTGTCGTCTCAGAATTGGTCACACACTAGCAACATATAGATACTTACTGTGCGGGGACGACAGACCGAGATGTACGAAGTGTAATGCCGCGCTGACTGTGCACCATGTGCTGGTGACGTACCTAGCATATGCAGAAGGACGCAGGCGGCACTTCGGATGTGATGGGAATACTCTGAGATTAGTTGATTTACTAGGAAACGATTCCTGATTTATATACAACAGAGCGGTTTCGGGCTTCCCTGCGGAGATACGGTTCCAAGTGATACATGCACCTGCTTAGGTGATCTTGCTCTATCAGACATCTTTTATTCGAACGTGACAATTTGACGCATGTCCAAGTACATTTGCTATGGGTGCAGTATACCGTCTTTCCGGTCAGATCCTCACACCCCGTCTCGGGGGAGGGGAAGCGGTTAGTAATCCCCATCTAAAATCCAAACTAAGCATCGCACGAAAACGAAAGAGGTGGCATTGGAAAGCGCTCGACGAGTAGGGTCCGGGTCCTCCCCCAAAATAATGTCCCCAAAAAGTGACGTCACCAGGGGGTATATTTTCACGACTTTTCAAGACATACATTATGTTTTTGGCTCTGGGGAGTTCATTTTGGGAGAGATATGAGAAAAAAAGAAATATTTGGAATGAGAAAAGGACAGCGAAATCGACCATGGATGTAATTTTTTCGCCTCCCAAAAATACATTTGGTATTTCTTTGAAATTGCAAAATTTTGAGTTTTCAAGTTTTCTTTAATTTTCCTTTTCCAAGAGCAGACCGAGAAACGTTGCTGGAAGTCAACTTCCCCAATAAGAAATGCTTACTTTAGCCAGAATCCTCTAATGGAACTGCAATTTGACAAATACGCAAAATGTATATGTAGTCAAAAATGGAAAAATTACAAATTTCCCTCGTACGCTTTATTGCATTTCTAAAGATAAGCAAACGCTGAAAGTTTCATTAAAATATATGTATCTGTTAAAGCGTGACGACTGGTTGAACATTTTTGGAGGTGACCTCACTTGACCTTGACTTACTCGTTGACCCTGCATGACCTGACTTCAAACATTTTGAAACAGCGTGCCAAATTAATGTGGAAAAAGGTATACCAAATTTGGGTGCGCTGCCGCGCGCCGTTCCTCCACTATCCGCGAAAAACCTTAGGGGGCCGTTGAAGACCCTCCGAGGCGGGAAGGGTTAATCTAAATGATGTCTCTTGAGTCCCACAGGTCTCCTATTTCTCCATTTTGGAATGATTTCCTGGAAGCTGAATTAATTCCTTCATTGTTCCCCTATGCGATTCGATGTTAACACCAACATTGATTTGACATTGCTACAGAATAATTAAGAACATGACAAAATACCATCAAGTTTAATGCAGGACAATAAACAAGGTCTTCATGACTCGACGAATGTGCAGAATGTTCCTTGCCCTACATAGTCGAAGTTTCCGCAATGATGTCTAGGATAACCATGGATATACATATTATATATAAATATTGATATGTACATATATATATATATATATATATATATATATATATATATATATATATATAATAAATATATACATATATATGTATATATATATATATATATATATATATATATATATATATATAGCATATACATATATATATATATATATATATATATATATATATATATATATATATATATATATACATATATATGTATGTATGTGCATATATGGGCATTTCATTTTCCTTCTTCATAGCAATGGTACTCGATCTTCGTGATCTGTTTCTAGGTCATTGGTTAGACTTCTTCCATTCTGTTTTCACTAGTTTTAATAAGCCGGTAAATCAGTGCGTACACTCCAATGTCCCATTATTTTTGTAAATGATGAAAGAAATGCAACAGCCTATAAGTGCTACGAAGCACGGCCGTGAAGCACAAGGTCGAAGCATTTGATAGAGCTTGCTCAACAAGCTTCTGAAGGAACAGAATCACCGACAAACACCATTGCCCGACTGGTCCGGCACATATTGCACGGCAGCACATGGTTGCCGGGTCTTGCTGCACGGCAGCACCAGCCTGCCGGGAGCATGCTGCACGGCAGCACCAGCCTGCCCGGAGCATGCTGCACGGCAGCACCAGCCTGCCGGGAGCATGCTGCACGGCAGCACCAGCCTGCCGGGAACATGCTGCACGGCAGCACCAGCCTGCCGGGAGCATGCTGCACGGCAGCACCAGCCTGCCCGGAGCATGCTGCACGGCAGCACCAGCCTGCCGGGAGCATGCTGCACGGCAGCACCAGCCTGCCCGGAGCATGCTGCACGGCAGCACCAGCCTGCCGGGAGCATGCTGCACGGCAGCACCAGCTTGTCCGCGATTACTGCACAGCAGCGCCGACTATCTTGGGCGGAGCCTTCGGTATGGATCGCGTCTTATAGCGAACCATCTTTGGAAATCTCTTCCGCCTAATTAGAAGTACGCCGCGAATTAGGTGCACTATGCACGGCTCTGCTCTCCCATTATGTTGTCCTGTGCTCTCCACTTACTGGCGCGCCGCAGAGCCGACTGGTCGGCCATTAATTAAGGCGGAGCTCGTGTCCACATGGGGATTGATCCGATTGGGACCGCCTGGTTATCCGCCGGCAGGTATTAGCCTCATCTCGGCGCCGCTGATGCCCCCCCCCCCCCACCTCCGCAGCCAGGCGGTGCGTGTCAGCGGCGGCCGCGCGCCGTCGGAGCGGTGACACGCACGCGACAACATCGACAGAGCATAGAGGCATGTCGAGGCGACGGCCGCCTGTGGTTACGCCGGCCGATTATGGATCAAACGGTCGGAAGTACCCCGGACGGTCAGGAGACTTCAGCCGGCCAGCCGCGGCGACAGCCGGCGGTGCTCATCAGCGCACGAGTTAAACACGTGCTGTCAAACGGCTGGCCACCTTTTTAGCACGCAGCCGACCTCGAGCCATGTAGCTGGGAACTTATGCTGACGATTCGGATTCGGATTTGGAAGATGCGAATAGATTCGAATATCGTGAAGTCCGAGTGCAAGAAACCAGGAGTGGCTACAACGTAATCATGAAAAGAGGATTATAGAAGCAGATCTCCAAAAGACCCACGGCTGGACATCTGACGACTGTATGTGGTCCGCAGGAGTCGTCTTTCTATGCTGTACTGATTCCGATTATAAAGATAAAAGCGTGTACAAATTTGCATGCTTCTCATTTGTGATACCCCATGTGTGCTTGGGAACTGAGAGGCCGACTGGTGTGGTGAGTATGACTCACATCTGGACAAATCACAGAGACATGGGAGGCGAATTTCCTTTGAAGGACCAGCTGACAAAATATGTTCAGCGTTGGAAAGGAGGGTGGTTTCGGTAGAATAGCTCGCAAGATGGCATGTTTAAACAATGCAAACTTTTCTCAAATTATGACAAGAGGACCGAAGTGAGTTCGTTGTCATCATTTTCGGAGATACCGAGGACTACCCAAAACAGAACATTTCAGGAAACATGTAGCGGTTTGTATCGGAACGGGCCTGTAGGAAAACGCCTCACTGCTTTTTGTCACTTCCTGTTCCTGGAACAGGAGACGCATCCTGGGCGAGACGCATCCCAGACATCCCCATCTGCTATTTCAAAAAGCTGCTCGATGAACTAAGCGGGTGCACATAGCCCTGGAAGGGGAAAACAACGCAGGTGTAACTTCATTTTCCCATCACCCTACTTCGCCCTAATGATGGTATTAACTGCCGTATAGCTCATAAAGGTGTCCTGATATTCATTTTACTTCTTCGCATGTGCATAGCAGCCAGTTAAACTGGAAAGGCAATAGCTACTGCAGCCTTTCGACTGCATGTCAAACTTGGCATTTTTGCTTTTGCTGCGGCATGACCTTAAAGATAAATTGGTGACGCTGAAGGCAAATTCGAGCATCGATCTATCCAATTATAATTGAATATATCGGCACGTACATAGATGCAATGTGTATACAAAGATTTCCAATAACCGGAAAATTTACAATAATGTCGACGATGCCTAGTGCCTGGAATCAGAAGACTTGACTTCAGTATGACTTGACAACTCGGTGTGATTTGGATGCGATTTGAACTTCTAGCTCATGCAATATTTTGCACTTAATTGTTCACGCATTCGACCATTTTGAAAGTGGAAGGTAGCAGACTGTATATGCAGACTGTATATTTCAGGTCTGCAGAGGCGCCTCCTGTATGCTGTTCGTGTGTGCAATTTTCTCCTTCAAACAAACGGCACTCAAAAACGCAAGAGCCTCTTTGACACCAGCCTGGAATATACAGTCGGTATATGCAGTCTATTATCTTCCACTTTCAAAATGGTCGAATGCGTGAACAGCAAAATAAGTATTGAATGCGCTAAAATAAATACGCAAGCAAGATCTGATGAAGCATGCGGACCTGTTAATTACGCACTGTGCATGAGCCTCAAGGTGACCGCTTGAATACAAACGTTCCATGGTGGAGTGAGCTGGCACGCTAGTTTTCCTTAGCTGCTTGGCGTAACTTGTATGTGCTACAAAATATGCTGGCTGTCTAGTCTTCCATGCGTGGAAGTGGTATCAGTGCAAAACTAGCTTTTAAGACCAAGCGGTACGCTGTGGGTGGTACAGATACTGACCGCAATCAATCACAATCCACGCCACGACTCATCACACCCCTAAGTATGCCGCGCTTCCGTGAGTTTTCGGAACGTACGCGATTATCGCCGGTTAGATCAGAGGCAATCCAGGCTGGTGTTGGACAATCTCAGCTCTGTTTGCTTGGCCCACCGGCTGAGTAATGATATACGGAGCGAATTAATTATGAGCCCTGGAGCAAGACTAATGGAGGCCGACCTCGATGGAATACATGAATGGATTTGTATCGATGGCGGTGAGAGCTGTGCAGCTGTATAGAAAAGAACTTCCTGTAAAGTTGTGCTTCAGGAGGTCGGATCAACCCTTGGCTAAGCACTGCGTTTTCATCAGGAATCATCCAACTATCTACCACTGGCTCCTCCTCTGGCTTATCTTAAGGCTTTGTCTCTGACGAGACAGGGCAATGTTGGCTTATTGTGTTTAAGCCCGCTCCCCGAGAGAATTGATTCAGCTTAGGCAATTCAAGCGTGTGTGCTGCTTTGGGAACGCCAAGTTAAGCATGGGGCATGCGGGTCACTTCCCCAACCATGTTCATTATAGCCCTCCGATAGCCATACATCCTCCGATGTTTTATTGCGCAAGGGCCACAGTTGGTATTTCTAGTTATATGTTTGCAGATGCGTACTTCATTGCATTGTAAAACGGTAACTTCATTCTTCATTATTCTTATTATCGCCCTTCATTATTACTAACACAAAATTGGTTTCAGAATAGCTCTTCACTAATGTGATAAAACAGCGATTGAGCATAGTCGTTGCCTAAAAACTAGCAAAGGCACAATACTGGCACTAAAAAGCAGACAATGAAAACAGTGGGTGATCCATTAAAAAATGTTTATGGAGCAATTTCTCCTCCCCAATAATTGTGTTCTCTCACAAAGCAACACCTGTGGTAGCAAGCAGAACGAATCCCAGAACCGGCTCTGTGATGGTAGAATAGTGCCTCGCCATCAGATGTGAAACGGTGTATTCAAATCGGAGGCGTACAGTGCAACTGGTTCGTGAAAGCACTTCTAACAACGGCATCCCTCGTGTTCACTCCTTCTCCTTGCCCTTCTTCTTCGGCATCTCCGTCACGAATGGGTCAATCACAGTGAGCTGGGGCAGCGATGTCCGCCCAAGGCATGCCCACCCACACTCGGGCGCACAGTGATGATGCAAACCTTCCGAGAACCCCTCGTCAGACAGCTCGCTATCCTCGAATCACGTAACGCTTGACGCCTAACCTTGCCTTGGAGGTCGGTGTGGACGGGCTTAGGACTCACTAAGCGACAGTCAGTGTGCCGGTCAGACCCGGTCGTGTGCTGAGGTGCCGAAGTGCTGCGCACACCGTCCGATGATGGCAAGACAGCGCGCTGCATCTCGGCACGCGACTGTGACGACACATCCACTCGGAGACGCATCCACTCGGAGACACCTCCACTCAGAGATACATCCACTCGGAGACGCATCCACCATGCCAGACTACAGCTCATCGCATGGCCCACGACATCAGAAGCGGCAGGCGTTCAGCAGGCTCACCATCGACAGCCATGTGTCTAGCAAACGTTTCACGGAACGTGCGGCCGGGTGAAGTGCAAGAGGTCTAATAAAAAACTACCCAGCTGTCCTTCAGTCGAGCAGCGACCATCCTTAGCACCGACCGGTCTAACGGCGCTCTGTGGCGCAGTGGTCTACAGTCACACCGGGCTGGATGACTGGCCACAGGACAGGTGTTAGGATACAGTCTGCCACCCCCTGACCGACCACAGGACAGGTGTCAGTACACAGTCCGCCACGCCTGACCGGCCACAGGGCAGGTGTCAGGACACAGTCCGCCACCCCGACCACAGGACAGGTGCAGGACACAGTCCGCCACCCCTGACCGGCCACAGGACAGGTGTCAGTACACAGTCCGCCCCCCTGACCGGCCACAGGACAGGTGTCAGTACCAGTCCGCCACACCACCAGGTTGTCCGCCACCCCTGACCGGCCACAGGACAGGTGTCAGTACACAGTCCGCCACCCCTGACCGGCCACAGGACAGGGTCAGTAAGTCCGCCACGCCTGACCGACCACAGGACAGGTGCAGTACACAGTCCGCCACCCCTGACCGGCCACAGGACAGGTGTCAGTACACAGTCCGCCACCCCTGACCGGCCACAGGACAGGTGTCAGTACACAGTCCGCCACCCCTGACCGGCCACAGGACAGGTGTCAGTACACAGTCCGCCACCCCTGACCGGCCACAGGACAGGTGTCAGTACACAGTCCGCCACCCCTTAACCGGCCACAGGACAGGTGCAGGACACAGTCCGCCACCCCTGACCGACCACAGGACAGGTGTCAGGACGCAGTGCGCCATCCCTGACCGGCCACAGGACAGGTGTCAGGACACAGTCCGCCATCCCTGACCGGCCACAGGACAGGTGTCAGTATACAGTCCGCCATCCCTGACCGACCACAGGACAGGTGTCAGTACACAGTCCGCCATCCCTGACCGACCACAGGACAGGTGTCAGGACGCAGTGCGCCATCCCTGACCGACCACAGGACAGGTGTCAGGACGCAGTGCGCCATCCCTGACCGGCCACAGGACAGGTGCAGGACACAGCCCGCCGCCCGTCACACCGCCGCTGCCTGTCACACGTTGCTCTCGTATATGACGATCTGCAGAACGGGCGGCTGCGGGTTGAGCGCGTCGAGTTCGGCGTCGTCCCAGACGAAGTTGTGCTTCATCTTTGCCTGCGCCATCGTCTTGCGCAGCTCCTTGATCTCGCGCAGCAGGTCGACGTCCATGGTGACGCCGTGTCCGTGCTCGCCCAGCTTCCGCAGGTGGTCTGTCAGCGGCCCTGACAGACTCTGGAGCGAAGAGAAGCGTCGTCAGGCGAAGCAAGGTCAAGATCGTGATGTCAGACAGACTCTGAAGGACAGAGAGACGTCGTCTGGTTATACATGCATGGTCAAGGTCCGTCAATTTAGTGAGATCCTGAGGATAGAGAGACGCCATCAAATGCTCAAATGCTCAGACCGGCTCGGAAGACTAGGAGACGCATGTTGGCCGAATTACACAATTGCATTGTTCTCTCCAGCAAATGTAGCAGCAAAGCAAAGTCAGCTGGAAGATGAGATGTAATGCGTGTCTCTTCAAATCGTTATCGCCACCATATGATATTTAATTGAGCCAACTTAACCCAAATAATGTGGTTTAAACCAGCATCATGTCCCGCGGCTCAGCATACTCCAGAAGCGAATTAAGGTTTTACAAGAGCGTGAAGTGGTTGTGAAATGGTTGTAAAAACGAAGCTTTGGCTCTGGTACTTGGCTTTAGATTGTCTTATTATGGCGATGAAAGAGAAAGTTGCACGAGGTATTTTTCCTGCCGTCACATAAATGAATCTTTCAAGGGAAGTGCTTTCTGAATCACGCAACTGAAATATGAGCGTGAAATTGATGCTTTCCGTGTCACCAATTTGTAATTAATTGTGCGGGATAAATGCTCTTCTGGATGGTCTTTAAAAATCGTAGAAACCAAGCCGTTTTCCATTCTGCATGCAAATGTCACCAGTGCCCTGGCTCACTGGTAACACAGAAAGTCGTGCAACAGCGCGTCGTCCATGGCTACGCCCGGGCGACAGACATACACCACCCAGCCACATTCAGCGACCATGGTCGGAAGTGCGATGGGCACGCTCCTCGCATTCCTCCAGATCCTTCTGGTTAATCATGTCAAGTCTGATCTCAGGTTGGTTCGACTCGGAGCACCTCCGGGACGAGCGAGTCGACCGATGCGCGCGTGACGACTTCACGGCCAACTGTGACGTGACGGAAGATGTGGTAGGACGACTTTACGGCCAACTGTGACGTGACAGGAATGTGGCAGGACGACTTTACGGCCAACTGTGACGTGACAGGAATGTGGCAGGACGACTTTACGGCCAACCGTGACGTGACAGGGATGTGGCAGGACGACTTCACGTCCAACTGTGACGTGACAGGGATGTGTTGGACGACTTCACGGCCAACCGTGACGTGACAGTGATGTGGCAGGACAGATACACGGTCAAAAGCTTGGTCTCATCAGTGCAAGCATGAGTGCATGGCGCCTATGGACATTTTTTATACTTAAGGGCTTAACAGTGTTTCTTTTTACACCACCAACAGTATGGCCGCTATGATTGGAAATCAAGACATAGCGCACATCTTAAAGAGTCAGAAACTGACTGGGTGACATCGACAGACGGTAATAACGGCCGGTTATGAAGAGTGTTTTGATTGCTTAAAACAATTCATGTTGCACTGGATATTGCAATGATCACACGCTGCACGGAAGAAAATAGGAGTCTTGGCTGCACTAGAGAAAATTGAAGAGCCTGGTTTACATGCAATGCTGGCACGCAATAATTTTGCAGCTCGGAAGTGCGGTGTGATGGACATCCATACAAATGCAAAATATGTATATGAATGTAGGCTTAATATGTACATACATATGTGTATGTATGTACCATACCATTACCATGCCATGCCATTTACGTGTCAGCGAGGAATCCTACGCCCCCCCCCCTCCCCTTCCCCGCCCAGGTAGCTACATTTTATCTGGTTCATGCATCTTATGTTTAGCTGCTGCCTAATTCCACACCGACTGTGATACCATAAGCCGAGAAAGAATTGTGTTATCTTCCTCCCTGATGATCGAGGTATCTTCGGTACCAATTCCCTCATATGAAGAGTCCACTTACAATCCATAGCGCCAGGCAACATGAACTTCAGCTGCCAATTCGGTCCCCTGGGCTATTGGCGACATCGAGGTGCGCAAATCCGGTGAACGAAAGTATTCAACATTTTAGAACATATATTAACTAATTAAGTATGTATGAAATTGGCTTTGACATTTTCCGCAGCATGTCAAATTGCCTTGATTTACGGCAGTACGAATGTATCCCTTGGAGATCACGTCTGGACCAAGAATGTCAATTTCCAGCCTGCCGATCAGGATGAAAGGAAAAGATTATACAGCACGAAGTTATTCATCGTATATGCAGCAGAAAGCCTTCTCAGTTGTCGTAATTTCGCCGGTAGAATCCAGCCATTGCAAACTTCGTGAAGCAGCTAATTAAACATATATCGTAAGATAGCTTTTCAAGGGGTCATGGGTGGGTGCGACTTCCCCAAGGCGGTTTTGTTCAATTTATTTGAATGCAGTCTTTCGAATACCAAATACCACAGGCTGTTTTAACATAATACGTCGATCAAGAAGAATTACTCCCCACTAGCTGATTTTTCCTGCCATTATATCGCAATCCGGATTGATCTGGAACATACTCCATCACAACATACCTCTGGACCATTGCAGGTATCGAAAGGAATGTCAATTCACGCAAGTTTTTCGGTTGCGACGCGTCAAATCTACGTCACAGAAATAAGAAGAGCGACTGAACGCGTTCCGTTTGCGAGCGAACTCACGAGTGTGCTAATCTAATGAGCTATTGGAATATATGGACATCGGAAACCTTACATGCCAGGGGCACAAGTCATTCTAATGTGCATAATTGTGTTGCATAGTTTCTCGTGAATACTTCGATTGCAGGAATCTTGGCATGTGTGTGTACTCTACGGAGATCAGAAACCTCCCAACCTGATTTCACCGGGCTAACTCGATCAGACCGGCACACTCCCGCAGTGCCGCCGTCAGCATCGAGCAGACCGGCAGTGATATCGACGGCGTCGAGCAGGTCCGTACACTCTACGGGTGTTATCTACAGCGTCGAGCAGACCTACACACTCGCTGAGTGGTGCCGACGGCATCGAATTTGTTTCCCCGGTGTACGGTGCTGAGCACCCATGCATTGCCGACTAACCAGAACAGATAGTGGCCAGGATTAATGTAACCGATTTACGTTGCTGCCGAAAGCTTGACGGTCGAATGGTGATGGAATCACCCTCGGCAGCGTTACATTCCATTACAATATATTCTCGTATCGAGGCTGCAGCCACTCGAAATTTGAACGATGTGGTGGTCCTTCGGCATAATCCCTGTCCCTCTCCCATTTGTCACTTCGAGATACTTCCCTCTCACCAGATGCATAGCACACGCGTTTTTCCGCATTAGTGGGAAAGTGACTTTCACATTATTCTATTCTAATTCTATTTGACACTGTTTTCACTTCATCGGCCTCGTTGTGTTGCCAGATTTGCGTCTAATAATCTCCTAGCAGGCAGCAATGATTGGCAACAGTTGATGAAAGCAGTAGAGGCATCATCATCAGCAGACGAACTGGTTGCAGTTTGCCTGTCGGTGGCATAGGGATCCCCAGGAAAATCCTTTAGCAACAGCGTTCCAGCGCAAACAATCTTTCATCAGAAAGAGTGAAATCTTGCAGTTAATGCTACTCTAAGATAATCCGCCTTAGTGTAAGTGTTTTTTTCAATAGTTATAATTCTTTATTTAATTTTTATTTTAATTATTCTAATGGACAATTATCTTACCCCAAAACATCCGAACCACATAACATCCCTGCTGTCATGTGCAATCAAAGGGATCATTTCATGCCATCATCATTTGAAGCAGTGATGTTGAAGCGTAGCCTGTGTGTCTATATGGTGCGACTTCACCTGCAATTTACCACGTGACTTCACGATCCGCTACCCTCGTCACTCAGGATTCATAGCCAACTATCACCGTCAGTGGTGAGAACAGACGGTGCTACCGCCAACAGTGTTGCTCAAAATCCATCTACCCGTGTCACTAGGTAGTGGTCGATCTTGTGACTATGCCGTTCTGTGTCCATCCCGATAGCGCTTCCTGGCACGTCCCACACCAGCCGAGAGTTGTACTGGCCGCCTTATGTGGCCACCGTTTCCGGACGTGTTGGCACAACCGCCGAGTACACCGCACAGTCCAATCACTCGCAGACCGGCCACGCGCCGCCCCGACCGGCGACCCGCTCGACCTGTCGCCAGCTCCGATTTTCCGGACAGGACACGACCTGGACAGCCTCGTGGCGGCTCGCGCTAAGTGCCGCCTCGTGTATGTGCATGGTCAGCAGCTCAACTACATATACCAGAGCGGGTGTGACCAGAGTCACATGACCAGAGATGGCGTGGTGAGAGTTAGTATGACCAGAGACGGCGTGATTTAAGTCAGAACGACAGGTTGCAGTGTGACTATGGTTAGCGTGACAGGGAACGGTACAACTATGGTCAGCGTGACAGATCACAATGTGACTATGGTCAGCGTGATCGATCACAATGTGACTAGAGTCAGCGTGACAGATCATAGTGTGACTAGAGTCAGAGTGACACATCACAGTATGACTAGAGTCAGCATGACACATCACAGTGTGACTAGAGTCAGCATGACAGATCACAATGTGACTATGGTCAGCGTGATCGATCACAATGTGACTAGAGTCAGCGTGACAGATCATAGTGTGACTAGAGTCAGAGTGACACATCACAGTATGACTAGAGTCAGCATGACACATCACAGTGTGACTAGAGTCAGCATGACAGATCACAATGTGACTAGAGTCAGCGTGACAGATCACATTGTGACTAGAGTCAGTGTGACAGATCACATTGCGACTAGCAGCATGGCTGGAAACGGCATGACTGGTTAGCGTGACTGAAGGCGGCGTGACTGGTTGGCGCCGTGACTGGTTCGCTTGGCCGGAGGCGGCGTGACTGGTTAGCGTGACTAGAGGCGGCGTGACTGGAGGCGGCTGTGTGACTTGTTGGCGGCGTGACTGGTTTGCTTGGCCGGAGGCGGCGTGACTGGTTAGCGTGACTAGAGGAGGGGTGACTGGTTGGCGTGACTAGAGGCGGCGTGACTGGTTAGCGTGACTAGAGGCGGCGTGACTGGTTGGCGTGACTAGAGGCGGCGTGACTGGTTAGCGTGATTAGAGGCGGCGTGACTGGAGGCGGTGGTGTGACTTGTTGGCGGCGTGACTGGTTTGCTTGGCCGGAGGCGGCGTGACTGGTTAGCGTGACTAGAGGCGGCGTGACTGGTTAGCGTGACTAGAGGCGGCGTGACTGGTTGGCGTGACTAGAGGCGGCGTGACTGGTTAGCGTGGCTAGAGGCGGCGTGACTGGTTAGCGTGGCTAGAGGCGGCGTGACTAGAGGCGGCGTGACTGGTTGGCGTGACTAGAGGCGGCGTGACTGGTTGGCGTGACTAGAGGAGGCGTGACTGGTTGGCGTGACTAGAGGCGGCGTGACTGGTTAGCGTGGCTAGAGGCGGCGTGACTGGTTGGTGTGACTAGAGGCGGCGTGACTGATTAGCGTGACTAGAGGCGGCGTGACTGGTTAGCGTGGCTAGAGGCGGCGTGACTGGTTGGCGTGACTAGAGGCGGCGTGACTGGTTAGCGTGACTAGAGGCGGCGTGACTGGTTAGCGTGACTAGAGGCGGCGTGACTGGTTGGCGTGACTAGAGGCGGCGTGACTGGTTGGCGTGACTAGAGGCGGCGTGACTGGTTAGCGTGACTAGAGTCGGCGTGACTGGTTGGCGTGACTAGAGTCGGCGTGACTGGTTAGCGTGGCGGGGGATAGTGTGACTAGCGGCAGCGTCTCTGGACCAGCCGCGACTGTGGCGGAAGCGGCCGTGACACGGGCCCAGTTCCGGTGGCGTGTCGTGCCCGCGGCGATACAGCGCGTGCACGGCCGCCACGAGCCGACGTGTACTGCTCGTGCCCCACATACTTAACGTGCCACGCCAAGACGTGACCCGCTGGATAATGTTGTACCGTCGGCGGCCAGGTTCGAGCAGCAGCTTTAAGCGCATTCGCCATGAACAAGTAGATGGGCATGACACACGGAGAGCATTTACGTTTGTGTCAGATTCACTTATATCACTAGGTAACACTATATCAACAAACTAGACAGTGTATTGAGCAATAACTGTATGAAAGAGGAATGTTTACTTTGGATTTCGCGAGTGTTAAATTTGACGCCTGCGGATATACTCGCAGATATTGACACTCACGGATAATTTAACACTCGCGGATATTCATCGAAGTTTATGTTAACGAAGATTGCTCTGCGCTAGTCTAGGACTCCTTGGTGTGGCTGCACTGACCACCACAACGCAATAAATAATTACAATTGCGCTCTTCTAAAACAAACAGTGCAACTTGTAAGCCTCACAGACATAATAAAGCAGAATATGAACCGCCCTCGGATTACAATTGACAACACCTGACATTTTAACGTTTGGACTTCACCATGTATCTTTACGATAACGAACTCATAGATAGACATAGATAGACATAGATAGATATAGATAAACATAGCCCTGTGTGCACCCTGATCGTGATGGTGGACTGGGGCAGAATCTTAGCAACACATAGTCAACAAATCGGCATGGACACAATTCGCTCATTACAGTACAAGAATAAATTGCGAAACACACCTTTGCAACACACACAAGCTGAACCTTATGTCTAAGACAATGCATACTATGTTCTGGCTTCAGCTAACATTAGCGTTGCATGAATTTGCACAGGACCATTACATGTTGATGAAGTATTTTAGCTAAGGCCTCATAGGATTCAAACCATAATAAATAGAAAACGTCATATATATATATATATATATATATATATATATATATATATATATATATATCCTTGAGATAGTGTTGGCTTCCGTTTCCAAAGGTAGTGAATACTAGTAATCTTGCTGGGTAGACATTGTGTTTGTTTTCCCAGAAAATTGATAACTGGTCTCAAAGATCGTTTCTACCGAGCATGCATTTCCATTGACAACACATTCCCAAAAGTTCTTCCCTCCAATGATTTGGCACGATATTTAGCGATAGTTTCTAAGTCACGAGCGAAGTTGCGATGGATATCTGCAACCCACAGACACCCAAGCGTGAGAAATTTGCAGAGCCGATGGAGGCTAGTCCAGAGCATGCTGTCTCGACTTCCATCCACGCCTTGTGGTCCCTGATCCTGACCAGATATTCTGGCCTCTGACCCTAACGCCAAACCTTCTTACATCCTCTACCTTGGCCACAACTAGCCTCTGACTAGCTTGTACATCTGAGACATAGCTGCCTAATAGCTCTGACTGATAGCTTCTAACACTTTCTGACCTTTGACCCTGACCCCACATCCCGACCTCTGACCCAGATCCCACGCCTCTCACCTGCAGTCTGGCGGAAAGCATCTTCATCTGCTGCCATGATTGTGCGTACTGTCGCCGCACAATCTCGATGATGGTGGTGGTAAGCGCCAGTCCGACCAGAATGTAAAACGTGCACACCAGCATGTACTCTGCGTTGGCTATGGGTCAGGTTAGGTCAAGTCAGGTTCGGTAAACTTATGGCATCACTGGCACGGTGATATTCAAGCGGACGGGTGGATGAAGAACATAATCAGCAGTAATGCGCTCTAGTTTGTTTAAATGGATTTACCAGAACGACGAGGCAATTGGATTGAGCAGCATCAACTGAGGTGAAAGGTCGTTTACGACCGGACGGAAATCTATATCTTGGGATGTTCCATCGGAAAGAGTCAAGCAGTAGCTTTGAGAACAAGTCACTGAAAAACAGTTTCACACTCATCTACTTTAGATCGCATCAGCTTAAAAAGATTCCACTACTACAATGTAAAGGTGATCCCATAGACTTTAAGTCGTCGCCAGAAAGCCAGACATCTCACCTGGCACAAAATCGCCGAATCCGATCGTGGTCATGGTGATGAAGCAGAAGTAGAAGCTCTCCAGGAAGGTCCAGCTCTCCCAGAGCAGGAACAGACCGCCGCCGATGGCGATGTAGAGCACCAGGAACGCCAGCGACACGACGAAGGCGAGCGCGCGCTCTTGCTTGTCGCTGAGGCGCGGCCCTCTGCGGCCCGAGCCGGCCGGGAACCAGCGCCGCTTGGCCCGCTCGAACAGGGTGGACACGGTTGTGGCGAACATGGCGCCCAGGTCGGCGATCACCGTCAGCGTCAGCGGGATGCCGATCAGCGCGAACAGCATGCAGAACAGCCGGCCGGCCACCGTGCGCGGCGCCATGTTGCCGTAGCCTGCGGCCACGTGCAGAGGTCAGGTCAGGTCACAGCCGGCACGACTTGGTCGGAGGCTGCGGCGGGAACGTCATGTGACGTGCTGACCGACCACGCCGTGCTTGTCAGTGGCGCATGGTGGGCCGCGGTCAGTGTCGTGCTACAGTCAGGGAAACTGATTGTTCAGAAATAGCCAGGGGAAGGTGGCCTTCCAGCCAGTCAGCAGTGCTTAGCTGCTCTATTCGCTGCCAGTTAACTGGCTAACGGACTAGCACGCAAGCCAACTGTATTGTTGGCCACAGTGTGATCAACCTTGCTGTGTAATGGGCAGCGGTGCAGCAGTTGCCTACTTGGCTACAATGGAGGTGATGGATTTCAGTTCCCAGGAGAAATTTACTGGAGAGTCATCGGCATGAAGTATGCAAAGACACAGAGCATGGCATACGCAGTGCTTTTCACGATTTTGCTGGTGGGTGAAATTTAGTAGCACCATTTTAATCTTCATAGTTGCCTTCAGTTTCCCTTCACATCGAACGTGAGTTGCCGTTAGCCTCAGCTTCAAAACAGAAGGCATGTTTGCATAGCGAAATATGTGCTTTAGCGGCAGTGAACATTCCATGTAACCGCGTTCGCTTCTCTGTTTCGGCGGAGACGTATCATAACCTCCACAGGTCGTAATCTCCACAGGTCACAACCTCCACAAATTCAACACATCGCAGCGGTCGTAACCTCCACAGGTCATAACCTCCACAAGTCCGCAGCGGTCATAACCTCCACAGGTCGTAACCTCCACAGGTCGTAACCTCCACAACTCCGAAGCGGTCATAACCTCCACAGGTCATAACCTCCACAGGTCGTAATCCCCACAGGTTGCAACCTCCACAAGTACGGAGCGGTCATAACCTCCACAGGTCATAACCTCCACAACTCCGAAGCGGTCGTAACCTCCACAGATTCAAGAACTACATAATTTTATAGAAGCATCATTTCGGATAGCTATCGCTAGGTAGCAGCACGGTCTAGGTATTATAGCAACGGATATTGAATGAATGTCATGCGATTGAACGTTGAAGCATAGATAACAATATTTCTCACTAGATGGCAGGATGTGTCGTTGAATACGCTTTTTCTGTGTGCGCACATTGTTAACTTTTCAGACGTCGGGAACCGGCCGTCGCCCCGTGGGAAGCTGATATGCGGCGCAGTGGCGGATGCAGAGTACGAACACTCTGCTCAGACCTGTTTGTATCAGATTTGATGGCTACCTAATGTTGAATACATTGTGATTCTCGCGCAATATTTGTATTGTCCGCCCTGAATATGCCGACTAGTCGTACCCTGGTGACGCCATTGATCAGCTGTCTTGGGATGGAACGGAGAAAGCGCAGCGTCTGTGGCGCGAAAGTGGACGGTTCGCGTCGCGAACCAGTCACGGTGTCGCTGATGAAAAGTTAGGGAAGCCTAAGTGGGTGATTAGGAGTCGACTTGGCGCTTTTGCCCGGAGTGGGTGATTCGGAGTTTGGTTTGGAAAATGGCTGACCGATTTTTTCCCTGAATATGGGATCAGGGGTCGTGGGCCACTTAGAAATTCTTACAGTTTTGGGATTTTTTCCCCATTTGTTTTCTTCCAAAAATTGTGATTTCTGCTGAGTAGGGTGATTTGACGGTATTTTCTTATCTTCTGAGTGGTTGCGATGCCCATTATAATACCATAAGCATGTAATTCAAGCCGGTGATTCGGAGTTCGCCTCTCGGAAACAACATTTTGCCATAGCAAATATTGATATTAATATCCAAATATCCAAAAATACCGGCGGTGAAAGCCCCCATGTCGCATCTTTTGTGCAACTTTTGAAACTTTTTGTTGAAAACTTTTCTTTCAGATTAACAATTGTATTAAAATAACGTAGGTAATTGTAGAGTGTACTGGACGAATGTAGATCATTCAAAAGTACATATTTTCTTCATTTTTGATTATGGTATGCACAGCCCCCGTGGCAACACATTTTGTCTAAGTGGAAACTTCATCTTGAGTACAAACCTATCCGCTATAGTGTTTCCGCTATAATTGTATGTTTCTGTGGGTGTTTTGCTTTAAAATCCGCTGGCAGCCGAATGTTTGTTGGACCAGAATTTCCTCCGATAAAGCATTTTTTCTTTCGATTAAAATCCGATGATTGTTCGCATCGCGAAACCGTCACGGTGTCGCTGGTGAAAATGTGCATTAACCTGCGAGAACGGGTTACCCATAGTTCATTATAGCCTCCTGCCTCTTGTGCACTCGAGGTGCATTACGAGTTGGCTCTCTTTTACTTCCACGGTGTTGGAATTGTGTATGTCGCAATAGCGCTTGCTGGACGAAGCAACTGCTTTTTGTAGGTAAGCGACCACCAGGCTAGACCACCGTTCCAAATCCTCAAGGAAAGAATTACTCATGTATTACTCATCATGTACGAATGTATTTGCGTACATCTAAAGCACCTCGGCTTAATCAGTTAAACGGTGGTAAAGTTCTACAGAATGCACCGACACTGTATATCTTGTTAAAATTTATGCGATGAAGTGAAAAGCTCCGGGCTATTTTTGTATAGCATCATTTGATTTTGCGGTTGGAAATTGCAGCTGAATTTAAGATTTCTCCTGTCTTAATCTTGTCTTATAGTTATGTTATCGGAACATACGTGTGTGATTCGGTAAGAATTTGGCTACTTCCTTCTGTGTTTTCTAGCTCTTCCAAACAGCTACTGTTCCGTTTAGAAGCAGAATGGAAGATTCCAACCATCACATAATTGGTCGGTATGCGTTGTATCGCAAAGTGTGTGCAAGTTTTGCAGCAGCTGGCATGTGTTCGCAGACTTCATTTTGTTTCAACCGACCTCTGGCGATTCTATTCCCGTTCAAGAAATAAAACATCACAGCATCCGATGCGCAGTCAATTATGCGAAAAATGCAGACTTCCTAAATCTGTTACTTCAAATTTGTGTCCATGAATTCCAACGACTTCCGAATGGCCATATAATTATCCCGAATGTAATGATAAGAGAATACATATTCACTAAATCATTGAAATAGATCTCAATCCCCCCCCCAAAAAAGATGACGGTGTGCATAATCGTGATATGCCGTACCATTGGTTAACATGATCTCCCAGCATGCTATGAAACGGGTCTGTCTAGGCCCAATGCGCCCTCATGTAGTATCCATCCCCGGCGTGTGACATATGAAATGTCCGCTAAGCTTTAGATTGTGATATCTTGCAAAAGTAATAGAATCGGGCCCTCTGGATCGGCCAATCGAGCTAAAAACTCCATGACGTGCAACAGTGCATGACCAGATTCTCTTTTTTGGAAAGCTGAATGTTTTCAGCTTCATGTTTTCACACCCAGAAACAGAGATCACGGACCCAGCAGACAGCATTTATTTCCAACCTTCCCACCACTCCTGGGATCTCCGGCAGTGCACTGAACTGCACATTGTATACTGATGAATGTACGGAACACTCGGGGGGGGGGATGGGGCAAGAACAGGAGAAAGCCACTCTGTAGACGTCTCTGGGTTCAGCAACAGAGATGGGATAATATCGACTACTTTAGCAGTTCTATGCTAACTCCACTGTCATAGAACGTCTTTTATGCGAGGGATTCGAAAACTGTTTGCTGGGCGCGAGATAGGCTGTGTTATGCAAGCCAGGGTTTTATGTTGTTAACTGTAAAGAACATGCCTAGGAAATCTATCGTCCCTCTTCTCCCAAAACAACTTTCGACTTCCCAATCATAGACAGGCCTAGGAAAAGGAAAAGATGAGACATTCGCCCCCACCCCAGGTTGTGAGGGCCAATAAAGCGTCATATTATGAAGGTGGCAGGCCGATATCATGTGTATGGCGCAGGAATGATTGTGTCTGACCCCGTATTGGTAGGATTTGTCACCTCTTCCCTGCTGAGTGTTTGTTTTTGTTGTTGTTTCGACACTCATGTTCCCAAGCACCGAATGTTGTACATGCACTGCGAGTCACCTGATGATCCCGGAAAGTGCGCCCGCCGAATCAGTTTGTGTGAATGTGCTGTACTTCATTGGCTTCGCGTACTTTAACTTATACGCATGCCAATTGTGCGCACACTCAAGTCTACGTAAGCACGAAAGCACACATGCGCAAATGTAAGTGAGCGCAAATGTATGGAGGGCAAAGTTGCGTATATGAATATAGGTCAGCGCAAATGTACGTGAATATGCGGAAATGTACATACACAGATGCAAGGGAACTTACCCATGTTTGCATGCACAAGCGTACTTCGGAGTAGCTCCACGTAAGCAACCATACGTTAGAGCACAGGCATGCTCAGAATATTTTTAAAATGTAGTTGTATTAAGAAGACCAGAGGTGTCGGTGGATTTATTACATTTACTAAAGTGGGGCTCGTTTAGGCCTGAATCTATGGGGTGGATCCCCCCCCCCATCTATCCCCTCCATCTCGAAATATATTAGACACATATCGAAACTGGACAGCTCATCCTCTAATATACACTTTAAGAATGTCGAAATGTCAACCTTCCCAGTGTAGAGCTCAGGAGGTATAACGATTGGTGGATTCATAAAGGCTATTTGGGCTTGCGTTTAAATTTTACGGCGACAAAATTGTCCTAGCTCGGAACAAATGATTTTTAATGATGTAAAGCACTAGATGTCCGTACATGCACATGCAAAACATCTAATGGTGCAGCCAGAAGCCTGAGGAAGGGAAGGCATCATTCGTTCCTTGCTGCTGATCTTCACAGTCAGTGCCACAAACTTGGACGTAGCTAAGAGGGTGACTGGATCGGTCACCCCATTCTTGGGATTCTACGGGTCCATGACACGGCCCGAGGACCATGCTAGTGGCCCATTCGCACTCCTCTACGCTATTGTCTTGGAGGAGACAGAAAATTCAACATAACTTTTTTAGGTGTTGTTTGGAGCCTAAGAACGCCTCCAACCCCTTGCAAATAATAACGGGCCCTTTGAGATGTCTACGATGTACACAAGTGGTGGGGAAGGAGGTAGATTGGGACGCTGGAATCCCTCCCACACATCTATGATTATCTACAATTAGTTATGGGAACATGAATAGGGAACAATTACTGAATTAGCAACACATCCCTGACATCGAAACTATTCCTTTTATAAGCAACTGTATTCGTGATCCATGCTTCTGCAACAGTATTTTGGCCAGTTGGCCAACAGTTGGACTTCTCATACTCGCACAAAAAAAAACAATGAAATCAAAACATAAATAAACCCAAATGTAAACCTAGACGAGATCATTGTTTTCGAACAAAGTCTCTTGTCGAAACCCAGCGTATTCAGATACAATCGCTTCAATCAATATGGAAGATGGCTCATAAAATGGCCATACAAGAGATATCGAACGAGAGCCATGCGGGGAGCAGCAGTATCGTGGAGGCGGCTGACAGCTTCAGTGTGTACTGACATTCGGTTGTGAACACATAGCAAATATTCATCAACAAATATACATGGCTTTGTATTATCGGGGATCGATATGGCATGTACATTATGGCACCAACCCCGCCGGTCGGGTTCAGTGTGACCCGGCGAAGTAGCTGATGACTAGCGATTGCAATAGAATCCCGCAACTTGTGGTCGACCACGAGTCGCTAAAGTCACGGCACCAGCCTACCCCAAGGCTCCGTGCCGTCTGGAGCGAGCCGTTCCGTGGCGGCGGCACCTAGTTGTAGACGTGGTCAGCCAATATACTGACACGCACATGACGGCGCACACGTGGCCGGCTGGACCTAGCTGCCGACGTGGTCAGCCAACACACTGACACGCACATGACGGCGTACACGTGGCCGGCTGGACCTAGCTGCCGACGTGGTCAGCCAACATTCTGACACGCACATGACGGCACACACGTGGCCGGCTGGACATAACAAAACTTTGGATTTCAGCCACTTCCTTTTCAATGCCATTTTCAGACACTTGAATTCATTTCAATTCCAGTGTATTTCAATTTTTCAGATTTACCATTGCTAAAAATGAAGTTTTGGTGACTTGTGTTGGACCTGATTCACCATCACCATAGTGAATCAGGTACAACAATGTTAGAGCAATGTTTTAAGTATGTTTAACGTTGCCCTCTTGTAGCAGGAAAAACATAAATTATCGGACGATGGTTTTATGGTAGCAAAGATGAACATGCAATTTCATTTCCCATGCTATCCTGTTTTATGGGTACACATTCCCCCAGGCCGGGAAATGCGTCCCTCTGAAAAGGTTCCAGTGTTCCCGCTCGCATTTTTCAGCTTCAGGCGCCTCTATTAAATAAAAAGGCTCCCCTTGGAAGGAAAGGCGCCCCTTGCGGAAGAGCCGAGTACATCCCTCCCCCTCGAATTTTGCAGCGAGAGGCGCCACTTCAGGCGCTTTCACAGTGGAGCCGATCCAAATAAATGGCGCCTCTCCAGACAGGTGCCCACATGATAATTCCTGGGTTCTACACCTGATTACAACATTGCTCTCTCGCGGTTATGAACTCGGGCTAGTTATAAAATTGCGCGCATTCACGTGTGGCTTCTCTTGCAAATTTGACAACAGTTGAGTCATCAAGAGGAAAGCGGTCAAACTGAAAAGAAAGTTATATGTTTTGTATGTCCGTAACAGCAATGTGGCAGCATAAATTAAAAACCGGCGATGAGAGCACCGTCCGAACAGGTTACGATGAATTTCTTGGGGAGCCCTTGTCATATAGGATGCGAGTGACTGCTATCACAAAGGCTGCAAACAAACATAGATCTGACCGTCCTATTCCTACTACACTCAATAGTTGTAAACACGCCGGACCTTCGACATTTTTGAAATTACTTCGATATCTCAACATTCTGATACCGTACGGCAAGCCACGTCAAGTGATACCCACATGATGCAAATTGAAGCCATAACCACGAAACGCAAGGACTCTGAAAATCAAAACACGCCCTGGAGGGGTGGGTGGCGAAATCCGCCTACCCCTCCCGTTTTTCGTACATCACTCCAGATAGTTACTGGCAGATAAACACCATTGTTTGCGTACCTGCTTAGAATTGACAGGCGCGTTGCTTAAAGCATGAAAAACGGAAATTGGACAACACATTTCAAGTTAGGGGCCGTTAAAGTCCAAAAATCTCGCAGCGCCAATCCACAAAAATCGGCACTGATGCGCTTCCCATAGATTGGCAAAAGGGAAATGTTCTTGGCAACACTAGCGACTTCTTTCATGTATATTATTATGCCATATATTTTCAAAGTTATGTTAGGTCACCGAGGTCAAGTTAGGTCCAGTTCATGACAGGTTAATGGAACCAAACTTGGTCAACTGGAATGCTGTCATAAATGCAAATGACTGTCATGCGGTTGATGTCACTTTGTGTGTTATTCCCTACACATCTTGAAAACTACTGTTTGTTATTGTGTACCTAAGCGCTTCCATACTGTATTCATGTACTTCACTCCATTCTTTGCGAAGCCGATTGCGACGAGCCGCCCAACGGAGATGTCAGGGGGCGGCCCGGTTACAGTAACCGCAGCAGGTAATGGCCCGATAAATTGCTGCTATATGGATGACCTGAGGTCAAATGTCGGGTCTAGCATCTGAACTGCATCAGTAGTAATGTCCAAAACACATTGATGCACCGACAACACGAGCAACCAACAAACCAAGCACTACATCCACGAACAAACCAACCACAACACCCATGAAAACCAGAACAAAACCTACGCGACACTAGACAGTATAGGAACAAACTACCGAACAACTCCTCAACCCAGTCTCCCCCAACTGTGCCCATGACATGTGTTTATATTTTTTTAAATCGAAGGAAGCTGGTGCCAGACCGACATCAGAACCTCAAACAAACGTAAAAAGGAATGTGGAAAAAACAGAAGAAAAAAAAAAAAAAAAAAACAAACAAACAAAAAGAAAGGAAAAAAGTACAAAAGGAACCGAAAAAACAACAACAAAGAACTAGATAAAAGAAAAAAAAGAATGTAAGAGACAACTAACAGTGTATGACCATGTATGTTTGCAATGTTAATACCAAAGGCGATGACCCCCAACCCCCTCCACCAACTACTACCAGGCACCGTCCGGACCACCACCTCCAACCGACTTCAAAGTCGTAAACAGCCGAAATCACCACACGGTGGCAGGCTGTTATAGTTCACTCACACACACGCACACTCCTAGCTGGATGCTGCATGCGAGTAGAATGATTTCAAGGTTAAAAAGCCATGCATTTGACATATCGTTCAACACCTTGCACTATGCATATGTGTATCGACCTTAAACCAGTCAACCACGTCGGCCATTGAATAAGCCAGACCGTCCGCTGGTGTCAGTTCCCTGTAGCCCTGTTCCAAGCCTGCGTTGGAAAACCACGCATCAACTACCCCTCCCCTCCCCCCAGACGACCGCACGATGTAGTGCCTCACCCTCGCCGTATCCAGTGACATGTGCAGTGGCGTCTTCAGCTTGATCTCCAAGGATATCTCCACATGACTGACAGGGAAAAGATGATGCGCCAACAGCACAATAGCATATAGATCTGAAGATACTGTACATGTTGACAAAATGATGAATAGTTCAACAACTGTGTCCGCCACTGCAGTCGTCCGATTCCCAGCCTGCGTGGCTGGGCGCTCGACGCCGCAGCCCGGCTCGGATTTCCCCGAAGAGGCGAGCTGGCCGCGATCTGAACGCCAGTCTGCTTCTAAAGCAGAGCTGATCTAGAAGCGGCTAACTAATGGCGATCTTGCAATTTCTAATGGAGCACTGAATCGGTACAAAGTAAATGAGAGTACTCCATATAGGCTCACAATTACCTCTGGTATTCTCTTCCTCAATCAACAAACATAAAGATATGTCATTTGTGAAGGTATTACTGAAGAAAAAAACACTAGGTGGTCATGAATATTGCGGAGGATCGAGGAGGGACGCTCTGACTTATTTATGTCTCCTGGTAGATCTAGAGAACCAGGGGATAAGCAGCATATTTTGTGCCGTCGCAACAGACTAGATGACAGCCTGCCCTAGCTCTGCTGTTAACGGACCAATAGGTGACTGAGCCACAGCCGAGCTCGGCACCTAGTAATATGCAGCGTGAGTGTAAATGTGTGTGTGTATGTGGGTGTGTAGGTATGTGTGTATGTATGTGTGTGTGTATATTTGTGTGTATGTGCATTTGTGTGTTTGTGGCAGGAGGTGGCTTGATCACTAGAAGTCACTATGATCACTAGCTACCCGCTCTTCGCGAGGGGTGACGTCGCGAAGCACGAGTCTCTGAGATGGCTGCCGGGCTTCCAGCGCTGAAACAAACGCTTGCGAGTCCTGCAAAACTATCGTGAATTTAACGTCGGCGAACACAAGGCACAAGAACAACTGAAGGCGCGGCATATACCTAATCTATATATCTATATCTAAATACAAGTCCATGTCTTCATCTAAAAAAAAAAAATATATATATATATATATATATATATATATATATATATATATATATATATATATATATGCATACATACATTGATATCTATATCCATATATTCCTCTCCCTCTCTCCCTTCTCCATCACTCTTTTCATCTCTTGATCTTTGTATCTCTTGATCTATATATCTCTTGATCTCTGCATCTCTTGATCCCTGTATCTCTTGATCTCTGTATCCCTTGATCTATATATCTCTTGATCTCTGCACATCTGTATCTCATTCAGTGATTCAATCTTGCTATTCGGGGCAGCATCGTGACTAGGGACTGTCTAAAGTAGAAGAGCGGGCATCTGAAGTCGAAGAAATGGTAGGTTATAGAGGGTTCATCTAAGGTCAGAGTGACGACCTAGCGGTGACATCGGACGTAAATGAGCAGACTTCATTTGAACACGGTCACCCAGAGGTACCATCGAACGAACTATGAAACATCATGCGAACCTCAACACATCTCCGCATTATATCACCCAGAAGCCAATAGACGGCACGATACTAAGTATGACTAACCTTGGGTGTAGCCCATAAAATATTTATTTCCATAATGTATTATGGTAGCATAGGTACAATAATGAAGTCTACACCTTACTACATCAACTTCAAGTGCGGGAATGTCACAAAAATTGCGTCAAAGACCCCAAACAGATGTCGGGCCCCGGAAGGAAGTGCGTTTGAGCACGGAAAAAATGCACCAGGAGCCCGAAGAATCGCACCGGGGCTCACAAATATCGCGCAGGAGGCTAACAAAAATAGAAGTCGATCCCAATAAATCACAAAGGGATTCTATCGAGTTCACCCGAGCACCGGACAATTCAGAAGAGGTCACGAAAGGAAATTAGCCTGAGGGCCATTCTACTCTGAATGGTGCCATCCGCTGGAGAAAAAAAAACTCGTTGAGCAGCTGCAGTGGCATGCTAAAGAGGAAAATCTCCCTGCGTCCTAGCAGGGCGGGCTCCGAAGAACCCAAGAATCGCGCCGGGGTCCACAAAAAAGGTTCTAGGGCAAGATACATTCGCTTCGGGCCCCCATAATTAATGGTTTTAAAAAAATACAGCGGACACCAAAAAACTTGCTTCGGGCTCTAACATTTGCGCCGGAGAACGTTAAAATTAGTCTGGGCCTGGGGTCGGATTAGCACAACGAGACCTGTGAACTGGCGCCAACACCCCCACCCACAAATGTCGCGCATGGGACCCAAAATTCCCGTCGGTAGTCGCGTAAGTTCTGGCCGAGGCATCAATAATTCCCTCGGGGGTCACAAAAATTGGCGTTGATGTCCCCAAATAAGCACAGCGTGGTCCCAAAGTCGCAACGCAACCCGACAAGAATTAAGCCAGAACCCTAAAAAGTAAAGGGAGGTACCGAAAAATAAATGTTCCGACCAGAAAAATAACCCCTTAGTCCAAACATACTACGAGATGCCTTAACAAATCGCATACGACACCGAAAAACATTCCGGAGCTCGACAAATCCCGGCGGGACATAAAAATACAGAAATGTCGCCGAGGGCCTGAAAAATCAGGCCTTGGCTGGGACTTTACATCATTCAGAATCAGTCACTAAAAACTGTCAAGCCCAGAAAAGTGACGTCGGATTCTGCCGGAACCACGCGACTGGGCCAGAAACGTCGAGACCGGATCCAAAGAAATTATACCGGGCCCTTAATATTGTGCTGAAGTCCCACAAACATGAGGAAAAAACACAGCGGGACTCAAAGAGCATAACTGGAGGACGAAAATGCGCCGAGCGCTTCAAAGCTTTCCGAGTCTGGAAAGAAGCGGCATTGCCTTAAGACATTCTGCTGCTCTAAGTATACACACCGGAGCTAAAAATCAAGACACAACGGTCCCTCAAAGCACAGCGGGGTTTGATACAGTATGGGGCCTCAAAAACAGGCTAGGTCCCTAAAAAATCGACATGGTCCTAAAAAAGGAATGAAAAGACAGTGCACTAAATGAACACTGCGGGGCCTACGAAAACGCACCGATGCTTACAAATTATCGTCAGTACACAAAAATAAGTAACAAAACTTTACCTTTGTTTACAAAGCCGGTATCGCATACACGTGTCGAGCCCCAAGCAAAAAATTGCTGATGCATTAAAACACATCCGGAGACAAAGAAAATCGGAAAGGTTAAAAAGAACACCTAACTGGAGTCTCAGTTCGGTACCCAATCTGGAAGCGTTTTAATCAGAAATGAGGTGCGTCAAAGCTAAGCGGTTATCCGGATTTCTTAGCCACTAGAAAACGTGGGAAGGAGAGAGCTAGTCATCGAAGTGAATTCAGGATGGGCCCTTGCGGCCCTAAGTCTGAACACGTTATGCCTTTATGAGGTGTCGTGTGTTGTCACCTATCAGCTGTTTTGCACTGCTTTGTTGGTTCTCAACATATGCGCTTTCATTCCGCTTCAGCCGGGTGTCACGTGATGCAGTTGTAGCATTTCGTTTCAAGTGGCAAATATTATAAAGTGCACGATGTGCACTACACAAATGTTTGAGGTGACTGATGAGGCCCTAAGGACGAACACAATACCATATGTTATTATTTATAGAGCTTTTGTTTTCCCCATTCTGTCAGCTTGCCAATCATGGCCTCCCACAAACCGGATCAAAGCATCTTCAACCAGCGATCACCCGTCTTTTCTTTTATCTTCATCTCCAACAATAATCAAGATAATTTCTTCATCGGCCAGCAAGTAGGCTTCGTTCTTACTAGCAGCCAGTGCAAACTTGTAAGGTGAACACTGCCTTAGAAACGTCTGTGGGCCAATAAGTACTAAGTATAGCTATATCTGGCAATGTTAATAAAATCAAACCCTTTCTCACCTTCACATTCAAGTAACTTGCCATGAAAATATGAACGTGTGAAGAATGTCTAAGGGGAAAAACTCAACTCAATGAACAACAATCTGAATTGTGGAAAAGCATAGATCGGTGAACTCATAATGACCCCCTGCAGCTTTTGGCCATTTCAAAATATTCGTATACGGGATAATTTGGACTGGCGTTCTATTCTTTCTCCCCATGAACATCGGTGAACAACGGATGTTCTTTAGCGGTCCCCATCTTAGTGGTAAAAGTTGTGTGTTTACAATTAAAATTATCGGGTTATCAACCCAAAAGTGCTCAACCATGGTATTTTGCGAAATTCCTTGATGCGTCCCTGTTGTTCACCCTGGCCCACTCACTTTTGGGGACGTTCCTACGCCTGACCAGGCCATGAAAAGGCATCGTTGCATTTCACGGCCTGGTCATTGCATGGCATATTGCAGACGGATAACATGCAAATGTCTTGCCATCATCCGCCACTGCGTGTCGCATTATTTTCCCACGCGTCGACGCATTGCAGGCGAAAATCGTGTGAATGTTATACGATCATCGGCCACTGCGCAACGCCTTACTTTCCCACGCGTCGATGCGCGGGCTACGGAGCTCTCTAACAATAGGACAGCTGCACGCAAAGAGCACGTACTCAATTGTATCATCCTGCCATCTGGCGAGAAATATTGTTACCTATGATTCAGCATTCAATCTCATGAGTGTAATACGTAGACCGTGCTGCTACCTAGCGATAGCTATCTGAAGTGATGCTTCTGGAAAATTTAAAAAGTTATTGAATCTGTGGAGGCTACAACCTGTGGAGGTTACGACCGCTGCTGAGTTGTAGAGGTTATGACCGCTTCGTACTTGTGGAGGTTGCAACCTGTGGGGATTACGACCTGTAGAGGTTATGACCTGTGGAGGTTATGACCGCTGCGGACTTGTGGAGGTTACGACCTGTGGAGGTTATGACCGCTGCGTACTTGTGGAGGTTGTGACCTGTGGAGGTTATGACCTGTGGAGGTTACGACCGCTGCGGTGTGTTGAATTTGTGGAGGTTGTGACCTGTGGAGGTTATGAACTGTGGAGGTTATGATACGCTGTCGTTTCGGCACCTCCAGCTAAATGTGCCCATGTGGCAGACCAATTGCTTCAGCCTTGTCCCACAAGACAGGTTGGTGAGGCACACCAGTTAGGATGTAGGCAGAAACACAGTGAGATGTAGGCGGTGCTAGTAGATCATCGCCCTGCTGCTTTGTGATGCGATACCTCAAAAGGTTCCGTCATTGCCTGCTTTGAAGTGAGAATAATGCGTCTTAAGTGTGTTCATGTGTGTCCCACATAACTCTGAAGTAATCATCATGTGCTTCTGCGTGACATGAAATGTATTTAAATACGGGTTCAGATCAGACAGCTTGGACGATATTAGGTGTCGCTGGTGAACAATTGCACACTTGAATGCACCCTTGCCAATATGGTTGAATAAATATTTCCATTGAATTGCAGTTCGTACCCTAAAATGAACGCAAGCAGTCGTCAATGAGAAGACTGGCCAGACTGCTCCAGGACCGCTGGCATCATACCATCAGGTGACGACCCAAGGGTATCCACTACTCGGGCTCACATTTCCAGCGCATGGCCATGGATATCCACTGGCCGGTGTGACATTCTGAGCACATGGCCTCAGGGCATCCCCATGTGACAATGCATCGGTGATGTCTTCTCCGGAGAGGAATGCCACCCATGGGACGGACAGCCGCATCGATCTGGTCCCACGCTTGCATGGCAAGGCTCGGACGTGTACTGCACACACGGGCAAGTCAGAACTTCAGTGGCTGTGTTGGCTGCTGGGACTGTGTCGGTGCGGTTGCAAGGGTTTCGTCAGCTGGCTGGGTTGGGGTGCTGCCACCCCGGGCACCAGGTGAGCCGCCTACTCTGGGCCGGGCACCCGTGTCACCACCTGGGCACCAGGTCAGCCGCCTATTGTTGGCGGTGCGGTGTCACCAACTCGGGTACGAGGTGAGCTGCCGACTCTGGGCCGGGTGTGCGGTGCCACCTCCCCGGGCACCAGGTGAGCTGCCGACTCTGGGCCGGGTGTGCGGTGCCACCTCCCCGGGCACAGGTGAGCTGCCGACTCTAGGCCGGGTGTGCGGTGCCACCTCCCGCCAGGTGAGCTGCTGACCTGGGTGTGCTGCCGTACGAGGTGAGCTGCCGACTCTGGGCCGGGTGTGCGGTGCCACCTCCCCGGGTACGCGCTCGGGCCGGTGTGGGTCCACCTCCCCGGGCACCAGGTGAGCTGCCGACTCTGGGCCGGGTGTGCGGTGCCACCTCCCGGGTACGAGGTGAGCTGCCGACTCTGGGCCGGGTGTGCGGAGCCACCTCCCCGGGTACGAGGTGAGCTGCCGACTCTGTGCCGGGTGTGCGGTGCCACCTCCCCGGGCACCAGGTGAGCTGCCGACTCTGGGCCGGGTGTGCGGTGTCACCACCCGGGTACGAGAACCGCGTGTGCGCACCTCCCCGGGTACGAGGTGAGCTGCCTATTCTGGGCCGGGTGTCGGTGCCACCTCCCCGGGTACGAGGTGAGCTGCCACTCTGGGCCGGGTTCGGCCGGTGACCCGACTCGGGCCGGGTGCGTGCCACCTCCCCGGGCCCAGGTGAGCTGCCGACTCTGGGCCGTGTGTACGGTGTCACCACCCTGGTACGAGGTGAGCTGCCGACTCTGGGCCGGTGTGCGGTGACTGCCACTCTGGGCCGGGTCAGAGCTGCCGACTCTGGGCCGGGTGTGCGGTGCCACCTCCGGGCACCAGGTGAGCTGCCACTCTGGGCCGGGTGTACGTGAGGGCCACCTCCCCGGGTACGAGGTGAGCTGCCGACTCTGGGCCGGGTGTGCGGTGCCACCTCCCCGGGCACCAGGTGAGCTGCCGACTCTGGGCCGATGGGGGTGTGCGGTGCCACCTCCCCGGGTCGGGTGAGCTGCCACTCGGCCGACTTGGGCTGGGTGTGCACCTCCCCGGGCACCAGGTGAGCTGCCGACTCTGGGCCGGGTGTGCGGTGCCACCTCCCCGGGTACGAGGTGAGCTGCCGACTCTGGGCCGGGTGTGCGGTGCCACCTCCCCGGGCACCAGGTGAGCTGCCTATTCTGGGCCGGCGCAGCGATAAGTATCTGATAACCCATCTGTAATGGTCGCCTGGCATGGCGCAGACGCTCCTCGGCCGCGATAATGGCCTCCCAGCGGGGTCGGGGATCTGCCCATCCGTCACACACCGATTGACCGTGCAACAATGGCGCGCGCTATCATGCTGCCCCACTGCAATCAATGGCGCCGCCTGTCTGGCAGGCGTGTTGGCTGCCCGCCACCGGCACAGACATGGCCTGCAGCCGACATCCGCGACGGTACACAGAAGGAAAGTCCGCAGATGTCGACTCAGACCGAGCGATGTCCACCGCCATAAGGATGTCGACTCAGGCCGAGCGATGTCCACCGCCATACAGATGCGACTCAGGCCGAGCGATGTCCACCGCCATACGGATTCAGACTCAGGCCGAGCAATGTCCACCGCCACACAGATGTCACCGGCGATGTCCACCGCCACACAGATGTCGACTCAGGCCGAGCGATGTCCACTGCCATACGGATGTCGACTCAGGCCGAGCGATGTCCACCGCCACACAGATGTCGACTCGGGCCGAGCGATGTCCACCGCCATACAGATGCCGGCTCAGGCCGAGCGATGTCCACCGCCATACGGATCCGACTCAGGCCGAGCAATGTCCACCGCCACACAGATGTCGACTCGGGCCGAGCGATGTCCACCGCCACACAGATGTCGACTCAGGCCGAGCGATGTCCACCGCCACACAGATGTCGACTCAGGCCGAGCGATGTCCACCGCCATACGGATGCCGGCTCAGGCCGAGCAATGTCCACCGCCATACAGATGTCGACTCGGGCCGAGCGATGTCCACCGCCATAAGGATGTCGACTCAGGCCGAACAATGTCTACCGTTCTACATACCCGTAGCCCTGCTGAGGGCCATGTTCCACCCCAGGCCCTTTGGTACCCGGGGTGATGGCACTCAGAGTATGCTGACTGAGGCCCAACAAACTCTGATTGCTCCACACATGCTAGATGAGGAACGGCAATGTCTCACCTCCCTACAGACGCTGACTGAGGGTCAACGATCTTACCATTCGCCCCACAGACGATGACGGAGGACCAACAATGTCTCACCGTTTCACAGATGCTGACTGAGGCTCGGGCCGAGCGATGTCCAACAGTCTCACCATTTTCCCCATAAATGATGACGGAAAATCAACAAAGTCTCACCGTCCCACAGATGTCGACTGAGTTAGAGCAGTCTCAACTCTCCATAAATGCCAACTGAGGCCCAACAGATTTTCACACTGCCATAGTAAATTGTGCAACATAAGCCAATACTTTTGTTGGTACGTGAGCAGTCCGCTGACAGTAAGCTGTGATTTCTCTCATCCGAAGCCTTTCGCTCGCTTGCTTGAACTGCGCTTTTTCAAACAACCACTCCGATAATCTACTTCGCTTCTCCCATCTCCAATTTTCACCATCACCAAGATCGTGCTGTAGTCCAGTGAATGGGACCATGATAATTGGTTCTGCAAGTAGCATAAATCTACTATTGGTTTTCAATCAAATGGTGATTAATGCATTTAATCAGCGTAACAAGCCTTCACTATTAAGTGGTGTCAAATGACAGTACAAAGAGAAGGTCGTCCAGACTACTAAGCCCAACAGCGATATCCACGTGTTCTTGAGTGTCGCAGCAGTTGGTGCCGCGCCGTACTGGGACACGGTTCTGAATTATAGGAGCCGACAGGGCCGGCGGGCCACGATTCCCCTAATCACGGCACATGAGAGCCATTTCTGGAGCGTGTCGAGAAGGAAGCTCGCAATCATTGACCCGTAAAGGAGGCGATGGGCCAATACAATGCGACACGGACGCGCTCCTCGCACGTGAAATCCATATGGAAGTGGGTAGTAGATGATGGGTAACAACTCAAGTTCGGGACCAAAGAGCACGCATTTCAAGATAGAGCGCGTGCAATTTGAACGTCTCGACAGGTATTCGAGCCCGAGCACACCTCCGGTTCGGCGAGGTGCCATGAATAGCTTCTCCACAGTTATAGCTCCAGAGCACGGTGTGTGTGCCAAGTGCTTGGCATGCATCATAACAGTCAGCTTAGAGAAGCGGCTATGGTGTTCTTGCATTTCTGGCTACCATCGCTAGCATTTTCCTGAACTCTGATCCTGAAATTACTAACTGATCGCAACTTGTCATACGTTAATTGTTCCCTGGCAGGAAAACTAGTGCAACCAATTATATTTAAATAGCTGCATTCTCGTTGACATATGCTTGCAATAAAGAAGGTGATCTAGCGAAATTACAAGTATTTCCAAAAGTCATGATAATGATGTGAGTTATGTTGTAATTTATTGTCATTTAACGAAGCGCTACGGTAGGTCCTGATATGCTCATCGGAGTATAACGTATAATTAGCTTAGCATAGTCTTTAATTGTATTAGTTTTTTATCTTAAGGTGAGAACATTATTTCATAGCAACGCCCTGTGGGCATTGGAAGCCTATAGCCAATGACCCCGATGGAAATGGTGAATGATATCATGTTCTCATCTTAAGCTAGAATACTAATGCAGTTAAAGGCTATCCTGCACTAATTTTGAACTGTCTACCATTCAGCAGCATGCGACGTTCTCCGATGCTAATATCACAATGTCGTACACACCTGAACATGACTCTGATTTTCGGAAGCATTAATTAACTGGACAAGCACTCTCTAAGAGCGAACCCACCAGCCAACTATCATATATTAACTTCGAGTGCAACATGAAACCGGTTATGCCAATGCGTGATTTGACTCTGGCAGAAGCGGTACGCTTGGCAGCTGTGCCTCCCTGATTCTGTACCGTGATCCGCCCTCGTGACGCGAGGACCTCTTTCTTTTGCCAGGATGTATGACATATTTTCTAAAAAGTACACGGAGTTCAAGCACGAAGGGTCCGAAAAAAATCACACGAAAAGCCTCAGGGGTCGGCGGAGTCCCTCCCTCTCCTCATGGCACAACAATAGAGCTAACATCTGGACCTGCTTAAAACTTGGAAATTCGCGCCATGTCCTTTACAGGTTCGATTACTACGCTCTGCAAACAAGGCTGTAGTCTGCGAGAGCTGCAGATGCTTCAGTGATGTCGCTTTATTTAAATGACGTTTGGTGCTCGAGAAGTATTTCTTGTCATGAAGTTTATATATGGGTTTGTTTCAATTAGAGACCAAGTATGCTTGGTATTCTTTTTCTTCGGGAGGGGTACCATAACTACTGCAAAACATAATGCAAAGTGGTTACTTTTCAGGGAACTACTGTCTGTCGAGGATCATGGCGAGCGAAGGCGAAGTCCAAACGCATCTACTTCCACACGATGCTTCACCTGAGCAACTCGGCTGGCCCAGGCAGACTTTTGGCTGCTTGGGCCAGCCCTAAAGCGAGTTACACTTTTATTGCAGAGTTTCGCGTTCGCATTTTGCGTTCATTCCCAGTCAGATGTGTTCTTTTAAGTTGAAGTTGTATCAGTCAACTTTGGACCATCTTTCGAGTGCGTTTGACAACCTAATCACGGGTGCCAGGCATATCGTGTGATCCTGGTTTTGAGCGGATCCCAGTCGGTCGGCCGTTCCCTGCGGCCGCTGACGTCAGCAGCTCGCCTCGAGTTTAGACTGTGGCCGGATGTTATGCCGAGTCAGCTTCCGTTCTCACGGGCGGCGGCTGACCGATCGTCACATGCATCATATTGCCATGTACTATGTGATCGTACTACATGTGGGGCGTGTCTGGAGTGCGACGACCAGACCCATCCTTTCGGTTGTGTTGCAATGGGTGATGCCGGCCAGTGACTGGCTAGGGCGTTGGTAGGCTGGTCCCCCTTCCCATGAGCGACTAGTCCCCTCTCGTGCGCGCGGCTAATCCCAGACGAAGTTAAGCGGTCAATGCAGTAAGATGTGACCCAGGAGTATGATGTGAATTGGGGACGATTGTCCGTTGTTGGTACCTATAGATTTGAGGGCAAGAACTTGGTAAGAAACTCGTTGGTGCTTACTTTGCTCTGCTGTTGAAGCTGTCGCATACGTTGTCGCCGTAATGCAAGTTATAAGTCTGGTCAATACAAAGGCTTTAACGGCTGTTGTGTTTGAGAACCAGCTACCATAGAATTGAGGCACTGCCAGGCGAAACGAATTGCCTGCAATAGATATCTCACCGCAAACTGGCAGCCGCCATCCGTTCCCGTAGCTTAGTGGTGTGGCGGCCAGTTAGTGTCTCGGAAGCCGTGGTTCGATCCCCTTTGAAACTTGCTCTCGCTTGTCCAGCACCGTCATAGGCGCATTATGCTGGTGCTGATTACCAGCCAAGGCGAAGCCCGAGCGAGGCTACTCTCGTGTCGTATATGGTACAAGCGTTCAGCCGAATGCATCGACCCGGCCGTCACGCCCGTGAAATTGTGATCTATTTTTGTTACAGTATTTCGCGTATTAATTTTTGCGCTTAGCGTCAGATGTACTCTTTCGATTTGGATTCTGATCATTTGAATCCCGATACTCTCTATGAAATACTTTGAATTGTGTTGAAACAAGTAGGTTATTGCCGGCGTTCCCGTTCATGAACAGCGTTCAACAGTGTTCGCATTATATTACTGCATTTTAACCTCTAATTGTCTCACTCCGGGCTAGGTCTACTCTTTCCAGTCTTATAGTTGCCAAAATCTATCACAACATTGATCCCGAAATTCTTTAATCCGTCCCGTCTCAGGGGGTTCTTTAACCGCCCCGCCCCGCACTCAGGTTTTTCTCGGATAGTGGACGATCGGCGCGGGGCAGCGCGCCAAAATTTGGCATACCTTTTTCCACATCAATTTGGCATGCCGTTTCAAAATGTTGAAGTCAGGTCATTTAGGGTCAACGAGTTAGTCAAGGTCAAGTGAGGTCACCTCCAAAAAGTTAAACCAGTCGTCACGCTTTAACGGATACAGATATTTTAATGAAGCTTTCAGCGTTTGCTTATCTTTAGGAATTCAACAAAAGTATGAGTGGAATATTTCAATTTTTTCGTTTTTCACTACATATAGAGTTTGCGTGTTTGTCAAATTGCAGTTCAAATAGAGGATTCTGGCTAAAGGATTCATTTTTGATTAGTGGAAGTTGACTTCCAGCAACGTTTCGCTGTCTGCTCTACCCATTGGAAAAAGAAAATTAAAGACAACTTGGAAGCTCAAAATTTTGAAATTTCAAAAAAATATATTTGGGGGGGGGGGCAAAATATATAGCCCTAGTCTATTTCGCCGTCCTTTTCTCATTCCAAATAAATGTTTTTACATATATCTCCCAAAATGAACTCCCCAGAGCCAAAAACATAATGTAAGTCGTGAAAAGTCGTGAAAATCTAGCCCCCCTGATAACGTCACTTTTGGTGGAAATTGTTTTGTAGGGTGGACCCGGACCCTACTCGTCGAGCCCATTCCGATGACACCTCTTTCGTTTTCATGCGATGCTTAGTTTGGATTTCAGAGGGGATACTACCCCCATCCCCACCCCCCCCCGAGACGAGGTGTGAGGATCTGACCGGAAAGACGGCGCGGGTTAAGCGTACGTTCAAAGACAGGTCGTGGAATTCTTGCGTGCAGGCAGACTGTGATACACACTGACACTGCGACCAGCAAGTCCCATCCATTCCTGGTGGTGGAGAGGATTAATATCACCGGGGTGTCGAACTCAAGCCCAGGGAGGAGACTCTTCATTGTCAAAAGGAGCTCTTATTTCTGCCTTGAGTCATGCAATTTGGATCATGGTTATGCATTAAGAGTGGTAAACGCCGCCGATAATTGTTCTTGTATTTTTCAACCATTTGCTTGTACCACATATTTAAACATATTGCAGGTTTCTGTGAGAGAATGATGTGGAGCATTGAACGCTCTGGCGGCGATGTCCAGGTTATTAAAGACCATTGTTGACACTTCAATAAAAGCTATTCAAGTAAATTTCAATTGAAATGATTCAATCAGTGACGCCTTAAATTCATCTAAATTTACGAGATGGAAATTATTGTTGAGTTTCAACAAATAAGCCATCCTGGCAAATGCTCGACACGTATGCTCAGGCAAACCAAGACATAAATAAAATATGGCATATCCGTGTCGTAGATGTCATACAGGGTGTATGTACACTTATCCATCACTAACTATAAGCTCCATAGTAATAACGCAAACGATCCAAGCGAACTTTTATACCAAGAACTAGTTATTTATAAAGAAGGAATAAAGCCATCTAGCTTATAGGCTTACATGTGATGCAGCATTAAAGTAAAGCTGATCAGGATCCCATTGATTGTGTGCATGTAAGAAGGAACAATATCGAGGAGGTTGTGGAACAAAGTTGTCGGCTCCAACATCACCTAACTGCTTGACATGAGGGAATTTTAACACCAGCACCCGTTCTTACTCATCATGTATGGCGCTGAATTATCGACGGATTGATATTCGGAAATATTACTGATACCGATGGAAATATTCAGTACAAACTTAAATTTGCAGCTAAATATCTCCGCCTTCTCAATGCATTCACTGATAAACATACTTCACTATGCACTCATCAAACGAAAGTAGCTAGACATGCAGTGATAACTGCGTGAAATTGATGACCGTAATTGATACCTGCCTGTGCATGGTTGCCGGACCAAACTGCTGTACTTTGATAAGTGAGAGTAAACAGGGCAGCAATGTAATGAGAAGGATAATCCCACAAAAACGCAAACGGTACCTGAAGAGATTGCTTGTCAAATAATTTTGTTTTTGTTTCCTTGCTTACTTTTTGCTGTTTGCAAACACACTCTCCCGTGCTACATTCGATGCAAGAATATGAAGTCGGAAAGCCTAGGAAAAGTGTTTACGAGGTTTGTCCTCTGGCGAATGGTAGTTGAAACAACAGGCGTTTTCTTGAGATGTGGACAACAACTATCTAATGAATATTCTACGAGGACCCCATACATAATTCGGCAGTGGTTGGGGTAACTGCAGCTGGCCGTATAGTGTACCGCACGCCAACAATATCACCCAACAAATACGATCACGACTAGTTGAAGCAGGTAGGCCAAAAATGGTTCTTGAGGAAAACTGCTTTCAGTCCCGGCTCGGTATCACCATCAGTTCACTGTACTTAGGTAAGGTCGACTAACAGTACCATCCATTTTATCAGGCAGAGTTTGATGCCGAATGTTGCAGCTCGAGTGTACCATTTGACTTATCTGTGCGAGCAATTCCCGAAACGCGCTTATGAAATGCAACGGTATACAAATCAATGTGATATTCGCATAATTAACACTTAGCACCACTCCACTGCAGAAAAATAAAGCTCGAGCACTCTAGCAGTCACACCATACTGGATAAAGGTGCCGAGTGCCGATGGAAGTGCTGAAGTGGATGACTACGTTTTCCACAAATGCCTCGCTTCAGGGATGAGCTATGCGGCAGTGTTCGATCGGCAGCATGTGGCAGCTCGCTAAATCAAACTTTCTTTTAATCAGGCAGCTATTGGACCACGATACCAGCGCAGCACATCTGTGGAGCGGCGTTACATCCAACAATATGTTTTCTCTGATAGTGTTGGCCACGTGTTACTGGGCGACTACTGCCTACTCAGTCGACATCTGTCGGCGTCAGCCTCGCTCATGTGATCCACACGGCCGTAAGCGGTGCAATATTTGCGCCAGTCGTCAGATATTCTTCTGCCGCGTATCCATTGATCTCCTAACCTAAATGGTCAATAACATCGAAATAAAATAGTCAAGGATGCGAGTGTCTGATGATGAATCAGCGATAGATATCGAGAAATCCAGGCATACTGTGCATTCTTGGTGTACATTTCTAAAATATATATTTAACTCTAGAAGTACGGGGCGAATTTTCCCCTCCCTTCACTCCCTTAATGCTTTTCCAGGATAGCCACGGAATGCTCGGAGTGATCATGCTCTTTTTTAATGTCCGCCACCCAGGATCAGGTGACCAGGAGCGCCCCCTCTCCTTACCCAACGACTGCAAGCACCTTACGTTAACACCATAAAATAAACAGTAAAGTCGCGGTACTCCCAGCTAAGAGATGGAAAACAAATAAACAAGCATATAAATATCGGGTATTAGAGCAGTAGAACTAATAATAAAAAATGCTGCTACTAGTCATACCCAAAGGAGGCATATGACTGACCCTGGATCCATCCCAACAAGGAATTAGTGTCTAAACTATAATTAATGCTAGCAGCTGGTTTGTGGCCGGATGGTGGTGAGCACTCCTGATTTGTAATTATTGTTTAACTTTGGCTCCTCTCACAACTCCATCCAGCTAAGCATGGGCTTGTTGCTGGGTGGAATGTGGGAGGAACCAGTGGTTGGGTGTTTTCAACTTTTTATATGGTTACGTGCAAAGACACACACACATGCACATGCACACACATACACATAATCACATGACAACACTCCAGCACACTTACACATGCACACACACACACACATATATATATATATATATATATATATATATATATATATATATATATATATATATATATATATATATATATATATATATATATATATATATACTCACATGCCAGCATCCCTGTACAAACACACACACACACACAGAAACAATTAACTGCTAAGTATTTTAATATCTGCTCAAGAAATATGTCTTAATGTGATTTTTTAGAACACTATTAGAATTTGGTATCTCTGAATGCAGAAAATGCTTTGCTATGATGGAGTTCCAAAGATTGGGTCCAAAACATTCGATGGTGAAGAGACGATAATTTGTGTTTGAATACCTATGCTGGAAGTGGCTTTGTAGTCTTGTGGAATATGGGGAGTCAAGCAATTCTGTGAAAATTGGTCTGATAGTATGAAGTAGCTGATGATAAATGAATTTTTGCATAATAAGCATCATTTGAAGTTTTGCTAGATCTTGGACTTTTAAAATTTTGTATTTCTTCAAGATAGTGTTTGCACTCTGGGGAGGAAATACACCCTCAATAATACGCATAATTATTTTCTGAAGTAACAATAATGTGTGTGTCTGCTTAGCATAGTTTGAATCCCAGAGAAAACAGCAATAATTGATATATGGAACAATTAATGCATTATACAATTTTAGGAGGTGATTTTTCCCTAGGAGATATTTAATTTTTGATATCATTCTTATGTTGCGACTTATCATGTTTGAGACACTGCTGATATGGGATGCAAATTTCAAATTTTCATCTACGTATACACCAAGGTATTTTACCGGATTCTGATGTAAAACAGAAATTCCATTAAATTCAATCTGGATATCAATATCTGTTTTGTGATTGTTATATATCTGGTATACAGTTTTGGATTCATTTAATGACAAACGATTTGAATGTAGCCATTGCGAAATGTTTGGCAAGTAATTTGTGATCTTGTGATGATGCTCTGTATAGTCAGTGCTTTTGAAAAAATGGCAGTGTCATCAGCATATAGAAATGCCTCATATTCTACATGTAAATTTAAAATATCATTTATATATATTATAAAGAGTAAGGGGCCTAAAATTGAGCCTTGTGGCACACCCATTTCATTTTTTCTGAAAGTAGAGGTACTGCTATTTAATGTAGTAGCTTGTGTTCTTCCTGATAAATATGACTGTATTATCTTCATTGCATTTCCCTTTACACCATATTTTTCCATTTTTGCACACAATATTTCTTTGTCAACGGTATCAAATGCCTTTCTCAAGTCAAGGTAAATTCCTACAACATATTCATTATTTTCAAATCCTTTGGTAATCAGGCTCCGTATTAAGAGTAGAGTATATGGACCTCTCTTTTCTAAAACCAAATTGCTTGTCTGAAAGTAGGTTATGTAGGGTGAAATGTTCCAAGAGTTGGTTGTAGGTTATCTTTTCTAATATTTTTGATATATATGGAAGAATGCTAATTGGTCTGTAGTTACTAAATGTTGAAGGGTCACCGTTTTGTAGATGGGCTTTACAACAACAATTTTGAATGGCTTGGGGAATATCCCACTACTGAGACATAATTTAATGGTATTGGTTAAGTGTGGTAATATTGACCTATATGACTGTTTAAATATCCTAGATCTTACATATCTTCTACAATTAAATAGTAGATCATGTGGTCTTCCAATTCTGGTCTTAGGGTCCAGTACACCCGAGATAGATAAAGTCAATGTCCGGCCATCGGTTTCGAAGTTTCATGTTTCGGGGACTTTTCCAAGAATTTTCCAAATTGGAGTTTCAAAGATTCTCTAATGTGTATAAAAATAAGTTGTAGGATGACACCTCCAGTCCCACTACCTAGTCAGATGCAGATATATGGTCTGCTGGCGGCAGTTCACGATTTAACATGACCACGGTACCTGTACCCGTAAGCACTGAGCCAGTCTTGGTTTCCTCAATTCATACTCACTGGCCCGCAAGAGCGCAAGACGACAGAGCTATGCCGATGCCTGTCAGCATACCGGGAGCCATAGCAGCACCACTGTGTCAAAGTGTCACATCACTTCTCATAGGTGACTGCACATCACCAGCCACAACAATCCTCAGGTGACTGCACAACACCAGCCACGACAATCCTCAGGTGACTGCACAACACCAGCCACAACAATCCTCAGGTGACTGCACAACACCAGCCACCACAATCCTCAGGTGACTGCACAACACCAGCCACCACATTCCTCACAGTCCACTGTACACCAGCCATGCTACGCCTCACAGTCCACTGTACACAGCCATGTTACTCCTCACAGTCGACTGTACACCAGTCATGTTACCCCTCACAGTCGACTGTACACCAGTCATGTTACTCCTCACAGTCGACTGTACACCAGTCACGTTACTCCTCACAGTCGACTGTACACCAGTCATGTTACTCCTCAAAGTCGACTGTACACCAGTCATGTTACCCCTCACAGTCGACTGTACACCAGTCACGTTACTCCTCACAGTCGACTGCACACCAGTCATGTTACTCCTCACAGTCGACTGTACACCAGTCATGTTACTCCTCACAGTCGATTGTACACCAGTCATGTTACTCCTCACAGTCGACTGTACACCAGTCATGTTACCCCTCACAGTCGACTGTACACCAGTCACGTTACTCCTCACAGTCGACTGTACACCAGTCATGTTACTCCTCACAGTCGACTGTACACCAGTCACGTTACTCCTCACAGTCGATTGTACACCAGTCATGTTACTCCTCACAGTCGACTGTACACCAGTCATGTTACTCCTCACAGTCGACTGTACACCAGTCATGTTACTCCTCACAGTCGACTGTACACCAGTCATGTTACTCCTCACAGTCGATTGTACACCAGTCATGTTACTCCTCACAGTCGACTGTACACCAGTCATGTTACTCCTCACAGTCGACTGTACACCAGTCACGTTACTCCTCACAGTCGATTGTACACCAGTCATGTTACTCCTCACAGTCGACTGTACACCAGTCATGTTACTCCTCACAGTCGACTGCACACCAGTCATGTTACTCCTCACAGTCGACTGTACACCAGTCATGTTACTCCTCACAGTCGACTGTACACCAGTCATGTTACCCCTCACAGTCGACTGTACACCAGTCACGTTACTCCTCACAGTCGACTGCACACAGCCATGTTACTTCTCCCAATCGACTGCACATCAACCATATTGCTCTCCAAAATGCACGGCACATTTTTTTTGTCGTACACATTACCAGTCACGACACTACTAGAAACTGCACTGACACGCTCGTAGCTCAGATAAGCAATCACAGGTCACCAGTGATGCCAGCTGGCAGTAGTGTTTGCAAATCTGACACTATCTTTGCACCGGATCGTCGCTACCTAAGTTGGTGTCCATCGAGTGTAGTTGGCTCATCAGTCACACTCCCCTCCCCTCTGATCCTCCACGTCAGGCTGTCACACTCCCCAGCGGCAGCTGGGCACCTCCTCCTCCTTAGGCAGAGATGCCCACCGGCTGTAGCTTCTCCCACTCCAGGCAGACATACGTCAAGGTGACAGCTGGGCAACCCACCCGAAAAAGACATACTTCCAGGCTACAGTTGGACATCCCCACCCCAAACAGACATATGTCCAGGCCACGGTTGGACATCCCCACCCCAGACAGGCATATGTCCAGGCCACAGTTGGACATCCCCACCCCAGACAGACATACGTCCAGGCCGCAGTTGGACATCCCCACCCCAAACAGACATATGTCCAGGCCACAGTTGGACATCCCCACCCCAGACAGACATACGTCCAGGCCACAGTTGGACATCCCCAACCCAAGACAGACATACGTCCAGGTGACAGTTGGACATCCCCACCCCAGACAGACATACGTCCAGGCCACAGTTGGACATCCCCACCCCAAACAGACATATGTCCAGGCCACAGTTGGACATCCCCACCCCAAACAGACATATGTCCAGGCCACAGTTGGACATCCCCACCCCAAACAGACATATGTCCAGGCCACAGTTGGACATCCCCACCCCAGACAGACATATGTCTAGGCCACAGTTGGACATCCCCACCCCAAACAGACATATGTCCAGGCCACAGTTGGACATCCCCACCCCAAACAGACATATGTCCAGGCCACAGTTGGACATCCCCACCCCAGACAGACATACGTCCAGGCCACAGTTGGACATCCCCACCCTAGACAGACATATGTCCAGGCCACAGTTGGACATCCCCACCCCAAACAGACATATGTCCAGGCCACAGTTGGACATCCCCACCCCAAACAGACATATGTCCAGGCCACAGTTGGACATCCCCACCCCAGACAGACATACGTCCAGGCCACAGTTGGACATCCCCACCCTAGACAGACATATGTCCAGGCCACAGTTGGACATCCCCACCCCAGACAGACATATGTCCAGGCCACAGTTGGACATCCCCACCCCAAACAGACATATGTCCAGGCCACAGTTGGACATCCCCACCCTAGACAGACATATGTCCAGGCCACAGTTGGACATCCCCACCCCAAACAGACATATGTCCAGGCCACAGTTGGACATCCCCACCCCAGACAGACATACGTCCAAGCCACAGTTCGATAACCCCATCCCAGACAGACATACGTACAGGCCACAGTTGAACATCCCCATCCAGACAGACATACGTCCAGGCCACAGTTGGACATCCCCACCCCAAACAGACATACGTCCAGGCCACAGTTCGATAACCCCACCCCAGACAGACATATGTCCAGGTGACAGTTGGACATCCCCACCCCAGACAGACACATGTCCAGGTCACGGCTAGTATTCTCCCCACCCCAACCATGCACATGTCCCGGCTGTATTCAGCCGTGCTGACTGCGAATACCCACCTCCACCATGGGGAAAATGAAAATTGAATCGTTACCTGAAAAGGATGCCAGGTTTTCCCAACTTTGGTGGGATTTATCGCATAGTTACCAGTCGGCTTAAGGAAATAAATCGACGGTGTTTTCCAGCTGTGCCAGATTGGATTGAATGCTGAGGCTGCAGTTGCAAGACTTGTGGCGACCCAAAGAATCTATTAAGAAACGCCGGCTCTCGTTGCATATTTGCTCTGGTTCACGGAGAAGCATCACATGTTTTGAAGGGGCGGACAGTCTGGTCGCTAACAGTTATATCACTGGTTGAAGGCCCTTAACCTCAAGTTGCTAACCAACGAGGCGCACGGTCGCAAGTTTATCGTGCCAAAGCACCAGGCAAACTGTGCCGGCATGCACATTTAGCCTAATTGAAGAAGTTTAGTGACGCAACTTACGAGTGCAAGTTGGCATGGAATTGTCAAATCTGCTCCTAATCCGTCCATTCAACGGCCTACATTATGCAATTCATCGGCATGCACTGCCTTAAAGTTTGATGGCTGTGCTACGACAACTCAGTTGTTACCCTACTCCGGAAGCCAACTCCAGCACTGAATATCCCGAGACCATAAACTGTGTTGGTTCACTGTAGTAAACTGCAAGAGCACATGCCGACAGCAGTGGCATATGCTGTATTGGTTCACCATAATAAACAGCAGGAGCGCATGCCGACAGCACTGGCTTATGCTGTATTGATTGATTGATTGATTATTTGGGCTTAAGGGCGCATCAACTGCTACTGGTTATATAGCGCCCAATTATGCTGTATTGGTTCACCATAATAAACAGCAGGAGCGCATGCCAATAGTAGTGGCTTATGCTGTATTGGTTCACCAAAGTAAACAGCAAGAGATCATGCCGACAACAGTGGCATAGACTGTATTGGTTCACCATAGTAAACAAGAGCGCATGCCGACAGCAGTGGCATAGACTGTATTGGTTCACCATAGTAAACAACAAGAGCGCATGCCGACAGCAGTGGCATAGACTGTATTGGTTTGCCATAGTAAACAGCAGGAGCACATGTCGACAGCAGTGGCATAGACTGTATTGGTTTGCAATAGTAAACAGCAGGAGCACATGTCGAGAGCAGTGTCATTGGAATAGTCCTTCAGTTGGAGGGCTGGCGAATCCTACCTGGACTATGAGAAACTGTGTTGACCGGGTGTTGGAAGAAGTGTGTTGAAGAAAATTTACTCCCAGATTTACGGTTTTGCAATTTTCTGTATATTCCAATGTCTCTATACCAACGATCTTGCGTCATGTGTTGGTATATGGAAAGCATCGGTTGGGCACAACCAATTACATGAAACCTACATTACACAGTACTTAGCCGGATTTATATTAACAATATTTCAGTCGGAAATGGTGGACGACATTCCTTTGCGCATGCTGATACCGTCTGGAATGCTTTGTTACGTGCCACATATTTGTTCTATTTCCCCTGGGCGCCATTTTCCAAGACCGGAATTGTCACTCAAGAATGCACATGGCTGTTAATATTCTGGATTGTGCTATCGTAAGACGCGGGTATCGTCGGAATCGAGGTCATATTAAAGGTCACATGTCATGTTCTGGGAAAAACAACAAAACAAAACAAATAGAAAACCATAAGTTCCTCTATGCATTGTTGCGGAGTTAAACATTTGCACATGTCCATGTAAAAAGTGTCTTGTTGTGGTATAGGCGGCATTGCAATTAGGGCAGCGCCTCGTGTAAGGCCTTAGAGGGTGAAAGGACACCATATTTTGACGGCAATGAATCTGCGTAACCCTTGCTTTGAACATCTCAGGAAAAGATTGCGCACTTCTTTGTAGAATTGCTGAAATTGATTTCGTATGCTAAATGTTCGTTCCTAAAGCGACTAAAGTAAGTTATTTCGATGTAGTGCAATATTTATCGCACAATCAGGCACGCACATTTTGGTTAAAATACACCTGAATATGAACATTTATATCCGGTCACACCTGGTGTGGGTTATGTGGTCTCAATATGCGCATTGTCCTGATGTAGTTTAGCAGTCATTTTGCAGTATTTTCCTCAACGAATAGGCTGGATGTTTAACAGGCATGTCACGAAAACACGGTACGAAAACATTTACATTCATTCCACAAAGCATTGGTGGGTTTAAGCGGTCGTGCCACAAATGTAACTGTGGATGCCACCGGAGAGGAGGAGAGTGGATCATATGTTGTCACAGTAACGGTGTCATATGTTTTGAATGCGAGCCGACAGAGCCATAGGTCCATTTTTCATTCACAACTATATGCGCATTGGTGATCATGAGAAAGTTTTGGTCAACCCAGTATCTCTTAAATCTTAATATGCTACCCGTATTTTTTGCGATTCCTGCAACACCAATAGGCAATATGTTAATTGTGAAATAAGCGTGCCCTAGAATCGGCACCCATATTCCAGGATTACCACTTTTCATTTTGATGGAATATGAAGGTACAGAGAAGCCGCAACAACATGGGTATCAGACACATCCAAGGGGGCCGAGACACCTCACCCCCTCCCCCACCACCTCAGGAACCAAAAGTGTTCTAGGTCAAATAGGAGATTTTCACGACCTAAAATCGTTAATGTTCGGCGCGCTTCGCGCGCTGAAAATTGTCCCTACCTCATCGCATTTTTTATCGTTGGGCAAACTTTTGGAATTTCTGAATCGGAGTGACCCAAGAAATATGCCGCCCCTTTGAGCAACTCCTAGCTACTCCCTTGTTCCTATGTGCAGACATTGCCCTTTTTATTTGGAACGGATATTGGGCAGGACCAACCACCGACGTTACCTGAACCGTTTTGCGCGCGCTTTATCAGCGAGCGAGACGCACCTCCAGTGGCGTTGCGACGCGAGCCGCAGTGGGTGCCAGCTGGCTGCCGGGGGTGTGTTTACCGGTCTGACAGTTGGTGTTTATCGCGGCGAGAAACAGTACGTCTAACGTGTCGTCGCCGCCGCCGCCGCGGGCCGCGGGCAGCTCCAGCCGGCCGGAGACGAGCGACCTGACCGCACTGACACTGGGACGCCCTTCAGCCGCCCATGACGGCAGCCTTGCTGTCCGCCAGCACTGCGGACGATCCACGGCCGGCCTGGTAGGCTGTGCCGGCGGACCTGGCTGTACGACATGCAGCCTACCCACCAGACCACCCAGACGAACTTCGATCGCTGTCGCACCCCGCAGACGGCGCCGATACAACGCTGCAGCGAAATGCGAAGGGTTCCCAAAGTTGACGGATTTCTATTTATGTTTATTCTCGATTAGTAACTCTCAGATAAGCATTACGCAAGACACCTTCATCTGCTAGTAACGCTTGGAGGCGATCGCGATGTGTTTATCTCGAGCGCACGTGCAAGGTGAATTCGCTCGACACTGCACGATCACCATTTGCCTGTCCCTAGGCTAGGTGGCGGACTTAACCCAGGAGGTGAACCTAACCCAGGAGGTGAACCTAACCCAGGAGGTGAACCTAAGCCAGGAGGTGAACCTAACCCAGGAGGTGAACCTAACCCAGGAGGTGAACCTAGTCCAGGAGGTGAGCCTAGCGCAGGAGGTGACCCTAACCCAGGAGGTGAACCTAGCCCAGGAGGTGAACCTAACCCAGGAGGTGAGCCTAGCCCAGGAGGTGAGCCTAGCGCAGGAGGTGACCCTAACCCAGGAGGTGAACCTAGCCCAGGAGGTGAACCTAACCCAGGAGGTGAGCCTAGCCCAGGAGGTGAGCCTAGCGCAGGAGGTGACCCTAACCCAGGAGGTGAACCTAGCCCAGGAGGTGAACCTAACCCAGGAGGTGAGCCTAACCCAGGAGGTGAACCTAACCCAGGAGGTGAGCCTAGCGCAGGAGGTGAACCTAACCCAGGAGGTGAGCCTAACCTAGGAGGTGAACCTAGCCCAGGAGGTGAGCCTAGCGCAGGAGGTGAACCTAGCCCAGGAGGTGAGCCTAGCGCAGGAGGTGAACCTAACCCAGGAGGTGAACCTAGCCCAGGAGGTGAGCCTAGCGCAGGAGGTGAGCCTAGCCCAGGAGGTGAACCTAGCCCAGGAGGTGAGCCTAGTGCAGGAGGTGACCCTAACCCAGGAGGTGAACCTAGCCCAGGAGGTGAACCTAACCCAGGAGGTGAGCCTAGCCCAGGAGGTGAGCCTAGCGCAGGAGGTGACCCTAACCCAGGAGGTGAACCTAGCCCAGGAGGTGAACCTAACCCAGGAGGTGAGCCTAACCCAGGAGGTGAACCTAACCCAGGAGGTGAGCCTAGCGCAGGAGGTGAACCTAACCCAGGAGGTGAGCCTAACCTAGGAGGGAACCTAACCCAGGAGGTGAGCCTAACAGAGGTGAACCTAACAGGAGGTGAGCCTAGCGCAGGAGGTGAACCTAACAGGAGGGAGCCAACCTAGGAGGTGAACCTAGCCCAGGAGGTGAGCCTAGCGCAGGAGGTGAACCTAGCCCAGGAGGTGAGCCTAGCGCAGGATAGCCTAACCAGAGGTACCCTACCCAGGGTGAGCCTAGCCAGGAGTGACCTAGCCAGGAGGTGAGCCTAGCCAGGAGGTGAACCTAACCCAGGAGGTGACCCTAGCCCAGGAGGTGAGCCTAGCGCAGGAGGTGACCCTAACCCAGGAGGTGAGCCTAACCAGGAGTGACCTAGCCCAGGAGGTGAGCCTAGCCAGGAGGTGAGCCTAGCGCAGGAGGTGAACAACCCAGGAGGTAGCCTAACCCAGGAGGTGACCTAGCCCAGGAGGTGAACCTAGCCAGGAGGTGACCCTAGCCCAGGAGGTGAGCCTAGCGCAGGAGGTGAACCTAACCCAGGAGGTGAGCCTAGCCAGGAGGTGACCCTAACCCAGGAGGTGAGCCTAGCCCAGGAGGTGAGCCTAGCGCAGGAGGTGAACCTAACCCAGGAGGTGACCCTAGCCCAGGAGGTGAGCCTAGCGCAGGAGGTGAACCTAGCCCAGGAGGTGAGCCTAACCCAGGAGGTGACCCTAGCCCAGGAGGTGAGCCTAGCGCAGGAGGTGACCCAACCCAGGAGGTGAGCAACCAGAGGACACAGGAGGTAGCCAGCGCAGGAGGTGAGCCGCAGGAGAACCAACCCAGGGACCCAGGAACCAGCCCAGACAGCCCAGGAGGAGCCAGAGACAACCAGGAGTGAGCCTAGCGCAGGATAACCCAGGGGTGAGCCTAGCCCAGGAGGTGAGCCTAGCGCAGGAGGTGAACCAACCAGGAGGTGACCTAGCCCAGGAGGTGAGCCTAGCGCAGGAGGTGAGCCTAGCCCAGGAGGTGAGCCTAACCCAGGAGGTGACCACATATAGTGCGGCGCCATCAGCACGGCCGCCGCAGAGCGCCAACACAGTGTAGCACAGTGTGTCCGGGAGATGGTGCGGTCAGGAGCCGGGAACATGAACAAGCCGGCTGCTCCGCGCCACGAACTCAGCTGGGAGCACGGAAGCCATCACGGGTGGAAATAAAGCTGCTAGATACCTCAGCACACAGCAATATTGAACCGCGCATGACACTGTAGTGTTCGCGTTGACATTATAGGCGTCATCCTCAACCCAAAGACAGCAATAAGTAATGCATATCCTGATCAGATCGAAAGGATGTATTTGTGGTTCAAGTTCACCATCCATCATGAAGGAAGCTCTGCAGAATTCGAAACAAAGGTGAACGAAGATGTATTAATTCTAAGAATAATATGTGTGCGTTCGTAGTGACGAATGGATAATGACATTGTCGCCCGCTACTGTTGGAAAATAATGTCATTATCGGTCCGCCACTCTAAAAGACGAAATGGTGCACCAACAACACAGATTCGGATCTTTGCATAGCCACTTCAGCAATGAATTCATCATCGTGCATTCCCTTTCGCAGTCATGCATTTCCCGATAATAAGACGTCTCGTATATGACACATGAGCCATCCAACGTGGCGTTTGGCAGCAGCGATGCCAGCGCCATGGTGACGTGTTCTGCCATCCTGTCGGCAGGATGCTCTGCTCTGCTCTGCTGCTCTGCTCTGACTGCTCTCATGTGAGTCGTTATCAAGTCTCAACTTAAGGTACGGTTTGAGGTAAGATATCACCACGGAAGTGCTCTTCTCTTTGCCGTGGTGGCTGGATAATTTGTATTTTTCTGGTTTCCGTTCGTTTTTATCATCGTGTTTGCCAGTGCATCAGAGCGATGTCTATTTTGAGAGACGGGCGGGCATGTCGTTGATGTAGTGCAAAAGACTCACCAGGTTCCTATATATTTTGTACCAAGGTGCGGAGTATGCTTTCCTATTAATTCATTCTTCCATCAGCAAGTATCAGCAGGAGTGCAAGCTCTTGCGTGTCTCCGAGAAACAAAAATTCGGCTGCTTTCAATGCTAATTTTCTCATGGAAGTACGATACCAGTAGGCACAAATCGACAAGACACCCCCAAAAATTAACACGTCATTGTCTCGAATTTTTGTAACATTTGGTTCCAGGGATCGCCTGTCACTGATATTTCAAATTTTTCATTTTGAACTCGATCCGGACAACGCTTTTTGGCTAGAACAATCTGATTTTGTTTCTGCTTATATTTTACTGATGCTTCGGCTTAGGATTTTCGGCCTTCACCCATAGCTTACAGCTTGCGTCAAATATCCCGCCGGTCGCCGTGAATTCTCCATATTTGGCCGCCGTAAACTCGCCATATTTGGCCGCCGTGAACTCTCCATATTTCAGGATATGTATCGGTCGACTACACGGCAACGCTGTCTGTTTCCTATGTAGAGCTGCACGAATGCATGCTGGCGCACGTGTGCCGCCTGCCTTCTCCGCCTTAAATTCGGTACACACTTATGTAACAGGGCATTTCGCTCAGTTGGAGATATTTCTACAAATTTACCTCTGTGAAGTTCAATTTGCTGAAGCAAGGTCTTAAGCTGACCTGGTAAGTCAGTCACGTACCTTCCAGTATCCCTTTACTATGGCTGGCCACTAGGAACGTTGGCCGTGCCACTTCCCATCAATTACTGGCAGGCTGCGCCGTTTCACAGTTAGGCGATACGTGACGATCCACCGGGGTGGTCGCGGGCCAGCGTCCCAGCCGTAGGAACTCGAGTTCGCAGCCGTCACTGACCATGTGTCCTGCCGCTATGAAGTGAGAGATTGCATGCCTCAGTCGGCCCAACAACATTGGCAGTTCAGTGAACAGGCTACCACTGGACTCCTGTCGACAAGCAGCACTTGATAGCGATGGATTTTGGACTTCAGAAACATAGGATGTGCTAAAAATACTGAAGGAGCTCAAATGCAAATGATGTTGCGAAAGGAGGAGGGAGGTTTATTCGCGTGCGACAGGTGAGGGCTCGTGCGACAATGATGTCAACGAAGCATACCCTTACCCGTAAATACCCGAAACCCGAAAATAATGGTAGAGTTTTCAACTTTTGCACTGCTTAGAAATTTAGTTCGAATTCGTGTTATGTGGATCAGAATCCAATTGCCAAGCCGAGTTTGTTGCGTGAACACTGGCCGCATCGCCCAACCAATGAATTCCACTTCTACGGTACATATTTAGGCGAACGTTTAACATGCCGTTAATGCACCGCACGTCCAGTAGCTCGTTCTCGACCTTATCGGGTTAGTTGCCAACTGACTTTCAGCCGGAGGAAAAACGGGGGCGCGTGAGGCGGCTACAACCCTGCATTGCTGGGGCAAGGAAGGCCGGTGTAGACCAATGCTCAAACCAACGGAGCTACCGGGACGGCAAATCCTGGGGCGGTAATTGCTTGCTTAGTCCAGATTGATTGACAAATCGATTAGTTATTTGATTAAACCACACCTGTTTCATTTATGAATCCAAGTTCACAACAATGCACAACAGGCCGCTCACAACAGTGCTTTTGCATCCTAATCCGTTTCGTCTCTTGGGAAAAGGCACTTGTTGGCAGTGCACTACATTATCACCACAGTAATGATTTTTTTGTCCTGTACCAGCATCAATTATTATGAAGAGGTCAACACATTGCGCTTACCAATATAATGAGTCACTGTCACCATGTAGCAGCCAACTAACAGGTGGACCTTGTATGAGAAATCACAGATCGATGGAAGGAGGGATCGAATTAGCTGGATATCATACAAGGGGTAGAATATTTTGGTTAACACACAAGGCAACAGCAAATGTTTCTTTCTGCATGTGATAATGTAAAATAAACATAAGATGGTCGTTATGTGTGGTATTGCGAGTAAGACTCAGGTGTTACTTGATCAATGTGGAAATGTTCCATGATGCGTCTATCTTAAGAGGAAATAGGGGATCAAATTGTATATGCAGTTCGTAAGCTTGAATGAGCGGACTGCTAGGATGATGCATTTTGATGCTGGATTGTGCATTGTGACCAGATTGTGTACTTAGATCTTCTGTTTGCCCTTCAGAAAGGTGCCACACCGAAACATTGGAGTCCCCTAAATCATGTTAGGCACCCCTGAAGTGTGAAGGAACCCCAAGGGCACCATAGTAGCTCCTTAAGCATATTGGGTGCCTCTAAGACGTATCATGAGGCCTCTAAGATGTGCTGATGGTTCCTAAAAGAGCGTTTGGCCCCTGGAGCGCATGGAAGGCACAAAAGTTTACGCTTTTAGGTGCTGAAACATGTTTTGAGAACCTTGGCGCACTTTTAGCGACTTCGAACATGCCTTACGCATCTCCAGCAAGTCTTAGGGGCCCTCAGTGCACCTATAGGACCACCGGTACACTACACTGAAATAAATCAGTACCCATGGTATTAACGCTCATGTGAATTGCAAAAATAGTATCAATAGCATGCTCACGAAAGCAACGGCTACAAAAACCTCTCCAACCCAATCATTTTAGAATGACACATAGTAGAGGTCACCTGATACCACGCAATGGGTGCTTGTATTAGCACTCTTCGAAAATGTTCCGCTTTTACATGTTCAACAGATGCGAAAATTTGTCAAATTTGGCAGCAGTGCAGCTTGGCCTGGATAGACCAATACAATGCGGTTCTAAAAAGGGCAACATGAGACCAAAAGTCGATTGCAAAATATATTTTAGAAGGAGACGGCAAAATTCGGTCTCGATCACGAATTTAGTACGGTATTTCTCATACAATCGTTTGCTTAGCTTGAGTGGGTGGAATGCATAAGCGACCTAGCATAATGTATTGCATAGCATAAGCATAAGCATGGCATACATGGCATAATGCATGGCATATGCATAAGCATGCACTTAAGCATAATAAACCTAGCATAAGCGAAATGCACCTAGCATAAGCATAATTCACTGCTTAGGCTCTTAATTACTAATGTCATGAAACATAAAAATAGCATGCAAGGATGAATGACATCCTTGACACATGTGACATCCTTGACACATGCCACATCGCGAAATGTACTTGAAACCCAATGTAATTAAAACTGCGTAATGGAGGATGCCGAGCGGGAGTGCAGAATAACATGTTCCACACTCATATCCTATATCCTAGAATAGGCCACGTAAAACGCAATGGTGTTTTCACGGTATGAGAAAGGCAATTATGCGAATTGATACAGAATTATCCAGTCAATGTATCAGACAGATGTCGGCCCGCCCGATGCATGCCATCTGCTGGCAACACTGTCTTTGATCTAACCGTAGTTCTAGTGCCTCGGGCTGGCCTGCTGAGTGAAAACATTCGAGGATGCGGCGGATTGGCTTTTCATCCGAATGGTTAGTTGCGGCGTGGGGTAGAATACTGCCAGCAGTACACAATATCAGCTGAGCTATATGTGGTCTGCAAACAACTCTCCCACCGCTCGTGTTAACAAAATGTTAACAAAAATTTCAAACAACAATGTGTTAACAAAATTTCACTCACGATTGGCTTAATAATTTAATCTCATAATGGCTTTTACGTAAATCGTATGTTTTTTCGATTCAAACCACGGTGCCGTGATGGAGAATGACTAGCAAATGGATTATCTCATAAAAAAAATCATTCAGACCCTGCATAATATAAAGTTTATTGCACAGTACGATATACAAATTGTGCTTTTAAGATATAATATTTAGCCATTGTTTTGGGACAGTACTGGACCGAATATGAAATGTAGCTTCTGCGTGGGATGGTATATGTTAAACCAGGAGTGAGTGGAACTTTTATTTAGTCCACAAGCCGTGAAAACTAGCCAAATAAACGTGTCAGCTTACGAGTGGTGTAATATTTCTATTCCATGTCAGCCTCCACGTAAAGGTATTCTTATTCCGTTTTAACCACCAATGCAGTGGTGTGGAATTAATAACAAATGAACTCGCTCTACAGGTCCTTGCACGCAAGTAGTGTATAATATAAAGGTTATTGCACCGTACGATTAATACCAACCGTGCGATTAACGTGTATTGTGAAACCACGATTTTGGAAACTCATGGAACTGAAGAACAATCGTATTTTATGAAGTGAGATACATGTATTTTAGCCCACACCAAAAGAAAGCAGACGTACACTTTGGCTTGTGTGCTCGCTGAAGAAGTTCTTTTCACTTCTGTGGATTAGCAAAAACAAAATTGGATTAGCATTTTGTTCATCCATGCCAGCTGTGCCTTTTATTTCAACTTTGTTTATTTATACAAAGTCGGTAAGTCAAGTACTCTACTCGCGGAATGAAATTGCTATAGCCGACGTGTCTTCGACTTACATGCATTTTTGTTCTCGCCCGTAGTGTACTTCAGTTACCCGGTGACCAAAAAGTAATCTATGTAAGCCCTTCAAATTCGTACAATGCACCTTGCCGAAAACTAACTGAAGTGGAACAGTTTAGCCAGGATATTCAAACATGTGTTTAACATGAACACCATATTTGGCGCCAGGACATCTACCGTAATATAACCATATTTAGACGTTGAGCCATCGCGCCATTGTCACCTGGCGGCCGCGTCGGCCATTTTACAAAATACCACATCCCGGGCTCTGGATGATGGCACAAGTAGCGCTGTTCTGCTTTCGGAAAATCCCAAATGTAGAAAAGGTTCTCGTGCACCATTCACTGTGTTACTGCGACCTACAGCAGATTACCTGATTTGTTGTCATTGTTTTGTGTGCTAGACGACGTATATTACCCAAGTAACTGCAGTACGCACATCCCCGCCTGGTTAGCTCCCTATACCGTGAAGGTCTCCCTGTCACGGCGCGGCTGGTCGAGTTGTTCCACGTGCCGACACCTGACGCCCGCCGCTGGGATGGCCAATTGGCAACTGGCCAGGCAATGTCGGGACGTGGGGATCAGACGGCCGTTCCCGGCTATGTGGTCACGCAATGACGCATAGTCGGGACACGCATATTCGTCATGTGCTAATTCCATGAACAAAGTGCTAATTCCATGATTTTATGTTAATCCACATGACTGAAAGGAACGTCTTCAGCACGGGAGTCAAAGTGTGTGTCTGCTCTTTTCTCGTTGCAAAACCTTGGTCTAAGAGTATGCGTTAATCGTCCGGTTGGTGTTAATCGCACGGCGCAATAACCTTCATATTCTACAGTGTCTGTGCGCAATGACCTGTAGAACCACTGCATTTTCTATTCACTCCGCCGCCGCCCTGGAGGTTTAACCAGACCACAAATAAAATCCGCGTGGAAGCTGGTATGGAAAACAATAATTAAGCCACTAATGGGTTGACACATTTTAATTACATCACTCTCGTGGTTTACATTTTTTAGACTACATTCATTCGAGATTTAACAGACAATTTTCCAGTCCTTTACGTGCTCGCATTTAGCCTCCGGATGGAAAAGCCAGTTCGTGACTGGCCCAATGAGGCCGGGGATGAGCTACCGGGGCAGCCGTATCGGTTCATTGACGGCTCGTTGAACTCTCGGCCAAAATGTCTCCATTGAGCTGGAATTCATGGAATGGGTGGTGGGGCCAGGGTTCACGCAACAAGCTCTGCTTAGCATTAGAATGTTGATTCAATGACCCACCCCAGCAATAATTCGAACCATATTTATTTTAATATATGTGTATATTTAAATATATGATTATATATATATACATATATGTGTATATTTAAATGTATGATTATATATATACATATGCACATGTGTACGTCAGTGTGTGTATATGTGTGTATGCGTGTATGTGTGTGTCTCACTTCATGGCTTCTGGGGAAATGGTCAAGTGATGATCAAAAATGCGAATTCCTGTCCTTAACATGTGGTCCTGACACAGACATGTGGTCAGTCTGGTAAACTGTCACGTAGCGCCTAACTGTAAAGCGGCGCAGTATTTCCTGCCAGTAATTGATGTGAAGCGGCACAGCCTATGTTCCTGCTGGCTAGCCATAATAAAGGTATGCTGGAGGACATTTCCGTGATCGACTGTACAAGAGGCGTATGCGTCTCTTGTACCAGCCCAGTCGAAGAACTTCTTCCGAGCCATATTCCGAGGCTCTGGTGGTATTATTAGGTATGATATATACTAGGTGATGTATACTAGATATATATACGCTCTGCTCTTAGGCTTTCAATTCATCACCGGCTACTTCTTGGCTCCCGTCGCAACGATTTCTATGGTACTAATGGTGCATAAATCAAGCGAACGCTTCTAATAATTGTCGTTACTTAGTTAACTTAGATACTGAGACCGCGTGATCTGAAAACATTGCACTATTCCCACTTATGGTGGAAATACATTTTTCAACGTGATTTACAATAAGTAGAATGCTGACAATAATGTAAGTTGTCAGCATTTAACGGGGCGGTATGGTGTTTGAACGGCCATTCGCTGTTAAAAGAAGTCTGTCATAGTCTTTAGTGGTCATCGCTTCGCTTTGGCCTTTATAAACTACATTGCGTTTATCAGAACAGTGGCGAGTCATTCAAGCACCATGTCGCCCTTGAACATCATATTATTGCTACGCTAATATCAAGTGGATGAGCTGGACAATATGACCGACACAACGTGATTCAATAAGATCAGACCAATTTGAGACAACCGTCACGCATTTTATTGCTCATTAACTGCTAACAGTGAAGAACTAGCAGCTTGATTATTGCACCACGTCAACTGGACAACATTCAACCACGTCAACTGGACAAGTCGTTCCGTGTGGGGAAACATTCATTAATAAACATACTAGTGCAATACCTGATACAAAAAAGGTTTTCGTGACTGTTGCACGGTCACGGTCACGGTCACAGTGGGTCAAACTAGTGCCTACCAGCACCATCTCGACCGACTGTCTTCCCCTGGAGCTGGGAGTGGCACCACTTGACGCACCGTGATTTATTTGACAAACGGTTTCGAGGCTCTCGAATGAATTATTTCATTCGGGACTTATTGGCGTTGAATCGCTTTTTTGGTACTTCTAAAAAGTCTGTCGCGACGTTAGAAACTTTCGGAGTTCCACGTATCAGCCAAAATTAGCGGTTGACGTGGCGTAAAATAATATCATCTTCAGTATTGAGACATGGCTTAATTGCTAATTAAGCAGCTCATTAATGATACACGGTGATGCTGTGTGTCGATCAACCGTTCACTGACATCGGCTCAAACCTTAAATCGACAGTTTTTTACCTATAATTCCGTGCAAGGTTCCCGCCACGGAGTTCGGAGGGTCAATGGATCCCCCCCCCCCCCCGAAAAAAAATACGTGGGGTTCTCCAATAATAACTGATCTGGCTGGACCCCAGTAATCTCCTTTACCGGCACTTTGCAGTCCTGCCTACCACTACCAAGAAAATAAATACACGGCTGGTGACGTGAATTATGAGGCAGAGTATGAAATGTCGACGACTCGAAGCAATAAATCCTTACACCTGTGCGACGATTCTGTTAGGTCAAGTTAAAGTTGTAAATTCTGCAATGATTGAAGTATGATAAGCATCAACCGGGGTTCTGCGGTGATGAAAATGTGCGCGAGCTTGCACATATCTCGCTTGTCATCGTATGTAACGAAAAAGGTATTCGGGCTTCAAAAGGGTCACCGGCAGATCGGACCGAGTCTGGTTGTTTAGATTAGTTTCTGGCGTGCATGCACACGAGTTGGTTCGCTGGGGCTTCGTTCACACTTGTGGTAATGCAAATGTTACGCATGCTGCATGTGTGTTGCACAATTCCGTTGGTCCGAGGGATTAATGCATGTTAGCATACTGTATAAAATACCCTGATGCACTGGATCTCAGGGTAGCCACAATGTGTGAAGACGATCTTAAATACCTTATCTTAAAAACACAATGATGCACAGTCACCATGATAGCCGACCCAATTCATTATACGCACCTTATTTTATTGGAAGGCCTGGTCAATGAGCTGGGGAAATAAGCATGAGAATTCCAATACTCGGCATGTCATGCTTGAGCCCCCACGTGTAAAAGAAGAATCATGTAACCTATCCCAACATGCGTAACTGAAGACAGGAACAGTCGTCGTACACGAACCCGTGTTGGGTCGACACGAAACCTGCTGCACAAGCAGCATCGAGTGTCTGCATAGTTTATGGCCGTTGTGTAGCATTCCGGGCCGGATTGTCCGACGCTGTCGATAAACAGGCGGCCGCCGTCGGCCTCCAGTCGGCTGAGCCGGCTGCCAAGCCACATAAACTGGGTCGGCTTTGTCGGCACCCGCACCGGCCGCCAGATGGACGGAGGTGGCGCCTGCGGCACGCCGCAGCATCTATCGGGAGAGGACCGCCGACACCCAGCCGCCGTACTGACACCGGCCCGGCTATCGGGAGATGACCGCCGACACCCAGCCGCCGTACTGACACCGGCCCGGCTATCGGGAGAGGACCGCCAACACCCAGCCGCCGTACTGACACCGGCCCGGCTATCGGGAGAGGACCGCCGACACCCAGCCGCCGTACTGACACCGGCCCGGCTATCGGGAGAGGACCGCCGACACCCAGCCGCCGTACTGACACCGGCCCGGCTATCGGGAGAGGACGCCGACACCCAGCCGCCGTACTGACACCGACCCGGCTATCGGGAGATGACCGCCGACACCCAGCCGCCGTACTGACACCGACCCGGCTATCGGGAGAGGACCGCCGACACCCAGCCGCCGTACTGACACCGGCCCGGCTATCGGGAGAGGACCGCCGACACCCAGCCGCCGTACTGACACCGGCCCGGCTATCGGGAGAGGACCGCCGACACCCAGCCGCCGTACTGACACCGGCCCGGCTATCGGGAGAGGACCGCCGACACCCAGCCGCCGTACTGACACCGGCCCGGCTATCGGGAGAGGACCGCCGACACCCAGCCGCCGTACTGACACCGACCCGGCTATCGGGAGAGGACCGCCGACACCCAGCCGCCGTACCCCCTACCCTACTGACACCGGCCCGGCTATCGGGAGAGGACCGCCGACACCCAGCCGCCGTACTGACACCGGCCCGGCTATCGGGAGAGGACCGCCGACACCCAGCCGCCGTACTGACACCGGCCCGGCTATCGGGAGAGGACCGCCGACACCCAGCCGCTGTACTGACACCGGCCCGGCTATCGGGAGAGGACCGCCGACACCCAGCCGCTGTACTGACACCGGCCCGGCTATCGGGAGAGGACCGCCGACACCCAGCCGCTGTACTGACACCGGCCCGGCTATCGGGAGAGGACCGCCGACACCCAGCCGCCGTACTGACACCGGCCCGGCTATCGGGAGAGGACCGCCGACACCCAGCCGCCGTACTGACACCGGCCCGGCTATCGGGAGAGGACCGCCGACACCCAGCCGCCGTACTGACACCGGCCCGGCTATCGGGAGAGGACCGCCGACACCCAGCCGCTGTACTGACACCGGCCCGGCTATCGGGAGAGGACCGCCGACACCCAGCCGCCGTACTGACACCGGCCCAGCTATCGGGAGAGGACGCCGACACCCAGCCGCTGTACTGACACCGGCCCGGCTATCGGGAGAGGACCGCCGACACCCAGCCGCCGTACTGACACCGGCCCAGCTATCGGGAGAGGACGCCGACACCCAGCCGCCGTACTAACACCGGCCCGGCTATCGGGAGAGGACCGCCGACACCCAGCCGCCGTACTGACACCGGCCCGGCTATCGGGAGAGGACCGCCGACACCCGGCCGCCGTACTGACACCGGCCCGGCTATCGGGAGAGGACCGCCGACACCCAGCCGCTGTACTGACACCGGCCCGGCTATCGGGAGAGGACCGCCGACACCCAGCCGCCGTACTGACACCGGCCCGGCTATCGGGAGAGGACCGCCGACACCCAGCCGCCGTACTGACGCCGACCCGGCTATCGGGAGAGACCGCCGACACCCAGCCGCCGTACTGACACCGGCCCGGCTATCGGGAGAGGACCGCCAACACCCAGCCGCTGTACTGACACCGGCCCGGCTATCGGGAGAGGACCGCCGACACCCAGCCGCCGTACTGACACCGGCCCGGCTATCGGGAGAGGACCGCCAACACCCAGCCGCCGTACTGACACCGGCCCAGCTATCGGGAGAGGACCGCCGACACCCAGCCGCCGTACTGACACCGACCCGGCTATCGGGAGAGGACCGCCGACACCCAGCCGCCGTACTGACACCGGCCCGGCTATCGGGAGAGGACCGCCAACACCCAGCCGCCGTACTGACACCGGCCCGGCTATCGGGAGAGACCGCCGACACCCAGCCGCCGTACTGACACCGACCCGGTTATCGGGAGAGGACCGCCGACACCCAGCCGCCGTACTGACACCGGCCCGGCTATCGGGAGAGGACCGCCGACACCCAGCCGCCGTACTGACACCGGCCCGGCTATCGGGAGAGGACCGCCGACACCCAGCCGCTGTACTGACACCGGCCCGGCTATCGGGAGAGGACCGCCGACACCCAGCCGCTGTACTGACACCGGCCCAGCTATCGGGAGAGGACGCCGACACCCAGCCGCCGTACTGACACCGGCCCGGCTATCGGGAGAGGACCGCCGACACCCAGCTGCCGTACTGACACCGGCCCGGCTATCGGGAGAGGACCGCCGACACCCAGCCGCCGTACTGATACCGGCCCGGCTATCGGGAGAGGACCGCCGACACCCAGCCGCCGTACTGACACCGGCCCGGCTATCGGGAGAGGACCGCCGACACCCAGCCGCCGTACTGACACCGGCCCGGCTATCGGGAGAGGACCGCCGACACCCAGCCGCCGTACTGACACCGGCCCGGCTATCGGGAGAGGACCGCCGACACCCAGCCGCCGTACTGACACCGACCCGGCTATCGGGAGAGGACCGCCGACACCCAGCCGCTGTACTGACACCGGCCCGGCTATCGGGAGAGGACCGCCGACACCCAGCCGCCGTACTGACACCGGCCCGGCTATCGGGAGAGGACCGCCGACACCCAGCCGCCGTACTGACACCGGCCCGGCTATCGGGAGAGGACCGCCGACACCCAGCCGCCGTACTGATACCGGCTCCGGATGCCCGTGGCCTGTTGGGGTAGGCTGATGCATGGATATATATGTGTGTGTGTATAATAAATACATATGCTTTCGTAGCAACCTTTGTAGTATGATAGTACCTGTTTGTGTACACAGGTACGGTTTGTCAGGCTATGTTTACTCACCGATGGTGGTGAGGACGGTTGAGGTGAAGAAGAGGGAATGTATGTAGTTCCACTTATATTTGTGTTCCTTGTGACGCTCGGGCGTGAGGTCTATGCCGTCTCGGAGGGCACCAAGAAGTTCCGTCTCGTAGTCACGCAGCATGTCACTGCAGCAGGTCGAACAGGTCATACGCGCCACAGCAGTAAGTAAAACATGTCACATGGGTAGCTGTAGCAGGCCGAGGTGCACACAGATCATTGCGGCTAATCAAACAAATCGCATTTGTCGTCGCCAAATACTTGCTATTGTCGCCCGGTATGTTGGCCTAGGCACGGTCTTTCTAGATAGGACCCAGGTGCATCAGCTCAGCCGATACAGCTCCAAATGAGAAAGCAGGTGTCAGAGCAGGTGGCAAGAGTTGGCACAAAATAAAATTAATCTGCAAATGAGAACAAACCTCGGCCTCATGAGATGTGGTGGAGCAATGTCGCCATATGGTTCCCGTGGCCGCGCTATTGTTCAGGTCTCTTACACAGATGTAGGGGCGCCCCAGCAAGATCAGCAGCAGATCACGCAGTGTTAATGGTGCGTCAACCCCTTTCAGGGACGGCCACATAGTGCGCAGTGGATTGGCCTTACAGCAGCGTAACAGACAGCAGCAGGCTGGCTTTACAGCAACGTAGCAGTCAACACTAGGTTGGCTTCACAGTAGCGGAACAGTCAACACTAGGTTGGCTTCACAGTAACGTAACAGTCAACACTAGGTTGGCTTCGCAGTAGCGTAACGGTCAGCACTAGGTTGGCTTCACAGTAACGTAACAGTCGGCACTAGGTTGGCTTCGCAGTAGCGTAACGGTCAGCACTAGGTTGGCTTCACAGTAACGTAACAGTCGGCACTAGGTTGGCTTCGCAGTAGCGTAACGGTCAGCACTAGGTTGGCTTCACAGTAACGTAACAGTCGGCACTAGGTTGGCTTCGCAGTAGCGTAACGGTCAGCACTAGGTTGGCTTCACAGTAACGCAACAGTTAACAGTAGGTTGCCTTCACAGTAGCGTAATAATCAGCAGTAGATTAGCCCCATAGGAACGTAGCAGTCGGTGGTAGGTTGGTTTACAAGCGCGTGCATTTATAGGACAGCTTATTATTGTTCTTTTGTGTTTGGTCACTGTAGTTGAATGCGCTTGATTTGTAGCTCGCTTTCTGAATTGCTCCGGATGTTTGAAATGAACAAAACTGCTGGTTCATCCAGAGCGTAAGCCCTGTGTTGAGCTGCTCTTGTGCAGTTTACGGGCCTCGTAGCAACAAAGCGCTGCTTCCCGTACAGACATTACCGCTGGCATAAAAGGGACGTTTATTCCTCGATTCGCATCATCCAGTCCCATAGTAATATACTTCAGAAATACGGTCATCAAACTGTTGCCGATATATATCAAGAGACGCACTAGTCAGCGAAGGACATCTGCATTTTGTATTTACCGATGTCTACACAGTGTATGCGGGCCAGGGCGGGTCGCTTTATGCGATTTATGGGACATGACGCAGATAATGACGTCGACAACCACATAGTTGCGAGACGAGCCAAATGCTGCCAAAGCTGGTCGGGTCGGACAGGGTCCGTCGTGGTACCCAGTACCAGTTCAGAACGATCTGGTCGTGCAGAGAAATCGTTCTCCCTCCCTCCCTCCCCCTCCACCCTAGTAAGACAACAGTGTGTGCCACGCCACCTGGGGGATTCGCACCGAAGCTGGCCTGGAGCAGCAAACCACCAGCCGATCTCCTCTCACCACCCGGCCGAACCCGGCGGACAGCGTCACGCATCTATTCCCTTCAAAGCGCGCCGTCTAGCTCCGGACCGAAAGTGTTACGCCAGACGGCATCGGCCGCGCCGCCGCCCTTGTTAGTGCGTGCGTGGGGCAGCCTCGATGGGCAGGTCAGCGCTGACGCTGACAACGCCGTCGGCCGGCATTATTTGGTCCGCTGGCGTGCGTGATCGGAGAGGCGGTGGGCTCCGGCTCGTAATCTGCCGCGGCCGACAAACGTCGTCGTTAGCCCGTTTCACCGGACACAAACTCGGGACCGTGGCCAATCAGCAGTTACGCTGGACCCGACCAGCCATCCAGAACCAATCAGCAACGTCAGAGAGATGACTGCAGGACAAGGAAAAACGGCACTGATTCGCTCCGGCATGGTACCTATGGACACAATGCGATGAAAACGGCGTAGATGGCTGTGAGCAAAGCTGATTTTATGACTAATGATCGATTTACGCAAGCCGCAAGCTGCCACAATCAGCCGTGATCCACGGAGTGCATTCGCCTCTAGCGACCCGTCCTAGTAATGAATGAAAAAACCGCTGTGCGCCGACGTATCCGGAAGCGATGACCCGCGAGTCACCAGGCATTAGGGCGGCCACAGTCGACCGTCAACACGTTGTTGCCCGACGCCGAGCCGACCCAGGCAGACGGAGGGATAAGCGACACCCAGTTGTGTCGGTACCGACGACCGAGTGTCGCCCGTCCGTCTGCCGGCCTGGGTCGGCACCGAGCCGACCCAGGCAGACGGAGGGATAAGCGACACCCAGTTGTGTCGGTACCGACGACCGAGTGTCGCCCGTCCGTCTGCCGGCCTGGGTCGGCACCGAGCCGACCCAGGCAGACGGGGAGAAAGGACCCAGTTGTGTCGGTACCGACGACCAGTGTCGCCCGTCCGTCTGCCGGCCTGGGTCGGCACCGAGCCGACCGACCAGGCACCGAGCCGACCCAGACACCAGTTTTCACCGAGCCGACCGGCCCGAGCCGACCCAGGCAGACGGAGGGATAAGCGACACCCAGTCGTGTCGGTACCGACGCCGACCCAGGCAGACGCGAGGTCGGCACCGAGCCGACCCAGGCAGCCGAGCCATGTGTCGACCCAGGCACCGAGCCGACCCAGGCACCGAGCCACCCAGGCACCGAACAGCCGACCCAGGCACCGAGCCAACCCAAGCACCGAGCCGACCCAGGCACCGAGCCGACCCAGGCACCGAGCCGACCCAGGCACCGAGCCGACCCAGGCACCGAGCCGACCCAGGCACCGAGCCAACCCAAGCACCGAGCCGACCCAGGCACCGAGCCGACCCAGGCACCGAGCCAACCCAAGCACCGAGCCAACCCAAGGCACCGAGCCGACCCAGGCACGACCGACCCAGGCACCGAGCCGACCCAGGCACCGAGCCAACCCAAGCACCGAGCCAACCCAAACAGGCACCGAACCGACCCAGGCACCGAGCCGACCCAGGCACCGAGCCGACCCAGGCACCGAGCCGACCCGGGCCGGCAGACCGACGGGCCGACGGCCGGCCGTGCCGCCGCAGTACTGGCCGACACGGCCGGCCGCGCCGCCGCAGCACTGGCCGACACGGCCGGCCGCGCCGCCGCAGCACTGGCCGACACGGCCGGCCGTGCCGCCGTAGTACTAGCCGACAAGGCCGGCCGCGCCGCCGCAGTACTGACCGACACGGCCGGCCGTGCCGCCGCAGCACTGGCCGACACGGCCGGCCGTGCCGCCGCAGCACTGGCCGACACGGCCGGCCGCGCCGCCGCAGCACTGGCCGACACGGCCGGCCGCGCCGCCGCAGTACTGGCCGACACAGGCCGACGGCCGCGCCCGCCGCAGCACTGGCCGACACGGCCGGCCGCGCCGCCGCAGTACTGGCCGACACGGCCGGCCGCGCCGCAGTACTGGCCGACACGGCCGGCCGCGCCGCCGCAGTACTGGCCGACACGGCCGGCCGCGCCGCCGCAGTACTGGCCGACACGGCCGGCCGCGCCGCCGCAGTACTGGCCGACACGGCCGGCCGCGCCGCCGCAGTACTGACCGACACGGCCGGCCGCCGGCCCGACCGTTCGGTCGTGATCACCGCCGGTGTGGGCTGTAAAGTCGGCCGTGCTCGGCCGCACGCGACATTGGCCGCACTCGGCGCCGGCGGCGGCGGCGTGCCGATGGTCATTTACCGCCGCCAGGAGCGGCGCTGTCGCTGACGACCGGCCACACCCTGCCACGGCGGTCCCCAGCCCCGCCCCCCCTCCTGCTTCGGCACCTAACATATCACACAAATTGCGGCGTAAAACTGCCTCAGTGCAAATGTCCACTTGCCTTCAGTTTGCTAGCAAACATTCGCTTTAATAGACAGGCATGCAAAGTACTCTTCTTAGAAGGCGGCGCAAATGGTAAGTGACATTTATGGTACGGCATGCCTAACCCTCCCCCTCCGCAAAGGCTCACATTACCGTCCTGTCTGGTCACGATGGTACTTTGGCCATGACGGATCACGGTGGTGTTCGGGCCCTAGCAGATCATAGCAGTGCTCTGACCCACCCCGACCGACCACTGTGGTGCTCCCAAGACAGTGATACCATGACAATGATACGATTCTAGGGCAAATCACCAAGGCATGGTCATCACACCCCATCCGATTTGGACTGAAATAGGTTCATATGGTTATGTGTAGCCCAGATTGCGATCCTGTGATTTTTAGTTTTGAAGGTCTCGAGGATCATGAGTCTAAATTTTGACAGGTCATCTAAATTTCGAGGTCACGGAGAAAGTGCATATAAATATTAATTTTATATTTATAATGGTAGCAATTGGACTAATAAATGGACGCATCACGTGAAAGACGTATCCAATGGAATACAAAATATTTTTTTTTAAATAGTGAAATTGTTTTGTTGATGAATTTTAGTAGTAAGCAGTGAAGTTGTTTTGTTCAAGAATTTTAGTGGTAAATGGTGAAATTGTTCGGTTAAATGGTGAAATATAAATTGCTTAATTAGTAAAAATACTATTTCGCTCAGAGCAACATTAAGCTATCTTAACTCGTGACCTTTTGAAAAATTCTGCTGATTTTTTATTCACCAAGCATTGCTCCATTAATTGTCTAACTGCTGGCAGCGACATTTTCTTATAAAGCTGACTCCATAATTGGTCCCTGAGGTAAAATGTGAGAGCATCACCTGACCTCAGATAGTACTATTGTTTATGAATGTACACATACCAGATATGCGTGTTGTTTCAAAGCTGTTCGCCATGGAGCACGACGATGATGCTCTTCAGTACGCCAGATGTCAGGGATATCACATCTTTGTCAGTGGCTTTAACTGAAGGTTGTGACTTTGTGGGCATTGCGGAATGTGACCGATATGGGTCTCGTTTTAAATTACTCTTCTCACGGTCCAAGATAGTCGCACATGAGTTTACAGAGGGCACACATGGACCAGTGACCTGCTTTAAAATTTAGGTTGTACGTGCATTATGGAAGGTATTTGGTATGGGTGCCACTGAGAACAGTTTGTTCAGAGAGCGCTACAGTGTCAACACCCGACATGTGAGGTCGCGGAGGTCGCATAAGTATAACCTAACCCTGTAACTAAGACTTGTGTCCAATGAAAAACCCCGTTCGTGTTCAAACAAGTTACTTAAGTGGAATATTTCCATTTCCTAGGAAATTAATTGCCTTCACCCAATCCGTTTGAGTTGCAAGCACATTTAGCTAAAAGCGGATCATGGACATAGCAGGTACATATGTACACCATGAACATGTTCTCCAAAAGTCAACCCAACACCTTTCAAAGCAAGGCAATGTATGTCATTTACAGGCGCATTCATTAGTCGATATTTGCATATATATATATATATATATATATATATATATATATATATATATATATATATATATATATATATATATATATATATATTGAACGATGAGAAAAAGAGGACCTACTCTGGGTGTTCAGGCATGAATCACAGTTTTCGATGAGTGATGAATGGTCACGACATACCGATCTAATGGTCATTGGGAGCTGACGCAATATACCGCACGCCTAGCCGACCCACGCCAGAACAAAATCCACTCCAGTCTGATGGTCGAATCTTTCTGGTGACTACAAATACGTACAATGCTATGGTTGTTTTATGCTTCCTAGAGCAATCGTCGGATAAGAAGTGAACTTGTTTCCGGTTCTGAATGCATTTCCAGATGTTAATGGGTCAACATAGACTGGAACGCTGCCGTGCTTCGTGTTGGGAAGTTAGACCGCCCAAGGGCTTCTGCATGAATCGCTGTTGCATAATGCTAATGGATGAAGGTGCATTGGGGGTTATTCCAATGAAAGCTTTGAGCCGCGTCCTGGATGACGAATGAAACACTTCGTGAGGAAAAACCCCGACTACGACCGCCTCGCTGTTCGACAAAAAATGTACTGCATTCGAGAACGAAACAATGCAAAAGTTTACGGATAGGTGGCAGCCGTTTGTACAAAATGTGTATTTCGATATATACCTGTGTCCATGTGTGTGTTACTGTGCGACGATATACGGAAATACAGTGACGGTGCAATCCGGACAAAGGTGAAAACGCCCGCCTCGCTGTCAGAGATAGTCGTGCAGCTGCTTAAAGTGCTGCGATCATGTCTGGGCGATACAGCGGTGAAGCGTCAGCTGCGATGCTGCATCACGAAGCGCAGAAACGTGCACGCCAGTCGGAAGCACATCAATCAACGTGCAACGATGAACAAATCACACCCACATACAGACGTTGTGACTGCCAAGCCGTCGGCAATCACACAATGATGAGCCCTCGGACTCGCAAAGGTTGAAAATTCGACGGCGAAGCTGTAATCTCCTTTCTGAAGAGCAGTGCACAATTCGCAAAATTTCCCAAAGTACTCGCTATTGTACTGCACATCTCATGCCTTCTGCATCTGGAACGGTTTTAGCATTCCCGTGGCAGTGTACAACCTGCTGATGTCATCGGACTCGTAAAATTGAGCCCCTTCCCCGTTCAATCTCAGTCAATCTCAGTTCAGGGATGTGCGTGGCTGCGGCGGCGTCACCAACACCATCAAAAACATCGTAAAATGGTAAAGACAGAGGTACGATAACTCGTGGCACACGCGCCAACAGCCCACAGCGATACTAGAAGACCAGACAGTGACAAAATCATGCAGGGCACCGCGAACCGTGGCATTGTTTTTTAAGCTATCTGAGTGTGACTTATGTGACCTTTCATGGTACACATGATATTTTCTCCGATATTTTCCGATATCTCATGGCCTTGATATTTTCTCCGAGCAATCAACTCCCAAACGCTTCCGTATCGAATGCGTTTGATAAAGCATACCTTAAGCTTCAGCTTAAGGGCAGGTCGCTGACTCATTTGTGACCACCGTGACCTTACATGCAATTAAGTCTGATATAACCGTGATCTATCAGCAAAGGGCTTTAAGATAAAGCCTCATGTCAATAAAATGCACACACATCCAGCATATCGAGTTCAAGTCACCGGCCCACATGTGACCTTCTTGACCCCTTGCGTACTTCACAATACCACCACCGTGTTCTATGGTCGAATAACTGTTAAATGACGTCCATATTGGCTATTCTCCTAGTCATGCAAAATTGCACTATCTGGAGTCAATGTCATGCCCTGACGTTTTACCTCTGTGATCAATTACGGATTCGGCTTTACAAGAAAAGCAATACATCATCAGATGGTCGATCGATTGGGCACCCACAAGCTAAAAAACGGTAAATATAAAGATATAACTTTTTAAATGGCACGAGGTAACCAGTTCAAACGTTGACCTCGCGAGACCACATTTATTCTGCAATGCATTGGGCAGATCTTCCGCTTGCATACGATGTGTTGGTTTGTGAAGCCAATTTCTACCAATAGCAAGATAAACGTTTCTTTATATAAGCTTTCTCATGGCCTCAAAATGTTTCTAGCTGATATCTTGTGACCGATTTAGTTTAACAACCAAAGAGTTTCGGAATCGTGATCTTCTGGACCATAGATAATCCATCCACAGTTTATCAAACGCCAATTTTTATCAAAATCTGAGGGAGCGTGGTGAACAATTTTGGGTACACTTTAGTGATTTGTCATGGAATCGCCCAACTGTAGCGCATCAATAACAGAGGTGTCCTGGCTGCAATGGTATCATAACCATGATAGCACACTGGTGACAGAGGTACTCGGACCGCCGCAAGGACACCTTGGCCGTCCACAGCGGTACCCTCACAGTCCACAGTGGCACCCTGACCGTTCACAGTGGCACCCTGACCGTCCACAGCGGTCCCCTGACATTCCACAGCGGTACCCTGACCGTCCACAGTGGCACCCTGACCGTCCACAGTGGCACCCTGACCGTCCGCAGTGGTACCCTGACCGACCACAGCGGTACCCTGACCGTCCACAGTGGCACCCTGACCGTCCACAGCGGTCCCCTGACATTCCACAGCGGTACCCTTGCCACCCACAGCGGTACCCTGACCGGCCACAGCGGTACCCTGACAGTCCACAGTGGCACCCTGACCGTCCACAGCGGTACCCTGACCGTCCACAGTGGTACCCTGACCGTCCACAGTGGCACCCTGACCGTCCACAGCGGTCCCCTGACAGTCCACAGCGGTACCCTTGCCACCCACAGCGGTACCCTGACCGGCCACAGCGGTACCCTGACCGTCCACAGTGATACCATGGCCGTCCACAGTGGCACCCTGACCGTCCACAGTGGCACCCTGACCGTCCACAGTGGCACCCTGACCGTCCACAGTGGCACCCTGACCGTCCACAGTGGCACCCTGACCGTCCACAGTGGCACCCTGACCGTCCACATCGGTACCCTGACCGTCCACAGTGGCACCCTGACCGTCCACAGCGGTACCCTGACCGACCACAGCGGTACCCTGACCGTCCACAGTGGTACCCTGGCCGTCCACAGTGGCACCCTGACCGTCCACAGCGGTACCCTGACCGTCCACAGTGTCACACTGACCCAGCACAGAGGCACCCTTACCGCCCACAGTGGCACCCTGACCGTCCACAGTGGCACCCTGACCGTCCACAGCGGTACCCTGACCGTCCACAGTGGCACCCTGACCCAGCACAGAGGCACCCTGACCGTCCACAGAGGCACCCTGACCGTCCACAGTGGCACCCTGACCGTCCACAGTGGCACCCTGACCGTCCACAGTGGCACCCTGACCGTCCACAACGGTACCCTGACCGTCCACAGTGGCACCCTGACCGTCCACAGCGGTACCCTGGCAGTCCACAGCGGTACCCTGACCGTCCACAGCGGTACCGTGGCAGTCCACAGCGGTACCCTGACCGTCCACAGCGGTACCTTTGACACCCACAGCGGTGCCCTGACCGGCCACAATGTCACACTGACCCAGCACAGAGGCACCCTTACCGCCCACAGTGGCACCCTGACAGTCACAAGGTTACCCTGACCAGCACAAGGGTATTCTGATCGTCACAAGGACACCCTGGTCATCGTAAGGATGCTCTGACCGTCACAAGGATACCCTGACCATCTTACTCTGAGCGTTACAAGAATAGCCTGACTGTCACGAGGATGTCCTGACCCTTATAAGGATACCATCACCGGCACAAGGATGCTCTGACCGTCACAAGGATACCCTGACCATCTTACTCTGAGCGTTACAAGAATAGCCTGACTGTCACGAGGATGTCCTGACCCTTATAAGGATACCATCACCGGCAAAAGGATACTCGGACCGTCACAAGGATACCCTGACCATCTTACTCTGAGCGTTACAAGAATAGCCTGACTGTCACGAGGATGTCCTGACCCTTATAAGGATACCATCACCGGCAAAAGGATACTCGGACCGTCACAAGGATACTCTGTACGGCACAAGGATGTCCTGGTCGCTAAAGGATACTCGGACTGTCACAAGGATGCTCTGACCTTCCATAACGGTACGGTAAACATTCACCGCGGCACTTTGGCCGTCGCAAGGAGACTATCCGCCACAAAGATGCCCTGATCGGTACAAGGATGCCCTGATCGGTACAAGGATACCATGATCGGTACAAGGATGTCCTAATCGGTGCAAGGATGCCCTGATTGGTGCAAGGATACCATGATCGATGCAAGGATGCTCTGATCGGTACAAGCATGCCCCGGCCTCCCATAGTGGTACGTTGACCTTGGCAGCCATACATCATGGTTGAAGGTTTGCAATATCGTCAAGAATGGAGCTCTGAAGGTTGTCTCTATTTTCCTTTGACCCATTGCAAACGTTTATGACCTATGTAACTCCACCTTAATGGCATTCAGAGTCCGGAAGAGGCATTTTTGCACGATGCATTCTAGTCAAATATGCCCAGTTTCAATAACTTCGATTCAATAAAGTTAAACTCATTACACTTTTTGGGATACCGCTTAGAAGTGGTGTTGGACATCTTCCCCCCAAATACGCACAACAAAATATACATACCTACATATATATATACACTAAGTTAACCGCACTTAGAAGACCCAAAACCACTATGAATCCCCTAAAATGGCGCACGATCTAGAGACATCACAGGCAAGGCATAAGAATGTAGCGGCAGCACAATAAAGCACGTCTTACCTTTCATAATCCTTCAACCACAATTACGTCCTTCCTAACTAGACCATTCACAGGTGCTGCACACTTTCCATAGTCGACCTATTTTGCACACCAACTGGGTTTCACTTCATTTCTGGGCTTTAGATATTCATGTCCGGGTTTTAAACATGAAACCCTTACAAATGCGTATCATAGGAAAATCACCGAGTGTACACCCTATTCAGTCACTGCTGGAAAGATTACATCAAATTGTAGTATTCTAATCAGCTTCACTAAAAAAATTACACCTAAACGAACACCTCGCAACGCAGCCGGTTTAGGGTTTGCTTTGGGAGTATGGGAATATCTGATTAAAACCTTTAGACTTAAAACTTCTAGAAGATTTTCCCTCGACCACCTCCTTGACCCAAGAAATTCCACAGCTTTGGAAGCGCTTACCAAGCAAGATTAACACAAGCCATTTGCCACTGTAATGGGGCCCTTCACATGAGCTGCTTTAATTATAACTTCAGTGAAGCGGCATATCCTAAGGGCACCTCGTGGCTGGCTCTCCACCATGTTACTTAATTCATCAAATACGATTGGTATGGCCAGGTGCCCGTACGTCGCAGCAGCAAACCTCACGGCAAACTGGGAAGAAACCGTTCAAAACATCCCCGAAATCCGACCCCCCCGTCGTTAACAGCATATGCGTCAGCGTGGGGCGTGCTGAGTTGCATAGCGAGTGGAGTGGAAGGGTGCATCGTGTGAGCAAAACAGAAGATGAGATGGTCCACGCCCTGGGCAACGGTTGGTGTACGGGTCCGCTGAACCCAATGAGCCTGTCCATTTGAGACTGCTGGGCCGTAAAACGACCCGGATGGCAGTGGCAATGGGTTCCAATCGGAGCGGTTCAGTCCGGCCCTGGCCATGGAGCGCAGTCACGGCGGCTCAGTGCCGCTGTCGCAGCACAGCATGCTGCAAATGATGCACATGCAGTAGGGTTTGACATAAAACTGGCGGCTCTCGGTAGGCCCTGGGTGCTATTCAAACTGAAAATTGATTGGCGTTTGCGTGTTACCGCCGGAAATAATCATATAGGGAGTCAAAAGAGAGAAAGAGAGAAAGAAAGAAAGATACAAAGAGAGAGAGAGAGAGAGAGAGAGAGAGAGAGAGAGAGAGAAAGAGAGAGAGAGAGAGAGAGAGAGAGAGAGAGAGAGAGAGGAAAAAAAAAAAAAAAAAAGAAGGAGGAAGAAGAAGAAGAAAGGAAAAAAAAAGAGAGGGGGAGAGAGAAGGAATGAATCCCAGTCTCTTAGACTCAATACTAACCGGACCATGGTCTCCCAGATTCAACGTTCACCGGACTCTGGTCTCGCAGACCGACACTCACCGGACCCTGGTCTCGCAGACCGACACTCACCGGACTCTGGTCTCGCAGACTGACACTCACCGGACCCTGGCCTCCCAGACCGACACTCGCCGGACCCTGGCCTCCCAGACCGACACTCGCCGGACCCTGGCCTCCCAGACCGACACTCGCCGGACTCTGGCCTCCCAGACCGGCACTCACCGGACCCTGGCCTCCCAGACCGACACTCACCGGACCCTGGCCTCCCCAGACCGACACTCGCCGGACCCTGGCCTCCCAGACCGACACTCACCGGACCCTGGCCTCCCAGACCGACACTAACCGGACCCCTGGCCTCCCCAGACCGACACTCGCCGGCCCCTGGCCTCCCAGACCGACACTCGCCGGACCCTGGCCTCCCAGACCGACACTCACCGGACCCTGGCCTCCCAGACCGACATTCACCGGACCCTGGCCTCCCAGACCGACACTCACCGGACCCTGGCCTCCCAGACCGACACTCACCGGACCCTGGCCTCCCAGACCGACACTCACCGGACCCTGGCCTCCCAGACCGACACTCACCGGACCCTGGCCTCCCAGACCGACACTCGCCGGACACTGGCCTCCCAGACCGACACTCACCGGACCCTGATCTCCCAGACCGACACTCACCGGACCCTGGCCTCCCAGACCGACACTCACCGGACCCTGGCCTCCCAGACCGACACTCACCGGACCCTGGCCTCCCAGACCGACACTCACCGGACCCTGGCCTCCCAGACCGACACTCGCCGGACCCTGGCCCCCAGACCGACACTCACCGGACCCTGGCCTCCCAGACCGACACTCGCCGGACCCTGGCCTCCCAGACCGACACTCACCGGACCCTGACCTCCCAGACCGACACTCACCGGACTCTGGCCTCCCAGACCGACACTCACCGGACCCTGGCCTCCCCAGACCGACACTCACCGGACCCTGGCCTCCCAGACCGACACTCACCGGACCCTGGCCTCCCAGACCGACACTCACCGGACCCTGGCCTCCCAGACCGACACTCACCGGACCCTGGCCTCCCAGACCGACACTCACCGGACCCTGGCCTCCCAGACCGACACTCACCGGACCCTGGTCTCGGAGCCGGCCACGTCGGTGTCGTTGACGATGCGAGCCAACATTTGGCGCCGGTGGGACATGATGCTGCTGTACACCCGCTCAAAGTCGGCCTTCTCGCGCGGCAGCTCAATGTCCTGGAACACCTGCAGGCAACACCGAACGAAGCTACACTTCCCGAGACATCGAGCGAATGACGTCGTCACACACTCTGAAACAGCGGTGGAATGGCGTCGCACATATCCGAGCAAGTGGTGGGATGATGTCACACACCCTCCCCCTCCAGAGCAAGTGGTGGGATAATGTCACACACCCTCCCCTCCCGAGACGGCGGTGGGATGATGTCACACACACTCCTGAGACACTGATGTGATGATTTCACACATCCTCCCCCTACAGAGACACTGGTGGGATGATATCACACACACCCTCCCTCTCCAGAGCAAGTGGTGGGATGTCACACATCCTCCCCCTCCAGAGACACTGATAAGATGATGTCACACATCATCCCCCTCCTGAGACAGCGGTAGGATGATGTTGCATACACCTCCCCCACCTGAACAAGCAGTGAAACGATATCACACATCCCTCCCCTTCCGAGACAGCGGTAGAATGTTATCACACACCCCTTCCCCTCCGGAGGCAACAGTGGAATGACGTCACACCCCCCTCCGGAGACAGCAGTGGAATGATGTCACGCCTGGATAGGCACAGCGACCTGGTGACAGCGCACATCCGAGAACTGGGATGTCACACACCCTATAGCCGGAACTCTGGCCTGAGATGTCACACACCACATGGCCGGAACTCTGGCCTGGGATGTCTCACACCATGTGACCGGAAATCTGGTCTGGGATCCCACACACCACATGGTCGAAACTCTGGCCTGCAGTGGTTACTCAGAACCTTGAGCGGGCTCTCTTTCTGTGAAGCGTTCTATTACCGTGACTGCATCAATCATAGACATCATTACCGGGCAAGGAACCGAGGGGTGGCTGATCATCGTTATGCATTTCTCTGGTCCATAAATCATACCTTCGGGAATTGTGCCTTTGGTGAGTGTCATGAAATGAATGCACCTGACCCTGTAAATGTTTAACTCTGAATAAATCCTTTTCAAGTAACAGCTGCAACGGGTCATTTAGGTCAGATTCCATTATTCCCGTCCTGCAAGTCTAATCAGCTTCCATCATATTCAGGTAAATTAGGCCTAAAGCGACGGTCGCTGGCTGCAACAGCAGCACGGACAAACATCACCACCTTTGTTCAGTAAGGCGAGCCACGTGCCCTCCGCTCAGCGATTCGATTGAATGCTGCCGGCTAATTTGCAGCACGCGCTGATGTGTCACGACACCATGCGGAAACGGATCGCCGCATCACCGGCCGAGTGGGGTATTTCTCACTGGGCGACAGTCGGCATTTGTGGCCGCCTGTGCGGCGCTCCTGCGGGCGGCTGCGCCGGCCGGCTATTCCGAGCGCTGCTAGTCAAACAGCGGATACCTGTCGTCGCGTCCGCTGCGGCTGGTCGGCTTTGGTCGGCCGTCACGCGGCCGTCACGCGCGCGCTGACCCGCCCCGCGCCCGTCACACCAGCGCTGACCCGCCCCGCGCCCGTCACACCAGCGCTGACCCGCCCCGCACCCGTCACACCAGCGCTGACCCGCCCCGCGCCCCCGGGAAACCATCGGCTGTCGGCCAACACCGCACCGTCAGATCAACCGCACGTAGCTGTCGGACAGGTGTAGCGGCTTGAGTGGCCACGTTGTTTGCTCTTATGACGCATCCGCAGAGCTTCAAAGATCCGTGCCGTGGCGATATGTATATCGGCGAGAGAGTTTGTTTGTTTGTTTATTGGTTGGTTCACGACACACTTTATGCACATTCACGGCTAATGGCGCCGCCCACACTGTTTCGCCGGTGGGAAATGTCCTGAGTGGCGCTAGAGTCGAACCCGGGACCTTTGGTACCCATAGCCCGACACCTTAACCACTCGGCCATCCCCGCCCCTCGGCGAGAGAGAGGGGGGAGAGAGAGAGAGAGAGAGAGAGAGAGAGAGAGAGAGAGAAAGAGAGAAAGGGAGAGAGACAGAGAGAGAAAGAGAGAGATGACAGAGCAACAGAGTGCCGCTCGGCAGCAGCAACCCGCCCGCACGTCGGCGCAAATCAGAACGTGCTCACAGGAATGCTGGCGAGCGGCCAGTTTCCGGGTGCCTCGTCTTGCACCGCTCGGCGCGGCGCCTCGGCGGCACGTGCGCCAGAGCTCAAGTCACTGCGAGCAATTGCTACCACACAGGGCATCGTCCGCTGTCAGGTCTCGTCACGGTCGCGAAGGCAGCCACGTCGTCAGAGCAGCGGTCGCAATGCCGACAAATAAACAAGCTAACTGCATGCAAACCGTCCAGAGTGTTAACCTGTGGATAAACTACGATGACACACACACACACAGACGCGCACACACACACACACACACACACACACACACACACACACACACACACACACACACACACACACAAACATGCCCGCGCGCGCGCACCAAGCACCCACAGTTGCGTCAGCAGGCTGACCTTTGCCCCGCCGGCTGTGTACACGATTAGCAGAAGGATCAGACCCAGGTGGTTGGCAGCCCGACGCAGACGCGCCTGCGCCCTCTTCCACGAGGACGGCGCGTTGACGATTGTCACGCTGACTCGCGCCTGCTGGTCGTTGCTCTTCTCCCCCATCGTGACGTCATCATCTGGCCGCAGCTGGCAGCGAAGTCTGAGCCCGTCTGACGTCACGGGGCACGGTCAGTCAGGCATGCTGTTCGGGAGTGCCTCAGCTCGCAGATACGATGGTGGGTCGTGTGGTTCGATAGTGCCGGAATCTGGCCAATAATGTATCGATCAGCACCGATAATATACCACAAAGTCACATTAATTGTGCTTGCAGGACCGAATTAAATGCCTGAGCAGAGGACACGGGAACTACGGGGCAGCAAATGAGGCAACATCCCCATTCTCCCAACTTTCAATGAACCTGACATTAACCTTATGAGAGATGCATAGAAAGAATCTACTTTAACATTGGTCTCCCTTCATCCAGCATTGAGATGGCTGCATTAGCATTAACCTGAGAACCGCGAATCAGTATCTATTGGGAATCGGTTTGAATGTAGTTGGCAATAGCAAGTCATTGTTCTGCACTTTACTCATCAAATACTCACAGGATCATGCAGGTTTTTGCCAGTACAAATAATATACGTAGACAATTGCTCGTCAGCGAAGACACATTTGACCAGAGCAATTGGCTATTGAAGCCGGTTGACCAAAGCATGCAACTAGAAACGGCACAGGGCCATAAGTGCACCTTTGGTCGTGGTTTTCAGTTATAATTGTTCGACATTGTGATGGCTTTGCCGCTGTTTTATCATCATGCATTGCACATGAGTACACATCTATATGCAAGTTCGGTGTGCCTGGTAGCCGTAGTATAGGCTTTATGTCGCTTCCAGACAACTAGTTCGCAAACCCAATAGCCGTTACTTGCCCTTGTATCGATCGGGCCGATGACTAACAAAACGGCAACGGTTTGGCGTGCAACACGTGTAACAGGTGTAGTAGAGAAGAGCGGACAGACATCGACATATGTCTTCAAATAGTTCGTGCCCTGATAGTTCTGCGAACGTCTCACGACTCGAAGATCCTCCCGACATTTCGATCGTCCACCGTCCAATCAGGCGGTCGGCTCATCTCTCTGCAGCCAGCAGCACTCTGCTGAGTCTGCCAGGCGGATATACCGCGCCGACGGCTCGCCTCTGCTGTTCAGCCTGAGCAGCACCTCTGCTCTGAGTCTGCCGGGCAGGATATACCGCGCCGACGGCTCCCCTCCGCTGTTCAGCCTGAGCAGCACCTCTGCTCTGAGTCTGCCGGGCAGGATATACCGCGCCGACGGCTCGCCTCTGCTGTTCAGCCTGAGCAGCACCTCTGCTCTGAGTCTGCCGGGCAGGATATACCGCGCCGACGGCTCCCCTCCGCTGTTCAGCCTGAGCAGCATCTCTGCTCTGAGTCTGCCGGGCAGGATATACCGCGCCGACGGCTCACCTCTGCTGCTCAGCCTGAGCAGCACCTCTGCTCTGAGTCTGCCGGGCAGGATATACCGCGCCGACGGCTCACCTCTGCTGCTCAGCCTGAGCAGCACCTCTGCTCTGAGTCTGCCGGGCAGGATATACCGCGCCGACGGCTCGCCTCCGCTGCTCAGCCTGAGCAGCACCTCTGCTCTGAGTCTGCCGGGCAGGATATACCGCGCCGACGGCTCACCTCCGCTGCTCAGCCTGAGCAGCACCTCTGCTCTGAGTCTGCCGGGCAGGATATACCGCGCCGACGGCTCGCCTCCGCTGCTCAGCCTGAGCAGCACCTCTGCTCTGAGTCTGCCGGGCAGGATATACCGCGCCGACGGCTCACCTCTGCTGCTCAGCCTGAGCAGCACCTCTGCTCTGAGTCTGCCGGGCAGGATATACCGCGCCGACGGCTCACCTCTGCTGTTCAGCCTGAGCAGCACCTCTGCTCTGAGTCTGCCGGGCAGGATATACCGCGCCGACGGCTCACCTCTGCTGCTCAGCCTGAGCAGCACCTCTGCTCTGAGTCTGCCGGGCAGGATATACCGCGCCGACGGCTCACCTCTGTCTGACCGAACTGCGTGCGCGAGAGGGTGCCAATCGCCCATGGGCTGGGGTCCCACCGGGCCAACGTCCTGGCCTGTCATTGGCTGACATCACCTATTGCACTACACCGATTGGCCACACTGGCATAGGTGTCACAATGGTGACACGACGCAGTTATACAGCATCCGCCGATCGGCCATCGCCGCTATGAGAAAGTGAAATATATATATATATATATATATATATATATATATATATATATATATATATACATATATATATATACATATATATATATATATATATATATATATATATATATATACATATATGTGTGTGTAGAAAGAGAGAGACAGACAGACAGATAGACAGACAGAGGGACAGACAGAGAAGCAGACAGAGAGACAGAGAATCAGACAGAGATAGAGAGGAAATGGGGCTGCATTCCTTGTGAAGGAAGAGTTGTCAGAATACAATGATTGGCTGCATGAACATGACGTCGTAACTCAGTGAAATGTCGTTCCGCGAGATAAGGTGTGACTGGCCAGACTATCAGACGCTGAGGAAGTGCCGCTAGTGAAGCTGGAAGCTCGCATACTAAGGGTGCAAACGAAGTCAATTCCAAAAATGTCATGTTCAAACTCTGACACTCAACTGATCCCTAATTGCAGTATGTAGGTGCAATTAGGGATCAGTTGAGCGTATCGTGTCGTAGGTGATGCTGAGCCACCCGCTCCAACCTAGCACCTCTCTGTCGGCAGCTTCGGCACCACAGACTTTCTGTGCCAAATCAGCCTGGAGGAGGCACTGGACAAACGAGCCACTGGACGAGCCCGGGTGCGGGAAGAGCCCGACACTGGACATGCCCGGCAACAGGCCGTATCTGCCGTCGGACGAGCTCGCCACTGCACTGTGGCTCAGATTGTGGTTCAGCCATAATGAATCCAAGAAATGTTTAATTTTTCTTACGATTTTTGGCCGTAACTTACCTTAAAATGTTCGTCGTTTTCAGCCTTGGTGGGCTTAATTTAGATTGTCTGTAAAACATCTGGGTTAGAATATTCACTTGAAAGCAACCATTGCGTGATGTCTACCGTACAGCTCTGGAGAGCTCGCAAACAAGCCGTGCATTGGATGCCTTCAGTACTGCGCTATGGTTGATGTTCCGGTTAAAAAAGGTTGATCAGTAGGGTCCAATAGTTAGCATCAGTAGGAGTATTTCGATATGCACATATCGTAGTTGCATTTAATCCCATTGCCCTCTGCATTCAATTCTAGTATAGTATATTGTAAACTATGTAGGCGAATTAAATCATATATGTGCACATGTCGCTTGATAAACCTCATAAAAGCACACGTCAAACGTGTGTGTCCCATACACCTGTCACATGTCACATCTCGAAATATTCCAGTTGATCCGATTCTATGACCTGTGACGTCAAGGGAGGGTCAAAAGTGACAAATCTGGCTGGCTTGATCTGGATCGCTTTAAAAGCAACCATTTTGCTACAATTGCTTTGAAACCAGCTTCTAGCGATTCATCTCGATTTGTTTTCGCGTGAGATTGGCGGTGACGAGTCGCACGTGGATCAAGGTCACGCAAAAGTTATGTCAGGGCAAGTTAAAACGCATGTGACAGGACACAAATTGATGCATATTTTCAGACTCTAGATATTGATTATAACGCACCATAAGCCTGTATATCGATGCTAACAACATCGGGCCACCTGAAGTGAAATTATTTCTCAGTGACCTGAGAGGACCTTGGCCAGTGACCTGATGACATGTCTGGCTCTTGGCAGCCAAATCTGAACATCATGGCCAATCTTGAACACGAACTGATGCCAATACGGCGGATGGCAACATGAAAGTACCTACATCACACAAATTGCCGTGCAGGCCGTTTGCTATGGCGTCATGATTATGTGATTTGGCCGGACTTGAAGATTGAAGATGAACGTTTGGCTGTATTTCGGCCAACGGCATGCCAGTTAGCAATTTTCCCCACTGTGTAATGAACAAGCCCGCCACGTGACAAGCCCGGCTACAGGACGAGCCCGGATATAGGACGAGTCTGCCACTAGGCGAGCCCACCACTGGACAAGCCCAGCTACAGGACGAGCTCGCCACTGGACAAGCCTGCCACTAGACGAGCCGACCACTGGACAAGCCCAGCTACAGGAAGAGCCCACTACTGGACAAGCCCAGCTACAGGACGAGCCCGGATATAGGACGAGTCTGCCACTAGGCGAGCCCACCACTGGACAAGGCCAGCCACTGGACAAGCCCCAGCTGACAAGACAGAAGCCGACCACTGGATAAGCCCAGCTACAGGAAGAGCCCACTACTGGACAAGCCCAGCTACAGGACGAGCCCGGATGTAGGACGGGTCTGCCACTAGGCGAGCCCACCACTGGACAAGCCCAGCTACAGGACGAGCTCGCCACTGGACAAGCCTGCCACTAGACGAGCCGACCACTGGACAAGCCCAGCTACAGGAAGAGCCCACTACTGGACAAGCCCAGCTACAGGACGAGCTCGCCACTGGACAAGCCTGCCACTGGATCAGCCCACCACTGGACAATCCGATCACTGGACAAGTCCAGCTACAGGACGAGCCCACCACTGGACGAGCCGATCACTGGACAAGCCCAGCTACAAGACGAGCCAACCACTGGACAAGCCTGCCACTGGATAGGCATACCACTGGATTCGCCCGTTAATGGACGAGCCGACCACTGGGCAAGCCACTACTGGTCCTGCCGGCCACTGGACGAGTTGGCCGCTTGACTCTTCCCGCCAATATGCTCGGCAATTGTTGCCTATCACCGAAGGCTTCCGCTAGCTATCCGAGGAAACCAGCTGACAGTTCTTGGACAGTCATGTGAAAACTGCGACCCACTGCAAGCCGGTTACTCCCACCACTGACCGAATTTAATCTGCCGATGCGATTTCCATGAATCGCTGCGCATGATTTACTACGTAAGGCAGCGTAGTCACAATTGAGTGAGTGGCCATGCTGTGTATGTTACTGGGCTTAAGGTGAGCTAATCTGATCTTAGTGGAGTCTAGTCTGGAGTTGGGTTCCCCACGCCGATGTGAATGGGGAGCTGGATGTTAGAAGCTTGGTCATGTCTCGGCCATTTTGCGTCACAGGTTTCCGAGACCACGTCTTGGTGGTCACATTACACCACAGCTTGGATGAACATTGTTTTTGTTGTAGCGTGTCTAATGATGAATCACACGAACTTTCGAACGGAAGATGTGCAAAGCGTAATGTTCAAAAACAGCATACTCTAGCCGTGCATGGAGTAAACAAGCATCGCATTCATATAGAATATGAGTATGCCTTTACTTGCATGAAGTTAGAAACAGTACGCATATGCATATTTATGCGTTAATCAGCTCCGTCACAAAGGTATTTCTTGGGGTATGTGCAGGTTTCATACCCTTAATTCCATCCACAAAGCTTGGATGGTTGATCTTTGGTTGCACGTGCTTTCTAAAAGTTGATCAATCGCAGGCCATGATTCGATGGAGTACTGTACCTTCGTGGGTAACACTGTAAGAAAGTTCAATGATCAATGCATCATAATCGCAAAAATCGCATACAAGGATGGCGGCTGGTGTCATTTCAGTCGGCACAGAAACGTCCTGATGTATGTCGATAAGTCAAATCTATTTTCATACAGAACAAATGGGTATCTCGCAAAATCGCTTCAGTGGAGTTATGACATTAATTAGTGGAGACATTAATTAGGCAATTTTTGGTTATATTTTGACGTTTTTATTCAGATTTCAAGGGGTCATGCATGGCTAAAGATGCATGAGGTGCATATTTACATAATTAATTAATGGCTGCTACGCATTAGTGACTAAAGATATTCCTGGATGTCAAGAGACTCCTGGGTGTCATGTTCATTACAGATGTTTCTGGGTATCATGGACCGCATGACAAGTTTTGGAATTCGGGCTTCACATATAATAAGTATGATTGCACTCGGATTGAATTCTTAGGGTATGCAATTTATATATTTCACTAACCAAGATAATTTGACAGGATGCTACGACAATTTGTGCAAGACTCCTCTGCTGCAGGTGAAATCATAGGCTGTGCAAGTTATATGTACGAAATGCATGGCTTATCACACTTCTGGGACTAGCAACATAGATCACTGAAGAAATGCACAAGGTGTTTGGGTTTGAGTTCGCAAGACGCTCAGGAGATAACTCGGTAAAAAGGCAATGCAAAGTATTCTTTGGTTTCAGCCGTTGCCGCTGCTTACCTTAGTTATTTCTTTAACTATGATTTTCAGCTGTTAGTAACTGGTAGATCTACAGTCTTACTAAGGCTGGTTTCGCGCTTGTGTGCTGAAACGCTCAAGGTCAACTGACGCATGGTTCACGGCGATTTGCCGGATTGCCCGAGGCCAGTCGTAATTGGCCAATTAGCGTCGTGGTTGTATTCTTCGCTGGATGCTCTTTCCAGTCCGGTGCCCTACTGATTGAACGGACGGGACGGGCGGAACGCCGCCGCCGCTTGGCCCTGCCGCCGTGAACCGCTGCGAGAGCGCGGCGTACGTCCCGGTCGGTTCAAAATTATTCAGATCATTGCGCCGGAGAGCAGCCAGAAACGTAGGAGAAAACCAAGCTGTATTTGATCAGGAATTCATTGATATTTGTTCGCCTGCATCCAAGTATTTAGAGCAAGTGACATAATATCGTCAGAAAAAAAACCTGAACGAAGGACTAATCCCTCACTTCATGATCACTATTTTGAGACATTAATTTGGCTCTAGCCAGGGGCAGTTACAAGGCGGCACGAAGCATGTGCCCACCATGGGAAGGCAGCGCCCCTCCCGTGAAGCTCGAGTGCATCCTCCTCTTAGAATTTTCCAGCCGAAGGCTGGAAAATTCCAGTAAAAAGGCCCCTCTAAGTAAAAAAAAAACACGCCTTCCAAGAGCACTAGAGCAATCTCCCCCGAAAATGACTATATCAGAGGCGCCTCTCCGGAGTGGTGCCCCTCGCCCGATAACACCTGGGGCACATCGACTGCACCGAGCATACAGTGTCTATCCATCGGCACAATCAAATCATTGAAACGTTGCTGCCACCCGCTCTGCCGGTGATATCTGAGTTTGTATCCGCGTCCATGACTTCTCAATCCTGTTGTGGATGCTTGCCAATATTGCGTCGAATTATCAAACAGACATGCGAACTTATCACCTGTGGGTAACTAGGCAGTACCACGCATTTCCTTGACAGGCATGTGAAATTTCCCAAACCAGTGGCGCAGCCAGTGGTTCAGTGGTTGCCTCTCCTTAAGGAGAGACTCCCCACCCCCACCCCATCCCATCCCTCACCCCCAACAAAAAGAAGAAGTAATCTATGAAAGATCTCGTCCGGCGCGCTTCGCGCCGAAAAAAAAAGGTTCTGGGAAATACATCCCAACATTTTCCGTTTACTTTAGTGTAAGTTTTTCAGAGGCTAGGCCCCACCTCAGACATTTGGCTGTGTCTTTGCCCCAGACTCCTCCAGATGCAACAGTAACGGTCGTAGCTAGCAAAGCTTTGCGTCACACTGCTCACGCTTTCGCTGGGGCAACAACAACAGCAAACCCAGCCTACATCTGAGGTCCATCAAACACAACGCAGACGTGACAACTATGGGAAAAATGTAAGTAGTGACAGCGAAAGGCAAATCGGCACGACCGAGCAATATGGCGTTCCCATCACTTGTGCTTTCCGTCATCACGCCTATACCGCAGATCAGGGAAAAACTGAAAAAAAGGAACGACGAAAATAGGAAACACATAAGAAACTTGTCCGTGTTTTTCGGTACGATTACGGATGATGGAGCATAACTACATGACATTAATGTAGCGAAGCTTCCTGTGGAGGCACTGTGAACTCATAAATTTAGCCCCTACCCTCCCAATATACTTTTGCTCACCATAAGGTATTTGGGATCATGATACAAACGAACATCCTCTAGCACAGTTTCAGGTGAAGGGATTACCTATTATGTGTTATGTTATACAATGCCAGTTTATAGCGCAGATGTTTGCATCGTTAGCATTGATAGCTGTATCCCCAAGTTAAGTACCTTTCAAGAGACTCGAAGTGGGAACAGTGGCATGTGCGCAATTGTCCCAAAACTGGACTTGCAGGACTTGACAATATTTTTAATAACATTACTTTCATGATGACTTCGACATCCCGCTGTGCTCATTTCGACATCTCACACCTAACAAGAAGTAATTATTTTAGCACTGCTGCTAGCTCACAAATCGCCCCTCTCCCATGTGTCCAGTGGCGATCGCGCCGGGAAGAGGCTTAGCATCATCCTAAATCCTAAATTCATCTCCTCCCCAGATCGTGCCGCCAAAGCTTTGGCTTGCGGGTTGGGTGACATCATGGTCGTCCTCGCGCTGCACAGCCGCCCGGGCGGCAGCAATGGCCAGCCAGAACGTAGTAGTCGATGGCGTTGACGTCGCCATAGCCTCAGATACGGCTGACGCTTCCGTGCTCTGGTATCCAGTACTCTTTGTTCAGCCTGAAATACGGCCGCGGACGGCGCCTGTGGATTTTCATAGCACAATATGGTGCTCAGCGTAGAAGACGTGCTACGTGACGAGATCATCGTGATGGCAGCCGCGAAGCTCCAACGCAGTCGGCGGGCGGCATGATAGGCAGCGGACGAGGGCTGAGTCGGGTCCAGCCGCCTGCACCGCATGGTAAGCGGCGCCGACAACCGGCATGGTAAGCGGCGGTCAGCGGCCGAGCCGGGTCCAGCTGCCTGGATTGCATGGTAAGCAGCGGTTAGTGGTCGAGCGGAATCCAGCTGCATGGACCGCATTGTGTCGGCTACTGCAAGGCAGCTTCGGTTATATATAGAAAGCTGAGAAAGGCCGTTTTGTTTTGCTTGTGATGATCTGATATGCGCTACCGAAATTCTGAAGCTCGTAGCACGCTGTAGTTTGGTTCATCTGAATGTTGGGTATGTTCGAATAGGGAAGATAACACTGGCCTGCGTTTCAAAACTTTTCTGATAAGGTCGGATGTTTCTCAGCTGTTCTAATACAAGTTTCGTGTGCTGAATCCGAAAATACTGTCCATTTTTCTCGATTAGCTCAAGTTTTCACACTACGTCAAAGATAACAACTCATACACTGATGTATCAGTATGCATACTGCAGTATGATATATCAGTAGCGGAGAGAAATAAGAATTGGGACGCGGGAGGAAAGGGACGGAGCATTATCTTTTAATGTACAAGTCCAACGCTGCTTTTTAATTATGTAATATTTTCTAATTAACAAGCGGCAGCGTTGGCAAGCACCGCCGTCTTCCTTTTCGACGCGCAACGTGGCTGTGTGAACAGTGAGAGGAAAGGGTTCTTTTTTGGGGGCGTCAATAACTCGTTTCTTTGGATGGTATCATCAAATATTCTGTTCAATTACGAATATATTACTAGCATATGGAATTTTGCAACATTTGACAAGTATTTTTGCTATTTGCTCGTGTGTGTTCAACATACGGACCTGATTGATGGAAAATGGTGATGGTGGAAGAATTGGGACAAGCGTCCCAATTCTCCCAGTCTGTCCCATTGTAATGTTACATGTAGTTTACATGTAATTAACCCGTCATATCCCAATAAGGCATTTGACTTTAGTAAATGTAATTAAATTTTAATAAAACTACCTCAATGAAACTACTGTCAACTGAGCCTGTAATTAACCCATCATATCGCAAAAAAGCATTTGATTTTAGTTAATGAAAGTAAATTTTAGTAAACTACTTCAATGAAGCTACTGTCAACTGAGCTTGTAATTAACCCGTCACATCGCAATAAAGCATTTTATTTTAGTAAATGTTCTTAGCATCCGTCGAAGAGCTACTAACGGACTAGTTTAGCAAGAAGTAGGGACATCACTCAAAATTTTATCCATGATGATTTTATGCACCACAACTTGAAATAAAAAAGTGCTTCGTATGACACAATTTTGAGTGAACCGCCGAAATAATCACAGACTAACCTTTACCTATTTTAATTCAGGTCCCAAATCTCCTTTTGAATCCCATTTCTCCCTGTCACCAATCCCAATATTCCCTCACTCGTCGTCCCAATTCACACTAAAATTGCCCTTTTCATTTTTCTTGAATAACAGAGTAGATTCATTACTTTTTTTCATTTCCAAATTTCAGTCTGCGGCGCACAAATGTCTGGGGGTTACTTTGAAATCAGGAATATGTCGCTCGCTGCAATGACACGGGTGCAACAGCGTGTCAAAGTTGCGGTCCGATTTTTGTCCCAATTCTCACCACTCTCCCCTATTGGATGCATCATCTCTAATGTCGTTTTTGTGTATTTCCAGGTGTAATCTGAAGTCATGAGTTGGCAGTGTCAAAATCATCCAGACAGGTTCTGTTACATATGTGGAAAGGTCACTCTACCAGATCGCCAGGCAAGCATAACCGGCTTTGTAAAAAAGAGTTACCACGCATATTCTCGAGTGAATCTTGGTGATCAGGACAAGCCCCTCATATCTGCTGCAAGTCATGTGTGGAAGGCCTACGAGGGTAAGGCCTACGGTGTAAACGACAACCTATCATCACCTCAGGATTACCAATTCGGTGGAGAAAACCCACGGTCACGGTCCTCGTTGTTGTTGTGCTGATTTTGCATTGATTATGATTATGATATTATGAGTGTACCAATGTTATGTGATGTCAGTTTTGTGTCAGGTGTCATGTATTTACATGTGATATGCCATGTGTTTGCGCTATCAGTGTATTGTTGTGAATGTGTAGCAGGGTTGCCTACTGTTGGAGTGTGCCAGTGTTATGTCATAACATTTTCCATTCGCATCATTCTTAGATAATAATCCGGTAGATTGATGCTATTGCAGACCGAATTAAGAAAACATTTTAGCCAGGTAACACTACCGTTCAAGTTTCGTGAGCGCTACGCTTTATGTCTGTCTGGTGTTCGACTGCAACTAATTGTACTTTATAAGAACATAGTTTTAAGTTAGCACGACGCGCGTCGCCTTAGTTCAAGGACATAACCTAGATAGTTCCTTCTTAGTTAATATTTAACTGGATCATCCTGTTGCATAGCGGTGTACTCAGGATTCTCCATTGCTTTCGCCTGACAACGACGCTTTAGCGCGTAGTTCAGGATTTGGCTATGCCTTAATAACCTATGTCAAGACCTTTTAGTTGGTCGATACAAGGCTTTTTTTTTTGCGTAGACATTGCAACAAGACTGCGTCGCTTCTGCTTACTGACTTTGTTATTTGCTTGTTGGTGCCTAGTTTGCTAGGTCCAGCCCTCGTAATGGTGCCCACAAGGTTTTCCTTTGCCTAAACGCTAAAACAAGGTCGTATGCTGGAAATTTGTGTATAGATGCACATCGATCCTTCTTAGGAAGATTATCTAGCTCACTAGTGAATTCGAATTTACCGGATTCGTGCGAAGTGTTTGCGTGGCTCAGACATCTCGGCTGTGCGCCGTTTAGGAGGTAAATCCAAATTACCACTATCCATGTGTACCGAGTAATTGACTCAGTTGTCATACGTATTGATCGGGTAGGGTGCCGCTCTGGTTATAGCCAGTCTATGTAGGCCAGGAAGCTATGGTGACGATGGCGGAAAAACAGCCATACCGGAAATTAGCCCACCCCGTCATTCCGGTCAAATCCCCACGCACGGTCCCAAGGGAGGGGAATAACAAGCCCCCTTTAATCTCCAGACTACTCGTGGCACTAAAACGAAGAATGTCATCGGAAAGCGCTGGGCGAGTAGGGCCAGAAACTACACCCTATGTAACCTCTCAAAAAAATGGCGCCACTAGGGGGCTTAGGAGGTCAAAATTGATGTCCTGTTTTTGGCTTTGGGGAGTTACTTTTATGGATTTTTCAAAACAAACTTATTTGGAAGCAGAAAAAATGGAACCAGAAATAGTTGCACCCATAACAAATAAATTGTATTTTCAGAACTTTGTTTTGTTTGCCACTTTTTTATTTTCTATTTTTCTAATGAATGGGACGCACTGTCAAGCGTTATTTTGAGCAAACTTAACCTAATACAAGTGTCTTACCTCAGCGAAAGTTTTCGATTTTAGTTCTCAGAGCCAAATATGCAAAACAAATAAATCATGAAAAACGCAACACTTTAAAAATTCATCTGGTGCGTTTTTATTACTCAAAGCATAAGTAAATGATGAAAGTTTCATTCAAATATCTAGCAGTTAAAGCGTGGCGACTGGCTGAATCTTTTTGGATGTGACTTCATTTGACCTTTCTAACTATGCGACTGTGGATGACCTGACCTTAAAATTTTGACACGTGTTAAATTGATGTGGAAAAAAATGCATATTAAACTTTGGCGCGCTGCTACGCCCGTTTTTTCCATTATGCAGAAAAACTTAGTGGACCGTAAAGCATCCAATTTCACATGTAACGCTATGAATTTGGCCTTCTCCCTTGCTAGTGCATGCTTCCCAACCGTCAATCCACTTCATAAAGCGTCATTCATGGATTAAAATCCTAAGTACGTGTCTTGCAAATAAAGGATGCAAAAAGCATTAATAAATTAAGCCATTGATAGTATAATATTAATAGCGGACACCTGACAAAACACGTTTCCCAATTATCACTATTTCGAATGCAATTGTGCTACTTAACCGATTATTGTTTGTTTTGTTGGTGGAAGTGTAACGATAAAAACAACCAATTTTAGGTCGGTAGGTCCATTGAACTGTGCGAGTAACAGCTGACATCGATTAATAAAGAATACCAAATATTTAGCCAACCCATGTTCACGATGCACATCTATTTGGAATGAAAGTAGCTCGAGCAACACCACCCCGCCCACCCGCCCAGCCCAATGTGTGTGCGTCGAACATGACAATTGTCACGCCACGATCCCAAGCAGTCGTCGATTGCAACTGCAGTCACATTATCAATGCACTATGCGGTGTTTGCCAGCGATCTGCGATCAGCAAACTGACACTCACTTCCTGCATGCAGTGTCCTGCATGCAGTGTCCTGCACGCAGTGTCTTAGATAATGGTCAAACAGTGACACCGCCCCTGCCAGGGTCTAAGCATGCACGTGAGGTGTCTGCGAGCCCGTGCCAGGCTTCACCGACACTAACGGGGCGCGTCTTTCCTGAGAGACCGCCATCGTGCAACGAGCACATTCCCCGGCTCGCCGAGCCACCGGTGTGACGGCCAAAGTTGTGTCGTATCTCCACCAGACGGCGGCGAGTCTCGCCGTTTATCACCACCGCAGTCGTCGCCGTGACGATGATCCACCATCGGCGACACGATCACAGTCACGGCGGCGACGGCCAATCGGCCGGAGTTCCGACTCGTGTGCACAACACCATTCTGCTTCAAATGCCAGGCTGGGCCGCGGCGCGGTCACGGCGGGTGAGCCCGCGTGTATACCACCACCCTGTGTACCACCGTGTATACCACCACCCTGTGTACCACCGTGTAAACCACCACCCTGTGTACCACCATACATACCACCACCCTGTGTACCACCATGTATGCCATCACCCTGTGTACCACCCTGTATACCACCACTATGTACACCACCACCCTGTGTACCACCATTTAAACCACCACCCTGTATACCACCATACATACCACCACCCTGTGTACCACCCTGTATGCCATCACCATGTGTACCACCCTGTACACCACAACCCTGTATACCACACTGTATACCACCACCCTGTGTACCACTCTGCATACTACCACCCTGCACACCACCACCCTGTGTACCACCCTGTATACAAACCACCCTGTGTACCACCATGTATACCACCACCCTATGTATCACCATGCATACCACCATCATGTGTACAACCATGTATGCCCTCACCCTGTGTACCACCCTATATACCACCACCATGTGTACCACCCTGTATACCACAACCATGTGTACCACTATGCATGCTACCACCACGTGTACCACCCTACATACCACCACCATATGTACCACCCTGTGTACCACCATGTATACCACAACCATGTGTACCACCATGTATACTACCACCCTGTGTACCACCCTGTATACCACCATCCTGTGTACCGCCCTGCATACCACCACCATGTGTACCACCCTGCATACCACCACCATGTGTACCACCCTGCATACCACCACCATATGTACCACCCTGTATACCACCACCCTGTGTACCACCCTGTATACCACCACCATGTGTCCCACCATGTATACTACCACCCTGTGTACCACCCTGTATGCCACCATCCTGTGTACCACCCTGCATGCCACCCTGTACCACAAGGCTCGGCGGCTGTCGCGATGCCGACCCCGTGTACAGGGTGCAGGCTGGGTCGCGGCTCAGTCCCACACCCACTGTCTGCCGGCGCCCGCTCCACTCGTGATCCATTTGCTATAGTGAGGGCGGCTACGCGCCGGCTCGGCAGCAGCCGACATTTACACCGGCGACCAGGAATACCAATCCACGCCTGCGAGATGGCACATAGTGGGACTTTCTAGATCGCGCCCAAGTGTGATGCTGTTCTGATAGCGAATCATGTGGCATATCGATGCGTACTGACGCATGCGTATGTCAGACACACCTTCTTCAATAGCTGAATATTCTGTCCGTCTAAAATGCCGGTTGCGTATGGGAAAATTTAGCCGGGCGAAATGTGTGTATCACGATAGAAGTCGGACGTTTATGAAGGTGACGATATAGCATGAGTTAATATGTGGTCGTGTACTGTGTACTGTGAGGATGGCAATGAATGCTTCCCGAGTCCAAGATGAAACTGAGGAGAAAATGCTCAGGAGCCGCAGGCATAAAAGAGAGGGGCGATCTACCAAAAGGAAAAACACGCGAGAATAGATCATGGATGAATATGCAAGTATCAAATAGCTTTCTCGAAGAAGAAAAAAATCATCACAGAGTTATCATTCAGAAACGACTAATGCTGGGACCTATCTAATTGCTTGATTTGTTTGCATTGTAAGGCGTCACATAACATTTTTTCACAAAGTGGTGATCACGTGACATGTGAACACTCAATATCATAAGTAAATTGTATTCTTTTTATTTTATAATACTGCTATTAGATTGAATGATGCTAGGAAATAGAGGTGAAGTGTCTGGTATAATAACATTAAAATTCCATCTTTTTAATTCTGTATTCAAGCGATTCATTTATTTCCAAATGAATTCTGAGTCTGCCCACATTGTCTTCTTGCAATACCATTTCAATACTTTCTGTTTCGATTCAGCTTTTCAAAAATACCGTTTCAGTTTCGAAACTCGTCAGGATTCGCCAAGTGAGGTGATACACTTACAATCCTGAAGTGCAATCGGCACTACCTGTCACGGAAACGGCGAGATATTGGGTCAAGCAACAGGGAACAGGGAAGTGTGTGTTATTTAGCAGTGTTTGAAGATTTCAAAACTGTATCCTCTCGTCAGCAAAAACATGCAACACAAAATCAAGTTGTGACCGGTGTTCTTTAGGGGCGATTCGAAACTTGGTTCCGGACCAGCTTGAGGACTAAATTAAGCGAAATAACTACAATAGCTCCGCACGTGTGTCTACCCTTGAAGCTGCCGGGAGACCTGGCTGCCAGCTGAACCCATCCGCCAACTTGTATTCTAGATCAGGTAGAAAGATGCAGCAAACAAGCATCAACAGGGGTGGGCCTTGAACTTAATAACAAAGATTAAATATGGTCGTGTATTTCCTTCCGTTGGTATTCTAGGGAAGCTTTGAGTGGCCAAGATCGGTGTGATATGTATCGCGCCGGTAGATGATCCTCTGTGAGTCGGACGTGATGCCATTGAATATGGATGGAACAGGACTTGCCAGGACTGGCAACACACCACTTGTCAATGTCAGGATCAAGACGAAAATGTGCAGGCAATGAATGTCACCTTGCATGCATTTAGAGGGCCAATTGCACTGTCGTCTAATGCTGACTATGAAAGTACATGAAAGTATCCCACCACAAAAAAGTACAAAAAGCATTCAAACTGAAAATAATTCAAAGCACACTCCTCACTGTTCCAGAGCATGTCTTCTCCTCGCAAAACGCAGCAGTCTCATAATATCCAGGTTGAACCACTTTCTGAAATACGTTTGAATTACCCCTAATCATCTTTATAAAACGATACAACTGTTTGAGGGATGATGCAATCGGTAGAACAGTGCATAGCAATAGTATGCATGCCTTATAGGAATGAAGAACTGCAATATGCTTCAGCATAGATAAACGGGCGAATTGCCTGTTGAAGTGAGAAGAGCAGTCAAAGAGACGGATTTTATGTCCAGTAGGCCTTGGCATGTAATATAATCATCCCTATACGCCCATCAGTAGTCACGCCCTGATGTACCGAATAACTGCGGCACTGGACAGACCCGCCCACGAGACTGTGCCACCGGACAATCGTCGCCAAGTGTAGTCTGCAGCGCGCCATGTCTACAAATGCCCTCTCTTCTGTCCCAATGCACCGCAAGTTTTGCGAATGCGGAGAAGCACACGTCGTCGCAGCATTCCCCAAACCAATTTCCGTATACTGGCAACACTTCGCGGTTTCATGGGAAGCGAGTTGTAATCGTGCATTCCTACGTAGTCCTCTGCAGCGTATGAATAGAAATGCGATGGCACCTTCGCACCAGAATCCCAGTCTTAGACAACCCTTCGTTCCATGGACGGCACCAACGGGAGGGAAGGCTGGAGGGGCGCTCCCTCCTGTCCTCAAATAAGGGGAATGGTAAAAAGGAACCATGTTAGCAGATCTCCAAATGATTTTTTTGGAATCGTGTGTAATGGCCTCGGCAAATTCACTTATGTCCCGGGGCTCGTGACTTTTCTCCAGCACATAGAAAACTATGGCTAAAAATAGTTCATGATATTTTAAGAAAGCAGCCACGTTAGCTTGGCTTCATTAGTGACATTAATTAAAGGTGCAGTGGGGTTCAAAACTGGCATTTGGTTTCCAATAGCACACCGGCTGTCGAGTATATTCCGTACGGAATACCTTGGGTACCTAGGATCCAAGATGCGACCACCTGATCTCAGGCGGCGGAAGGTAGGGGGGGGGGTGGCAGAGGTCCAGTGTCCTCTTCCCTCCACCCCACGACAACAATGGGGGCTGGGCCCATCTTGCCGCGAGCTAGGAACACGGCGGCCCACTGGCACTCACATTATTTTTAGCCAAGAGGAAATCAGGTCATATCATGCGTTTGATCCAACAAGGAGGCCCATGCAATTCCTTTTTTTTAAAAAAAAACATGAAAGCTAACAGAAGGCTTTGATCATGGTCTTGCATCATAGGATGTTCAAGGGACGGATCCGCCGTCAGGCAAGAGGCTGACGTTTGGCTTCACCCCTCCTCCAGCTCCTGAAATTGATGAGGCCCTCTCAACTAGCGACCAAGCCGGCAAGGGAGCCGCCCCCTCCAGGATGGCGAAGACAGCCCTGGGAAATGAGAGGAGGTCCATAAGACGGGAGATGAGGCTCCTAGGAACAAGTAGAGAGACATTCAGAACGCCAGAGGAGACTCCGGAAACTGATAGTCAGTATCGATGTTGGAAGAGGGAACCCAATACGTGAAAGGATGCCCCTAATTTGGAAGAGGAAACTCACAGTGTGCAAGAAGCATCGCACAATACGTACCAAGAGGCCATAAAGATAGATTAGGAGGCCACGAGATCTGAGATGATGCCCCTAATTTCAACAGGATCAGGCTTCTAGGAGAGTGGAGAAGGCCCACAGGAACCAAGAGGAGGCCCCCGAGACAGGCATGAATTCCCCAGAAGATGAAGGGTCTTCTAATACAGGCGATGAAGCCTTCAGAATAATGGAGGATATCCCCGGACGTAAGAAGAGGCCGCAAGACCGGCAAGAGGCCCCAGGATAGAAGAGGCGCAGCTGCCTCATTAGCTCTAGTAAGGCAGCCGATGAACTGAGAGCATCCAAAGTAATGCCTATACAAAAGCCAACCAATGTACATGATCAGAATCCGAAAACGATTAATCACACCCAGAATGAGTGAGCACACGTGCTCACCTCAACTCCAGAATATATTGGACGTGCAGAGCACCCGAACTAAATCACCGGAGGACGAGAGGTATTGCGCTGCATGCTCGCCCACATATCGCAGCCTCCTTCGAAGCAAAATGGACAACTAGAAGAATGTGGCGAGTTAAAATTTGCATGAGCTATCTGACTTAAGTTGAACTCGAAGCTAACCGCCACATATCTAATTTATTCGCAGGCTGCCGCCACTCGTTTGATGCCCATGGGATTGATAAACGTTCCTAACGACAGACGGCGCCACGAAACTTTTCCCGCGCGATTTGTGCTCTTCGTAAATCGTCCGCTATGGCTCATACTATGCATATGCCTCCAAGCACATCCATACTATATTTATCCCACCCACACGAGATTAGGTCAAGTAACCAGCTGTGGCCAACAGCCTGAGAGGCGGGAGCGGTGGGAGCTGCGCCGGTAGAGACAGCACCGATTCGAGCTGAAGCGACTGCCAGTTCGCCTGTTCAGTCGCCGCATTAGACAACATGTGTGCGTGGGTCTGGACCGATTGCTCTGATCGTACTTGCTGACTCCTCATCATACTTGCTGACTTCTGATCGTATCTGCTGACTCTTTCCATATCACTCGTATGAACACTTGTTATATGATATCATGTGTGCATGTGACAGCTTTTACATACTGATGACCTCTATTTTAACCTCGATAATTTCCTGTAATAAACACGAGTATATTGTGGATGGCCGGAATATGCGTCTTTGCCTCTTCTTCATGGTGGCACCGGGATCTGCTCAGACCAAACTGACCTGGTAACGCCCAATAAATTATCAAAGTATACGCACAAAGAGATAAAACTATTCGCAGCATGTAACGGGACATACTGAATATTACATACTGCCAGTTACAGTAACTTACTTGCTTTTTTTTTTTTAACTAATGAAAAGGAAACAGTCACACGCAGCATAAAGATATCATGAGTCGCGAAAAGCACCACCTACATACTAGATTCAAATGACGCAGAGCGGAAATATCTGCTTAAACTAATGTTTTTAATCATGCGTCAGATAAACTGCTTCCTCTATGCACAAGGTCTAAGGCTATTCGGTACATACAAACCAACATGTACGTTCAAAGCAAATTATGCTATATGGTGCCGTCTCTCCACGCGACTTAGTTCAATGTGCTAACAGCGTGAATGTTGTCTAAAACACAGACAATAATTGGGTTTCAGCCACGACATCCAATCCATACCTACTTTGTCCTGTCCTCGTACGAGTGCGCCCCGTTCAATAGGCTTGCAAACAGGCCACACTTCTAGCTCCTTACGAAGGATAATCGTCACAGAGCGCGACGGAAGGCACGCATTTCCGTGCGGGCGGAGGCGGCCGCGGCCCGGCAGTGTTCGGACCAGACCTGCCGTGTAAGCTGTCCGTCCGGGTGGTCCGACTCGGCTTTGAGTGACTCGGCGGCCGGACGATTGCGCGCGCCTCGGCGGCAATAACGCTGTCGGCCGGTGGTAGCGCGAGGCACTGCTGACGCGTATTGGTGGCGCCGCCGCCGACAGCGTTGGGCGGCCGTCCTTGGCGACCCACGCAAGAGGCGACGGTGAGCACGTGATGGTGGGAAACCAGGTGACCGCGGCCACTGGTTGCGTGCTGGCAGGGTAGGGCGCGCCTTGCCCAGACACACCACCCACACGCGCGTGCTGGTGTGACAGCTGGTGCGGATTGCTAAGCATTGCTAACAGTATGTGAACCGTGTTACTCGTTCGAAGATATAAGAAGCTTGCACCGCGTTGCATAGTTGAGATAGAGAAGGAATAAGGGAGGAATGGAGACTGAGAAAAGCGTGAGAGAAAACAACAACAAAAACTTATCTAAGTCAGAATGAAAAGGATCGCTATAACCAAGATAGTCGTCATCACATAGAGAGTGATGACCAAGCAGAACAATTCTCACGCTCTTCGCAGATTACCAATGCAAACTGATCTACCTCATTTTACCGATTATTGCACATATTTAACTAGCTATTGCAGATATTGCTGAACATTACAGCAGCCGAAATAGCTTCTGAATCGCAGCTATGTCAGGGTAAGTTCCCATTACGTCAGAAACCAAGGTTCTGGCATTCCTTGTCAAAGTTCTGGACAGTTATTTGACATTATTGGACATTGTGGGACTTAATTCCTGACAGCAAGAGTACATTTTTCAGAATGGGATCTTTATGCCGACGATACAGTTCGTTACAACATACTTGCGTTTTACAAGTTGTGTGAGCAGACTGCAGGGATATCGAAAATATTTTGTCCAGGTTTGAGAGCGCATGCAAGTACGAGGATGAATGCAACTCACGATAAAGTTTGTACGGTTGGGCCAACTTCTCCAAATGAAATTGTCATATCGCGTCGCACTGCCACCCAAGATGATAAGCATGCAAGTGATGAAGTGTCGGTTGTTATAAGTGAGCAGGAGATAAGCAGACATGGCCAACCCGGCCTCCTCGTGGCTATTAAGAGCATCCAGGTTCTATTCGATCGCGTGAATATCTGAAACATGATTATCGTTATCACCAATGTGGAGTTCAATGACGGAGTGGAAACGACGCCTACTGCTGAATTACTTGCTAAGTTGAAGCTCAAATATGACACCTACTTGTGGAATTTATCAATGTCAATTCTCATTCGCGGTATACACTCTGCGTGTGATAGATTCGAGTATGGATCTTGTGGAAATGCCGTGTGATCTTGTTGCCAGCGCGCCGGCAAGAGGCAATATAGTCAGCAGACACGCTGACAACAGAGATAATTGAACCGCTACAGAGGTCCATTTCTCCCTCAGCATCCACCGAGTAATGCGTCTCGGTCGGCCTCCAGTCACCTAACGCTTCTCGGTCAGCCTTCAGCCACATAACGCGCCTCGGTCGACCTCCAGTCACCAATCCCCCCCCCCCCTTCCCCCACCCCTTTTGGCTGGCCCCCACTCACCTAACGCCTCTCCGGCCGCCCCCAGTCCCCTAACGGCCCCCGGTCGGCCCCCCGTCCCCAAACGCGCCTCGGTCGGCCTCCAGTCACCTAACGCGCCTCGGTCGACCTACCAGCCTCCAGTCACCTAACGCTTCTCGGTCAGCCTTCAGCCACATAACGCGCCTCGGTCGACCTCCAGTCACATGGCGCACCTCGGCTGCCTCTGCAGCGACAATGACCCGACAGAATCATCCAGCTCTGGAAGATTGCTGCGCTCGAAACGGCGCGTCCGATCGACAACGGAGGCGACAATACAGCTGATTCAACGGTCGACTAGTATTCCGAGGCGCCCGTCCTGCCAGTCTGCTTCTGCCCACCCTCACCCTACACTGAGCTGACGCTGCTCGGCCCTACACCGGACCGGTCCGCCATACTGCCCACCGTCGCCCTATACTGAGCTGACGCTGCTCGGCCCTACACCGGACCGGTCCGCCATACTGCCCACCGTCGCTCTATACTGAGCTGACGCTGCTCGGCCCTACGCCAGACTGGTCCGCCATGCTGCCCACCGTCGCCCTATATTGAGTTGGCGCTGCTCGTCCCCGCACCGGGCCGGTCCGCCATACTGCCCACCGTCGCTCTATACTGAGCTGACGCTGCTCGGCCCTACACCGGACCGGTCCGCCATACTGCCCACCGTCGCCCTATATTGAGTTGGCGCTGCTCGGCCCTACACCGGACCGGTCCGCCATACTGCCCACCGTCGCTCTATACTGAGCTGACGCTGCTCGGCCCTACACCGGACCGGTCCGCCATACTGCCCACCGTCGCTCTATGCTGAGCTGGCGCTGCTCGGCCCTACACCGGACCGGTCCGCCATACTACAGCTGTCGACGCCTGTCGAGCGGTTTCTTTCTGGAGAGAGACAGCGTCGATGCAGCCAGGCCAGCCTTCTGTCCAGAGGGACACTACGACGTCAATCGGACGGGCACGTCGTGTAGCAACGTCACGAACATGCGTCGCAGTTTTGGATAAGCGCTGGGCCAATCTGCAGGAAGTTTGTAGACTATCGAAAATCTCGTGGTGCACATGAGAACTTGCTTCTCGAAACAGGAAGAGGTACAAGTATAGGACAGGCTGTCAACAACAAGTCGACGCTAGCCCTCGCCCCTGCCAGGGGAGGGGTTGATACGGTGTCCAAGGTTTCGAGACCATGGAAAACGGACGCGCGTAAGCGAGCTGCCGCTTGGTTTGAGTTCTGGGCATCCTTTGTCTTCTCAATGGTATGGGACTGACTTGAATATATATATATATATATATATATATATATATATATATATCTCCACTGGCATATATATTTATACTCGTTTTTTATATCATTTAGATTCGTCATTTCGCTGACACCATCAGTTTATAAGTGCTATGGAGGTCGCAACCCTCCTGTAATGGCGAAGGTAGCAAAATGGCGTGCACAAACGGGGGTTATAATTTCACCAGTTATCCTTGAGACCCCCCTCTCTCAATATATGTACTGTTTAACCACTCCGGAATGCGCATAATTAGGTAGTGACAATGCCAGTGGAAGCCATGTGCATGAAAATTACTATGAAGTTTCGCAAGATAGCTGGGAGGATGTTTGATTGCCAACGAAACGAACTGAACTACTGGTGGTGCTGGTGGTGCCGAACTGAACTACTGGTGGTGCTGGTGGTGCCGAACTGAACTACTGGTGGTGCTGGTGGTGCCGAACTGAACTACTGGTGGTGCTGGTGGTGCCGAACTGAACTACTGGTGGTGCTAGTGGTGCCGAACTGAACTACTGGTGGTGCTGGTGGTGCCGAACTGAACAACTGGTGGTGCTAGTGGTGCCGAACTGAACTACTGGTGGTGCTGGTGGTGCCGAACTGAACTACTGGTGGTGCTAGTGGTGCCGAACTGAACTACTGGTGGCGCTGGTGGTGCCGAACTGAACACTGGTGGTGCTGGTGGTGCCGAACTGAACTACTGGTGGTGCTGGTGGTGCCGAACTGAACTACTGGTGGTGCTGGTGGTGCCGAACTGAACTACTGGTGGTGCTGGTGGTGCCGAACTGAACACTGGTGGTGCTAGTGGTGCCGAACTGAACTACTGGTGGTGCTGGTGGTGCCGAACTGAACTACTGGTGGTGCTGGTGGTGCCGAACTGAACTACTGGTGGTGCTAGTGGTGCCGAACTGAACTACTGGTGGTGCTGGTGGTGCCGAACTGAACTACTGGTGGTGCTGGTGGTGCCGAACTGAACTACTGGTGGTGCTGGTGGTGCCGAACTGAACTACTGGTGGTGCTAGTGGTGCCGAACTGAACTACTGGTGGTGCTGGTGGTGCCGAACTAAACTACTAGTGGTGCCGCCCAGAGCTTCCAGATGGGAGCGCTTATATCATGGCAGCGGTGCTTACGTTCCTGCTGCAGCAGCGACGAACGGCACAGTGGTGGACGTCGAGACAGCGACAACATAAACCGATTGCGTCCCAGTGTCTCATATATCGTGACACGAAGTCGGGTTAATGGCCAGCGGCTCCGTGACGCGGACCGTGATTCGGGTCGGACCAATTAGGAGATCAGGGAAGTGAATTATTATACCACACGCTCGCTTCGGGTATCATCTGGCGTCTTCGATAGACTGCGCATAATTACCAGAAATACAATTACTTTCCAGACCGTTTATTCTCGAGTACGGTTCCGACAGTAGGAGCACCACGGGATCAAAGACAGCGATCACACGGAAGTAAAACTGCTGGCGGTCTTAAAACTGAAACAACTAACGAACAGCTAAAAGAACTAAGCAAGTAACGGTGGCAATATTACCATGCTAATAATATTTCGGAACAGTTTGCATCTTGCATCTTAAGTCTTGAATAATTTGGAAGACATAGTCACGTACACACACACACACACACACACACACACACATATATATATATATATATATATATATGAGCATGGACCCAGTATCCGTCGCCTGCTGAAGGGGCATCACCAGCCTTACCACCCGAAGGCAGGGTCGTCGCCTCCCGCTGTACCACCACCAGTTTGCTTCACATAGAGTCTAGGGACAGACACCATCGCGCTTCGCACCAAGAAATGCATTCAGTGACACCCCAGAGCCGATGAAAGTGAAGCATCGCGAGAAGCATGTGGCAGCTGACTTAGGAGTGCAACGCAACAATCGTGCTGTAGATAAAGCCTCTAATCAGGCAGCATCGCCGTGCAGCTTAAGTTCGCGCACAGCTATTGGCATTTTATGGTGGCGTCTAACGGACCTGATTTTCGACCCAGGTCAGGTCGACATGCTGCAGCTCACACCAAACACGATTTGCAATGGATTCCAGAAGCTTTCAAAAGGCTACTTTGAAGTGATTGTGTAGACATATATATATATATATATATATATATATATATATATATATATATATATATATGTCACACTTCCAATTTGCTTACGTCACCCAAGCATAAAATGTTCCCACCACAACATACGAGTAGGGTGTGGGTTTAGAGCGCCGTCTAATTTGTTCGACTGACAAATGTGGTAGTCTAGGCTTGAGAAGATAAAATGGCTCGATTGAAATCATATTAGAGCACAATGCTCCCAACATCAAGTTCTGTCCATTGTCGGATAATAAATGAGTCTTGTTATTTATGTGAAGTCAAAATAACCAGTTGAAACTAGTTAATAACCAAGTTGGGTATATATTACGATATATTATGATGACATTTCTTAGTTACTGTCTGGAATGTATAACTAAGACCAAGAATGGCGATACGTATTCTAGAAAGGGTCTTCAGTAACCTGGAAGGTGGAAGGGAGCAAATTGTCGCTGTAAATGCGCCCATTGTCTGGACGCGAGTGATGTTCACTTAATGCATGAATGTATAATCGGCGTCACAAATAGCCTGACAGTCAGTCTGGGCGCACTGGCGCCTGAATATTCTGCACAGGCCCACTGTTTCCCACCACATCTACGTACTTTTGGCGTCACAAATAGCTTGGAAGTCAGGCTGAGCGTCCTAACATCCGAATATCCTCGATGGGTATACTGTTTCCCACCACACCAATACCTATGCATTATATTCAGGCGCCAGGTCGCCCAGTCTGACTACCAAGCTATTTGGCAAATAGTACCAGGACACGTCCGGATACATTCGTAAGTCTGGCAGTAGCGAGGTCGATAGGACCTTTTGGGTGTTCCGGTTGGATTATGCTGAGTTAGCCCTTTCTTCCGAATACGACTTCGGATTTGAATGAAATATTTGAATGAATAAGCTGAACTAGGTCATTTTATTCTGGATGTTGTGCATTTTGCAATGAGGAATGGACCGAAACAATGTGATTACGTACGTTTCCTGGAGACGATTTTGGCAATATAGTAGGATACTGTAGGCTGTTTGCAGTTGTAAATAGAAGCAGTGATTGTTGCGTCATATCTAAATTACCAACCAATTGCCAACTTAATTACCAAGTAAAGAAGGCACGTTGGAGGACTGAGTTAACTGAATCCGTCGGCTCGAGATATTATGCCACATTGCGTGCTATTAGCTAGGTAACAAATTAATCCCGGCAAACTCAACACCATGGCGACTCGAGACAGGGAGGCTGAAAACACATGGATGGATACGAAGAAAGCATTGTTTTTTCTTCGTTTGTCAAATTTTTCAATGTGTGTAGAAGATCGCTGGGAGAGTGAATAGGAGGGTTTGAAGCGTAAACTGCACTGAATTACTGAATGAAACTGAATTCTGTACCGATGATGATCGCTTGGCCTTTCGTAAACGGTTGCCCGAAGGGAATGCTCTAAACGTGCTGTGAAGAGAAAAAGCTATGGGGCGATCAGGACTGTTCATAAAGCCAGATTCAGAGATACGACCAGCCATTTACGGGCTTCCGCCCATTTTACTTTCACAAGCTACTGGCGCTCAACGATCAGAACAGCCCACTGTGCCTGGCGTTGTTGGAGGCTCACTGGATGGCCAACTGTAAGAACAGTCAACGTTATACTGGGATTAGGAATGTTTCTGTGCAACGAAGCGAGTCGGAAAATAAGCATTGGTTCGGTTCGTGAATAAAGACCCGGTCCAGTGAAGCACCTATAACCTCAAATACGAGCAGCTATGGTGTGCACCTTGCTATCGGACAGTTCCATTTAAACATGGTTTGATTCAGGGGCTCGTTTTTATCGGTGAAAGGAGTTACTATAAACCAATTATCCGTGGCCATTGATTCAGGAAAATATTTAATCAGGGACCAAAATGGCTTGGAGATAGCAGACGAAACATTGAGTCCACAGAAACGCCGGAGTTCTGGCTGGAACGGCCATTCGCTCTCCTGAACGACAAGGTTATCCGAGTTCTTGCTATCGGAAGCATGATGTCCACGATGGTAAAAGCAAGGTCATGAAAACCAGTACCACCAAGGTAATGGCGTCCACCTGTCGATGGCTCACAGGGTCAGGTCGCCAGGTGGCGTTGGGCCATTCACCCAGTTGAACGTTGACTGAACCATGGGGTAAATGCAATCGCTTTGTTACTTGTGAAGTACATCTCCACATCGAAAAGTTCACGTACACTATATACTATAGGATGGCTTCGATACGCCACCCCGGGTCAGCCTACCTTTGTATATGAGATATAAGCACCCAGTAGGGTAGAGCTACTATTCTTTTCTATGTGCAGCCAGTGCTGGTCTCTCATGAAACCAGGACAGTCCAAAATCTTATTTTCGAGACAAATTATCAGATTAAATAGGGAAAATAACAACCTAACATTATCATAGTACACAAGTGACGTCACTTGGGGGGAATTTTATGGGTGGTGCCTGGCCCTACTCGTCGAGCGCTTTCCGATGACACCTCTTTCGTTTTCGTGCGACGCTTAGTTTGAAGATTAGAGGGGTCCCTATCACCCCCCCCCCACCCCCCCCACCCCCCCCCCCCACTCCCGAGACGGCGTGTGTTGATATGACCGGAAAGACGTGGAGGATTAAATTGACACATGTGCTAATTTCATCCTTCTCTAATGGGCTTTGGGCTTCCATCCACGATTTGACTGGATTAGGCGCTGGCGGATATGGTGTTCCAACTACGATCAACCATAATCAACATGCTCTTAAATACACTGTGGAGCTGCTAACAAATCAAGACATTAAGTAGATAGAACTTGCAGATTACACCGAACCACGTTTCATTTGCTTCATTGACCTATCACGAACTCAGTTTTAAACAGAAGTGTCGAAGTGACCGTGAAAGGTCAGGGGCAATCAATTAAGCAGTACGGGTATTTTTATTGGTAACTCGTCGTGGCAGACTGCCATCATTCATTTGCACCACCACCATATTAACTGGTCGATACCGGTGCCCGAAATGGCAATTTCGACCCGAAGAATGGCAGAATGGCAAAAGTACGGCTCATTTGGTGTCCGAAGTCACAGCTTGCACAGTCATAATTGTGCTAACTTATCAAAGCAGCATCGCTAATAGTCCATCCAAAAATCCGTCCATATTATGACGGACTTGATCACTTTGCGGAGCGAGTATCCGGAAGACGGCACTTAACCCTGACAAGCTGATCACCGAGACTGTAACGCATCGCATTCAAGCTCAGTCAAGACTGCCGCACGAGCGTTCGGACCAATTTTGCACGTAGTACGACCAAGTTTCTTCTGAGCTCTCAAATCAATCGGCAAGATCGCAGAGCTCAGGTAAGAACTTTGCGCAATCTTGCGCAAAATTGGTAGAGCAGACAAAAACTGAGCGCAGTCACACTACGAAAGACATGGTAAATGGCATTGCAAAGTGGACTTAGCATGAGAAATGGCAACATTTTTAAAACTAGCTGAAATATCCCACTGCGAGAATACAGCTAGCATCACGTTCCGTGTGAAGCGATAATTTGCATATATCTATGCGTATTTCAATTGTGCGTTAATTTTCAAGATGTCGCCCTCAAAGCATCGACGATAGGGTTACGTTCGCCGCTTTGAATTCCACCAGGAACGCCGTTTGTGTACTTCTGTTACCATATATGTGATAAAGCCAACACAGGACTGATGATGGATGAACTTTGAAACGCCAGGAACACTAACGGTGCTTAGACCATTTTCCTCCGGGAAGATGCTCTTCTTCAGGAAGGTCAAATCGCTTCGAATTTGCAAAATGGCAATGCCGACCTCAAATGTGTTAAAATGATGCTGATTCATGGCCCTGTCGACCAGTTCTATAGATACTTTTGCACCCGACCCACCCTCAACTCTCAGTGTCGCCAGCAGTAGTAACTCCGAAATATTTAGGACTTGATCGCGCCCTCTCTGGTACCGCACGTTATGAATAAAGTCGCAATGTTCCGCTGTCGCTCTGACGCTCAGGAATCATGAGGGCAGGAATCTGCACTCCATCACACAGTGCGTTATAAACAATGCCACTGCAATATTCACGTTCGCTGATTTTCACTTGGGCTTCACAATGTAACAATATTACATTTTTCATTGAAAAAAACTTGCAGAAGTAGGAAAGAAATGGGCACTAAAGATGTACAAGTGCAGTAAGGATGCACGTGCAGCTAATTTCGCAATGTAACAGGAAGGAAATGAAATAATGAATCCTATTTCTGGTGGAAAATGTAGTTTTACATTCCCAATTTTGGATCCGCTGGTGTCCACAATAAGGAAGCTTGCATTTTGTCAGTGGGTCTACATGCTGCAACTCTAGATAAAGTTGGTGTTTCCCTTTGCAGTAACAAAATCGATATTGCACCACAATAACTGCAATTCTACTTGCTCCATTCATGAAGCAAGCAATATTGGACTACTACTTAACCCGTCCCGTCTCGGGGGGTCTTCAACCCCCCCCCCCTCAGGTTTTCCGCAGACAGCGGACGAACGGCGTGCGGCATCGCGCCCAAATTTGGCATACCTTTTCCCACATCAATTTGACATGTTGATTCAATTTTTTTGGGTCAGGTCATCTAGGGTCAACGAGTTAGTCAAGGTCAAGTGAGGTCACCTCCAAAAAAGCTTAACCAGTCGTCACGTTTTAACGGATGCAGATATTTTAATGAAACTTTCAGCGTTTACTTATCTTTACGGGTGCAACAAAAATGTACAAATTTGATTTTTCGTTTTTTTCGTTTTTGACTGCATATAAATTTTGCGTATTTCCCAAATTGCAGTTCAAATACAGGATTCCGCCTAAAGTAAGAATTTTGATTAGGGCAAGTTGACTTCCAACAGCGTTTCTCGGTCTGCTCTACCCACTGGAAAAGGAAAGTTAAGGAAAACTTGAAAACTCCAAATTTTGAAATTAAAAAAAAAATGTATTTTGTTTGGAGGGTGGACCCGGACCCTACTCGTCGAGCGCTTTCCGATGACGCCTCTCGTTTTCGTGCGATGCTTAGTTTGGATTTTAGAGGGGGTTTTCAACCGCCCCCCACCCCCAAGACGGGGTGTGAGGATTTGACCGGAAAGACGGCGCGGGTTAAAAATGCGACCCATGAACCGAATCACTCCATTCACCACCCACCTCGTCATCTCCATGTCGTAGCTTTCTTCGAGGTTCCAGACGCACCACCGGCCGGATCTCCGGCAGTCAACACAGCTCCTGTGTCTCGCGCTCTCCTAGTTCACACCCACAGTCGACCCCAGCCGGCGAGCGGCGACGCCCCCGAACAACGCTGAAGCACGTGCGCCTCGGTCCGGCGAGCGGCGTCCGACCCGACCGCCTCGTGCCGGCTCCCTCCGACCTTTGACCCGGCGGCGGCGGCGCGTCTGATGTCGCCGATGGTGCCGGCGCCCGGGGCGCACGGCGCGCGCTTGTCTGTCTCGCGGCCGACTGCGGCCGGCAGGCCCGGTCTGGCCACGGTCCGACAGCCAATTCCGCTCCTCAGGCGCAGCGGTATCGGCAGACCAGTACGGCCAGCACCTGCCTACCATCAATACATGTCGGAACTCCCCAAAAACAAGCTAAATATATCGACAGTTTGTCGGCTTGTTTGCTCCAAACACACCCCTGCCCTCCAGCTCATTCCACAAAGATGTGCTTGGTGCTCATCGCCATCCAGTTTTCCATATATTGGGGGGATCAGGTACGGTCTGGTTCCGATGTTGTGGAGAGGATACTTCGCATACCACAAACGCCACACGTCTGTAAATGTCATCGGGGCGGGGCTTTTACGGCATGCCACGCCCGTTTACGACAGTCCATCACACCATGTGAGCCGACCGGCCGATGTCGACTACCATTCCAGACGCCGCGGAATAAATGCACGAGCACACAACTGTAACCTCGCATGCAACGCATACTCTTCCTTGTTAAGCCAGCATAAGGTGCCATCAGGGGTGGGGCGGAGCGGGGGTGGCCGAGTGGCCGGAGTGTTGAATTCTGTATACGAGAGTACCCGGTTCAACACTCTCACCAGTCGGGAACACTTCCCAATCCCGCGGCCCACAGGCGAAACGGTGTGGACGTCGTCATTGACCGCGATCGTGTGCGCAGTGCATCGTGGACCACCCAATAAACAAACATCCAAAGAAGCCAGCAGGGCCCACTGGGCAAGCGAGGGCAAGAGGCAGGCTCTGGTTCTCCCATCTTTCAGGCATAGGATCGGGCAACAGAGCAACAGGGAACATATGAGCCGACGTCAGCCAAGTTTTCTAGGCAGATTCTAGGCAGACGTTTTCTGGGTATGACCAAATTAGAAAATTTGTGTGTAAAGCATCACATAATAAGAAACATATACGTCCTGTGCAAGTGGATTTCCGTCTATTTGCATATTTAACAGGTCCATAGGAATTGCAACCTAGAAATGCATGCATGGATGTCATCCACCACGATACACAAAGTGCACTGAACATCAACTTCCTTCATTTTTAAATCTCTGTAGTGCTGATGGATACCACGCGGACCTTAAATTGGCTTTTTCAGTTTCATTCCAACAGAATACATGAAGGCAGGCGTAGCCAGAATTTGGTTCATGGGGAGAACATCTGAAGAGGATTCCCTGCCTACCGAAGTGTCCCCCCCCCCCCCACACACACACTTTTCCGAATCTCTTCAGAGTCAGGTCACTTGATTTTCGAAGGGCCATATGCATATATATATATATATAAAGGTATATATATATATATATATATATATATATATATATATATATATATATATATATATATATATATATATATATATATATATATATATATATATATATATATATATATATGTATATATATATATATATATATATATATATATATATATATATATATATATATATATATATATATATATATATATATTTATATATGTATTTAGGGTGTGTCGCCTGAACGGTTTTTCTTATGCTTAGTGAAATTATCGTGCAGATCGCCTTTAAAAAACCTGTGGTCGAAACCAAATCGAAATGAAACAATAAACAAAATATGCGACAGGCCGATAAAGAAACAAATTTTCCGGGCGCCCGGCGTTTAAGTCTCCAGTGATGGCGCTCCGTTGCGATTGGCATCTAACACCACGCGTCGGCCGCCGTCGGAGCGCCGCCGCGGCGCTGTGACGAAAAAGGCGGCAGTCGGTGCTGTGGATGACTTATGAATGGATTCTGGTAATTCAAAAACAGATCAGGGGAGCCGGGATATATCTGATTGTAAAGATTAAACTTCACTGAAGGACTGATCGCTCCACTTTCCTTTGTCTGTGCTCCACCTTTCACAGTGCTATGAATCATCATTCGAATAAATTGCGTACGCACTAACGACACAAAATAGCTTCGCATGCCATACATCCCTATTTTATTAGTCAATCCAAGTCTCCTGTTCCTTTTCGTTACTCAAGTTTCAAGGGAAACTGGGATTATCAGCAGTAGGGACAACCTATTAACGAGGGCGACACGAGCCGGCGGCGATCGTCGCATGGCGCGTAAAGTGAGTAAATGAGTAAAGTGAATAGAGACTCATGCGTTGCGAACAAAAGGTTGAAAGAGATGCTAGCACCCCATATAAAGTTTGTCGCGGAAAGTGTGATGAAAATGTGGTGTTGCGAAGGAATACCAATTGTTGGGAGGGCCCGAGTCGAACATATGGTTCGAGAATGCCGCGATCGCTACTTGCGATAAATGAAAACTGCTGGAAAGAAGTCGGCATCACCAGGTGTACGTCCGTCCAGTGATGAGTGGTTTGCAAAATTGTTTGATATAGCCCGCTGCAAATGTGCTGATATCGATAGATGCAAATGTGCGATGGCCGACAAAGTGCCACGAATGGAGTTTCCCTTTGTCCAAGGCCAGAAAGGACCTCGCCAAATGCAAATCGGCACTGCAGATATCCGTGAAACCACTCGTCGACGCGCCATGGACGAAAGGAGGCGTCTGACCGCCGAGAGAGTCACATCACCACAACCGGGACCTTCTGGAATGGCCCAGCTAGATTCTAATTCAGACCAAGATTCCGCCACAGGTTCATCATCGCTCACATCTGTAGTCAATGAGTCAGAGTATATGGTGAACAGTAACACAGACGAACTGCTAAATACGGCTCTAGCAGCAGATCGGTACGGAGTGTCTAATCGTGCGTGTGCTGCGATCATAAACGGTTTCCAAGTGGACATTGGTCGGATCACTTCTGACGATATGGACTGCATAGTGGATAGCAAAAAAGAATGGCGAGCAAGGGATCGGATTAGAAGAGAGGTAGTAGCCCAGAGCCATGAGGATCATACAGGTCGTGTATCTGGTCTCTACTTCGACGGTAGAAAATACGACACGCTTATGACAGCCAGTTCAAAGAAGACGGAAGAGCACATTGTGGTTGTATCAGAGCCAGACATTGCATATTTAGGACATTTTACCCCACAGACTGGGAAAGCGGAGGACGTTTTTCAGGACCGGAACGCCGTGGCATATGAGTTTGGCGCGGATGTTTCTGTGCTTGGCTGTGACGGCACGAGAGTTAATACTGGCCAAAAAGGTGGTGTTATCCGTTTGTTTGAGCTCGAACAAAAACGCCCCGTCCACTGGTTTGTGTGCCAACTTCATGCAAATGAACTTAATTTTCGTGCAGTATTTAGCCAGTTAGATGGAGTCACAACAGGACCTAAGTCGTTTAGTGGGCTGATTGGCCGGGCTGCTGCAGGCGCAGTAGAAACCTTGCCAGTGGTCGATTTTGAGCCAATCGATGGCGGAAATGTTTAAGAAATGACGCAGGAGATTCTCAGTGACGTTCAGATCAGGCTATTCTGTACAGTATGGCGCGTAGTGTCCAGACTGTACAGCGCGTAGACAGAAGGGCTGTATCTCAGATAGAACTGCGAAAATGAAGATCGGTCCACTAAACCACTCCAGGTGGCTGACTCTGGCGGCGCGAATTCTCCAGCTCTACATATCAACCGAACAGCCATCAGACAGTCTGAGAATGCTAGCAGAGTTCATCGTGTGCCACTATACTTCCATGTGGTTCTGTATCAAGAAGAACTGGAAATGTTCTGACGGTCCTGGCAATGCGCTACACAGCGTGCATCTTCTCAAAAGTTTGCGACCTGAGATAGCGGCCATGGTGCAGCCGGTAATACAGCGCAACAGCTACTGGTGTCACCCTGAGGCAGTACTGCTAGCAATGGCAGCGGGCCAAGATCAAGCCACACGGGAAAGGGCGGTCACTCAAATCCAGCAGTGTCGCAGAACTCAAGTTGATAGTGATACTCACGAAGTGCGGAAGTTCAAGCTTCCAAAAGTGAATATGGGGGCAAACAGCATCATGGAGCTGAATGATTGGTGTAATGAGGCGATAACCGAGCCGCCCTTGACGCAACAACTGTCCGATGATGACTTACTAGACATCATCGCGAGTCCTCTCGAAGTACCGCCATACCCCGTGCACAGTCCTGACGGTGGAACGGATGGTGAAAGTGGTGACCGAGGCGTCTTTGAAGGTAATCGGTGAAGAGGCCCGCCACGGTTACATTGTGGCGAAGTTGAAACACAGGTCAGCAATGCCAGCGCTCAGCAGCAAAAAGGATTTCATGTCGGGTTTTCTGTCGAGCATGTAGACAAGTAGTACAGTTATAAAATGATAGTTGGTTAAAAAAACGTGGCCGCTCGTACAAAAGGTGACGTCGCTGTATGCCCGTCTCCTTCGGTTGTAGTGGAACGGAGCATAATGACGATTTCTCCTGGTCTATTTGTCATAACAATAAGATATCAAGTGTTTCAGAATGATTTAATTGGTCTTCGATGTAAACAGACGAGGAATTTGGAAAATGTTCAAGCTTTCAAAAGTGAAAATATTAGCATTATACGCCGATAGATATACTGATTGAAAATGGAACGAACAAGCGACGTAAAGTGAACCTTTCTTTCATGCGTCAGATATCCAGGCAACTTATTAAGCGACTGGTGGTTATCAAAAGCCTTTTACCCCACTAAACACTTTCATTGAGTTTTATTAATGAGCTTCATCACCAGAATCCATTCATCAGTTATCCACAGCTCCGACTGCCGCCTTTTTCGTCATAGCGCTGCGGCGGCGCTCCGACGGTGGCCGGACGCGTGGTGTTAGATGCTAATCGCAACGGAGCGCCATCACTGGAGACTTCAACGCCGGGCGCCCGGCAAATTTGTTTCTTTATCGGCCTGTCGCATATTTTGTTTATTGTTTGATTTAGATTTGGTTTCGACCACAGGTTTTTTAAAGGTGATCTGCACGATAATTTCACTAAGCAAAGTGCAATTTCCAAAAAAGGTCCTTCGTGACACACCCTAATGTATATACATATACATGTATATGTATATGCATGCATATGTGCATACATATATATTTATATATATATGTGTGTGTGTGACTGTGTGTGTGTGTGTGTGTGTCTGTGTGTGTGTGTGTGTGTGTGTGTGTGTGTGCATGCATATGGCCCTTCTAAAGTTACTTCTTGTACCCATCGCCAATTCTTTAGGACTCTCTTGGCTCCCAGAGGACCTATGCATCTGTCAGGAGCCCTCTCCATCGCGCATGGGCCATTCCCAGTCCTCGACAAGCTTGTCTAGGCTTCAGAGGATGGGCTCTTGTTTTCACGGGCTTTCCTATCCTTTGGGCTGGACGTCTCTGGTTCTCATGTCCTTACTACAGACTGCTGGATGCGTTAAATTTGTCCTCGGTTGTATCTGCTCCTCAGGGCGGCTGCCTGCGGGCCCCATCCGGCTTTCCAGGAGGGCGGCTACCCCTTCACCCCTTGGAAACGCTACTACTTTTTAACGGCCCGAGTCCTATGGGCTTAGGGGCCCTTTACGTAGCACCGGTAACTCTCCACTTCGCCCCGGATCGTCTCCGTAGTCGAGGACCTCTTTCGACATGAGGCCCGCTGTCAGCTCTGAGCCCCCTCGATCAGTGAAAGCCAAAGCCGACTAGTCAAGTAACCTGAAGCCAGGTCAAGATCAAATGCGCTCAGTGGGCGCATTTGATCCTCTGTTTAGATACGCCTGTGTTTGTGGTTTATTTGCAGTTTCCAAGCTTTAAATAGTATGAAACTTGCATTGTACCGCATGACCTGAATTGCCAATACAACCAAAACATTGAATCAGTCACGATCAAGGTCATCCTAAGTCAATGTACTATAACAATGATTAAGCTTTTTAGGCTAAATTCGCGTGCAAGTATATTGAAATGAAGATGAGTATGCGAGAAATGGACATATACGATGTTTTTCGGAGGTCAAGTTGTTTTTTTTTTAAACCGCCATATTAAGTCTTAAAAATATCTTAAAATGCAAGACCACTTCAGGGCCTTACTCGTCGCGGATTTTCTGATGATATCCAGTTCACACTCGAGCAACGCTTAGCTTGTAAGTTAGAGGGTCTTTAACCCCTGCCCCCCCAAGACGGGATGTGAGGACCTGACCAGAGAGGGAAAGCGGGTTAAGGAAAGGAACCGCCTTGCGAAAATAGTGCCGGAAAATTATGCATGTGCACTAGCCTGTGTCGATAATTTTCAAAGTGGTGTTATCAAAAACGGCTACTGTTTTTATTTTGTCTTGATATGTGCTTAACAATTTGGCATAGAAATTAGATCGCTGGGCAATCGGCATTTTTCTCAAAATGCGTTTGAAAAAGATACTGTTTTCAGCATTCGGGGCCATATCGGCTGTGAGAACCAATCCATATAAGTTGGTCAAATAGTACTTCTTTTTGATCGTCTCGACGAGCTGAGTCGATTAAAACCAGGCAGTATTGTCGAAAAATCGATAGTTAAGAAGATATCGATTATCTTATGTCTTCTAATACACCAGTAAAAGTCCATTTTGGGGCATACAAGGAACTCTGAGGTTTAAACAAGAAAAAATAATGATACAGCCGCGGTTTCTGCACATGCTAACTCGAAGACTGTAAGCATCACTCACTGGGCATATAAATATAGACAAAGCTTCATATCTATTCACTGTTTGACTACATAGCAGCGCGATATGCACTGCACAGGTCATGATCTGACACGTACAGTGTACGTGTCAGATCAAGGCCTGGGAGACACTGCATGCAAAAACCTCCGGCGAGCATTGAATTCATTGTAGGCGTTTACTATGCCATGTGGTTTCGCGCGAAGGTGCAACACAACTGGCTGGATGGGCCGCGGCATGTGCTGCGCCAGCTGCACCTCACTCGGCTGCAGCATGGAAAATTCGTGAGCATCGTGATGCCGTACCTCCACTCCAGTGCCTGATATGCTCACAGCGAAATGGCGCTCCAGACACTTCTCTGTAGCGATGACAGAGCAGAGCGCCAGTTCGCTGCTGAACATATCATTTGCATCCGCGGCAAATATGAGCGTGGAGACCCCCAGCGTCCGTCCCAAGATACTTCCCAAGACTAAATAAGACCGCGGAGGGTCTGCAGGAGTTGATATCCTCGGACGACGCCTTCGAACCGGCCCTCACGTGCCGCACGCCAAGCTCGGAATTTGATAGCTATGTGGACATGCTAATGTCAGTTCCAGTTTCCCGTGCACGGTCAGTCAGTTGAACAATGCGTGAAACAGGTGTCGCAAGCTGCAAAAGCCGTGCACGGGAAGTACAGGAGGGACGGCTACATCCGGGCTGGCTACAGGCACCGGGAGCTTTTGCCCGTGCTAACAATTAAGATGGACGTAGAGAATATGTTAAAGTGCAGAAACCGCAGCTGTATCATGATTTTTATTTGTTTAAACCTCAGTTTCTTGTATGCCCCAAAATGGACAATTGCTGGTGTATTAGAAGACGTAAGATAGCCGATATTTTCTTAACTCTCGATTTTTTCGGCAATATTGCGTTGTTTCAATCGACTCAACTCGTCGAGACGATCAAAAAGAGGTACTATTTGACCCACTTATCTGGATTGGTTCTCACAGCCAATATGGCGCCGAACGCCGAAAACAGTCTTCTTGAAAGGCATTTTGAGAAAAAATGCCAATTGCCCAGCGATATAATGTTTATGCCAGATTGTTAGGCACATATTAAGGCAAAATAAAAACAGTAGCCGTTTTTGATAACACCACTTTGAAAATTTTCGACACAGGCTAATGTACGCTGAACAATTTATTCGATCGAAACATAGGTGAGTGTCACGGCGCGTCACAGCCCTTTTTGGTCTAGTCTTCCCACTCAGCTTGCGAACGTCTACGTTTCAGTTTACATACAAACATTCACCATGTTTACATACTCTTACGTAAGTAAGAGTATGTAAGAGTACATACTCTCTTACGTACATACTCGCGTACGTGCAATCGCTCAGCGCGTCTCCCTCCATCAGACTGACTGGCCATCCGGTCTGACGTCACGACAGGTATCCGTCGCCTGGGCGACCAGCACTCAACATGGTCCGGCTCAACATGGCAGCTTACGAAACAGTCAGAAAACCACTCTCTCGAGCCCTCACGCGAGGACGCCGAATCCAACTTTACGGCTCAAACTTTACGGCTCATACTGCCCTCAGGGCACCTTCTGAGTCAAAAGGAGCCATCTCAGGTCAAGTTATTTTCCTGACCGTGAATCGCCTTCGCAGTGATATGACCTTTGTCGACACGTAATGCGAGTTGTCGATTACCCAGTCTTTCCCATATAGGGGCCGACAGGCAAGAATAACTGCTGATAATTCGCGATTCCGGAGAACGAATCACGTCGCCTCTATGCCTTCACAGGTTAGTAACCTAGCGTGACACCTTCCAATTTTACTTCAAAAGGTTGGGCAAGGATGCACCGTAATAACCATGAACTGAATGACTGTTCCGATTTTACCTGCTCACGATAAAAAGCATGGGAGAGTATTGCACCAAATAACTGCATCGGCTAGAGTTAAAATAGTAGTCATGAACTAATCGTAGAGCTAATAAATGTATTATCCCGGAGATAAATCAAGCATGGCTAATTCCCAGGGCAGCACTAGGCAACGTCCGGTTCTGAACTCCTTTGGTTGGTTGGTTATTTGGGCTTTCGGGCGCATCGACTGCGTTGGTCATACAGCGCCCATTCTGAACTCCTTTATCTGGCCAGAACACACGTGGGAAAACACGTGTCTGTAATGACATTTCCACGCCAAAACTTCGGCGATTCCTCCTGGGCATATAAATTACCGACTAAGCATGCGATTCAAGATCAGCATAATCACTGAATAGCCAAAGTACAAGACCGAAAACGTCTAAGCTTATTCAAAATTGTTTTGCTGTAAACAATGCGAGTACCTATTACCGAGACGGTTACCGTCCACATGGGCCACTTCATAGCCCTAAATGCGTTGGCTTGATTACGGGTTTCCAATAGTGCACAAACACCGCTACCGCTCTCCTCCGGCAGTGGAAGGCCGTCAATCAGCGGTATCGCAACCATGTGCCGGCCACCCGAGTCTCCCGCATCAGCGCGTCGAGTGGTCGCCGATAACCAGACTAGCAAAATCTACTTGGAACAACGGATGGCTGACAGCAGAATGAATCAGCCGGACATTAACGGACTTGTTGACAACACAACACACTGTGGGAGGGGCACGGTCGCGCACGCAACGCCTACAAATCCAACACGGTGCTATCGCTGAAAATATTCACTCCTCTCCGCTAAACATTCCCGGAGACACGTATGTACGCTCTATTATTTTAGCTAGACCGTGGAACGCGCTCTCATTTAAGTCAAAGCTGCCCCGATCGGCGGAAAGTGATTAATTATATAAAACACTGCTGCGAAAACATGCACCCACAAGTTGCTACACCTCACGCTAGATGGCAGGAGCAGTCATCATAGAGCGACCAGCTAGTGAGGCTGCAACATCACTGGCCACCGTACATGCACACACTCATCATCGAGACGGAACAAAACCAAATAAGTCTGACCTGACATTCAACAAACCAATAGCACCTAACAAGGTAAGTCTCGATGCGGGCAGCCAGCCAGCTTCCACAGGCTACTCCAGCTCCAACACCTCAACGTCATCGTGTTCCGACGGCGCGGCCGCTGCCGCCGACCGCGGCTCGGCGGCTGTCGACTGCGCCGCGCCGCGCGCCGCACACTTCCTGCCGCGCTTGGCCTTCCGGTGCTGCTTGACGAGGTCGGCCTCCGCCGACAACCGGCGCGCCTCGCGCTGCACCTCGTCGGCCAGGCCGGGCGAGCGGCGCACCAGCAGCTTCACGTCCTCGGCGCCGACCACTGTGCGGCGCGCGTGCTGCGCGAACAGCTCCAGGTCGCGCGCCATGACGCCCAGCTGCGACAGCGTCAGCTCGGTGAGCGTGGCGACCACGGCGCGGTCGAACGGCAGGCGGCGCTCGTCGCCCACCTCGTCGCAGATGCGGCCCACCGCGTAGTGCAATGCTGCGCGTAGCTGCTGCGCGTGGGGCGACTCCTCCTCGTCAGCCATGGCGGACCCAGGGTCGCTGTCATAGGGCAACGCCAACACTACCTGAAACGAGCGGTGGCAGTGATTTGGTGTCCCGATGTAGCCAGACATTACCGCCATTTTTCCCCACCTGTAAATCACACCTTCCAGTAACCTTGAACGTTTTGGTGTAACAATGGTTGAAAAATAAAATATTCCTCGATTTTTGGCATCCCTTTATCGCCCTATCACATTTCTTACCTTGGTGTTGTTTCACAATGAACTCCTCTGTGATGAAGTACTCTAGATTGAAGTTATATTTTTTGCCCCAGGTTGGAAGAGACTCCATATTTGGCTACCAAAAAATTTCCTCTCCATATCCAGAATTACGAAGTACCTATCAAACCCTGGATGCAACAATTTCTCAGGGTCTCTTTACCTTAGATTAGCTGCCTGGTTAGCTCAATGGATCGGGCAATGTCATGCAAGAGACTCCCAGTCTTGGCACAACACTTCACAAGCTGGATTCCTTCTTTGATTAGACTATGGAAAAACACCATTTTGCAAATGTGTTTAATGAATGTAAGAAAAGGTACTGCAAGTTCCTAGTTCCTATCTCACCTATTTTAGGACATGTTGAAGAAATCCCTCTTGAACCACACTGCAAAGCATGCCAAATGGCTCAATGAGGCACATCAGCAGTGGATAAATCTGCACTGAAATGCAATGGGAGGCCAAAATGCACACAAGAAAGAACAAATGCATGAACCAAATGCAAACAAAAATGAGGTAAGAAAATATATCTCCGGTCAGATCCTCATGCCCAGTCTTAGGGGGATAGTAACCACCCTCTAAAAGCCAAACTAAGCATCACACGAAAACGAAAGAGGTCATCGGAAAGCGCTCGACGAGTAGGGCTCCGATCCACCCCACCCTTAAAAAAAATCCTCAAAAGTGACGTCACTATGGGGGCTAGATTTTCACAACTTCACAACTTAAATTATGTTTTTGGCTCTGGGGAGTTCATTTTGAGGGATATTTGAAATCAGAAAAGAACAGCGAAATTGATTATGGCCATACCAAATTTTGGTCTTTTTTAGCTTCAAAATTTTGAGTTTGTAAGTTTCATCTAATTTTCATTTTCTAATCAGTAGAGCAGACCAAGAAACATTGTTGGAAGTCAACTTGCACTAATACAAAATGTTTTAGCCAGAATCTTCAATTTAATCTATAATAGGCAAACATACAAAATGTATAAGTAGTCAAGAATAGAAGAAAAAAGTGCAAAATTGCTCTCATAAGTTTTGTTACATCCTAAGGATAAGCAAATGCTGAAAGTTTCATTAAAATATCTGTATCTGTTAAAGCAAGAAGACTGGCTTAACTTCTTTGGAGGTGATCTCACTTGACCTAGATTAACTTGTTGATCCTAGATGACCTGACCTCAAAAGTTTGGCATAGCATGCCAAATTGATGTGGGAAAAGGTATGCCAAATTTTGGCACACTGCAGTTCATTAACTGTCCGTGAAAACCTGAGGGGGTGGTTGAGGACCCCTGGTATGGCACAGGTTAATAGAAGCAAGTCTTCTACATAAGCACATCTTTCACATTCAATCAATGCAAACATGCACACACATGATTAAAGCACAAACTACTCCCACTATCCTCACCCTGCTATTCTAAAGCACATGGGACACTGAAATGAATTTGGCACCAGGGATTGATTTGTGAGGTAAACAAAGTTGGCAACTGAAACAAATGTCACATACTGTGTCTATTTTTGCATTTTTGAATTGTCATTTTCTCTAATTTATTTTTAAGGTTGTGTGTGAATTGCCAATGGATTATTAGCCCACTCACACCAGGTGCCTGCCTCTACACCAACCACTGCACCAGAAGCACCACAGTTGCACCAGCCACACTGCTGGCCAACCACCTTGCTGACTAGATGTCATTGAAAGTTACATACTTTGTACTCTGGATCAGGGAGGGTATAAAATCACCCCTGCATCTGCCTTTGTAGTTGACCTGGGCAAGCCCAGGTTGTGCACAGAAGAGTAATTTACAATTTTCACTATAATGCTTCTTTTTCATTTTTAAGCATTATTAGTTTCAGGTATCCACAAGAGTTGTACATACATTTTGAAATAAGAAACAAAGAGAATGAAACCAAGAGGTTTCACAGTAATCTTTAAATATTACCCCCACACTTTTTACATCCACAATGTATCCGAATCACCATCAGCTGACTACCAGTCAACTGTTGGTGACATCACTCAAACTTATGAAGCCCCAGCTGAGTGCACTAAATGAAGCCAGGGCATCACCAATAATATATATATATAGGGTTTGATGTGGTGCTCATCCATGGGTATCAGCAACAAATTTATGTCTATGAAGCAGTTGTGGAGGTATATATTCAGGGCTTCACAGGACATTTTCCTTTGATGGGTGGTGGTTGAGGTGACACTTTAGAAAGAACACAAGGAATTTCCTACTTTGTTATTTGGGCTTTAGGGTGCAACATCTACATTGGTCATTCAGCACCCATCAAAAGGAATTTCTTACAAGGGGAGGGTGTGCAGATACTATATCATGATGGTGAAATCCTAACCTAATGCTAACCTAACACTAACCTAATCTAACCATCAGAAACATTCCTGGTGATGCCCTTCAGTCATTCAGTGCTACCAGCTGGGGGTCAGGCTAATACTTGAAGAATGTCATGTTTCATCGCAAGAACAAGGTGTTGATGAAACTCCATGAAACAACAAGGTTAGGTTAGCTTAGCTTGGTTTAGGCTTTTGTTTTGAGTTGCTATTTTTTAATGAAGGGAAGGAAAATTTTGCACAATTGATTTTTCTTCTTAAAAAAACATGTCAGGTTTGGTTAGGTTAGTTTGGGTTTACTCAGTTGAATTTGTATAGATAAAAAGTGCTTTAAAAATTTGTCTTTAAAAATTAATGTTATTCCATGAATGGTTAGACTAGGTTAGGTTAGGTCATTACATTTCCCTATATTTTGAACAATACTCTTGATGCTATACTATCAAAATCCATGCCTTGTTTTGGGTAATATGTTGCCTCCACAATGAAACATTAATATTGTTGGGGCTATGTGACATGAAGAGGTCACAAGGTCACTATCGACACACCATCACTTTAAACACCACAGCATGATTATTCGAGCACTGTGAACAGCACATTTGTTGTGCATTTTGCATTTTCTATGCATTTGAAATGCAAAACATGGATATGTGAGAATATGGCTTCTTTGGAAGATGATAGTATTCAGCCAGTGTTTAAGTCGTTTATGTTATGAAAGGAATGTTTTTCAAAACAAAAATACAAGGTACTAAAATGAATGAATGCCGAATATGTATATACGATTACATGGCATACAGTAGCAGTTCATAGCTCGACTATTGGTAAGCTTTCTCTAATAATGGGCAACCACCCACATATACATACGGGGCCGCTCTGCCAGGCTGCCAGGTATCTCTCACCACCTTTGGGGTAATGACAGAAAACTCTGTCGGCCCTTTCAAGAATCAAATTTGCCAGGTTCGACCGCATTTTGTGGCCCCTGACATTTTAGAAACCTGCTTCGGAGAAAATTTAGCATTTGGACTTTATCTAATTATTTTCTATAATTCCATTACGTCAATAATTTCACGCTGCCGTCTGATTATTTCAAGAGGAGCTGTTAGTACCGTACTATTAAAACGGTATAAAGCATTGAGCATAAAGAACCAAGGAATACTTCCGGCACTGCATCCACGCGTAATCATTGATGCCAGATTCCTCTGAAGGAAATTTGGAATTGTTCGCTAGCTTGGTGCACACACTCGAATAAATTGCACGAGTAATGCATATTATGAGGTAAGATAAATCGAAGAAACAACTCAGCAATGAACTTCTGGAAATACATTTTCCTATTCCTCTAGATTGCTACCCAAGTGGTTGAAGTTTAAAGCAGGAGCACCGCTCAAAATAAAAGGAAATTTTGTTGCATAGCATCTGGTGCAAGCATCGTCAGGGTTTGTCTCATGTGCAGCAAATTTGCCAATGGTCCTCTCACTATTTGTGCGGTGTTTGTGTCCTGGATTTTGTATTTTTGAACACCTGGCGCTGTTCCTTCTGCTACGTGTTGTAGACTAATATTTCTGGTCGCATCTAGTTCTGTAAATATGTTAAGTTATATTGTCGTATTAACACTTCTCGCTGTTGTGAAGCCGTCCAGCTCCTACATGGTAACAGTTGACGCACATGCAGAGGAATGCTTTATGGAAAAGGTGACATCTGGAACGAAGCTAGGTAAGTGCAGAATTGTACTATTACACTTTATCTCAGGTATTTAGGCTTCTCATGATTTGATTAGCATACTATTGCATCTAAATCAGAATTGGTTCTAGATTTTTTAACCCTGGATTGAAGAGAAAAATTTTGAGGTCACCCAAGCCAAAAAGGATACTCTTAATGTTAGTCACTTAAGAATCTCTACTTGTGTTTTCCAGTGTGCTTTTGGCGCCTTGACCAAATAGCAGGAAGTTTTTCACCTATGTGAAGAAACATTTAACCATACTAATTTTCCAATTGTGTGAAAAGCTGGTCAAGGAAAATGCTCACCCATCTTGATATAGGCATACATTTTTTGTTTTTGCTCTTGGTAGCAACCATATTGATATGTATGGGCAGTACCTAAATTGTGCAGAGACATCTGTTCACTTTGTGTCTGTCCAGACACTGCACCATCAAGGAAGTTATTGATTGATTGGTTGTGTGTGATTGTGGGTATTCATCCTTAGTTTATTCAAGCAACAATGCATGTTGCTGTTATGATGATGTAGGCTAAGTCCATGGGTGTTTACATATTTTGTATTTAGTGTTTTTTTCTTGTCATGCAGAGTATGAACTTTAAATGTTACCTCATGATTATCATATAGAATGGATTAAACATCCACATGTCCTAAGTGACTGAAATTATGCCAAGATATACTAAGATGGCTTGCAGACAAAACCAGTACCAATAATATAATATACAGGCACCAAATTGGTTTGGTGCTGAGAATGGTGCTGAGCTGATTGTAGGCTCTAGCAAGTTGTCTGCACACTGCTTGAACAGCCTCATTATCATGGTCTGTCTCAGCTTCATCATCACTCAGGATGTCAACATAACCATTCAGGCACACAGAGCACACCCCATTCTCTGAAAGAAAAGACACAAACTGATGTCTGAATTTCTTCTGGTTTTGCTAATACCTAAACCACTTTTATTTAAGTTCTTCATCATCAAGTTTGTCCATTTTATGTCCACAATTGGTGATTCATTCTGAAGCTAGCTCTCAGGCCTTTTCTTTTAACCACACCTGCAATTTATAATTAAGTACTTGACCATGATAAATGCCATGTGCTCAATGTATGCTTTTGCACTTGTATACAAGTCACTAATTCATCTCTGTTAATTTACTCCTCACTGTTCACTTTGAAAAACCAGCCACACTGACAGGCAAGGACAGCTCTCCTGTCATAGTATGTGCTTAGTACGTGACCTATCTCAACTTGGCCACTTTTTTGGGGACAATAAATAAATGTCTGGTTGTACACTGTGACATCATGATGTAACCAATTGAAACCTTTCCATAGCAACCACTGGATCATGTTCTCTGGTCAAAACATCTGGCCACTTGGCTCACTACAGCTGTCATCCTGGGCCTACAGATGTCTCCTTAGCAGACCACCACATCAGTCTACCAGGATGCAGTTGATTGATGCTCATTCTTGGACCTTGTATTCTTAGATTTAAGTGACTTGGTTCAAGACTTGCTTTAGGAGAAACTCTGGGTAGAAGTGACCATAACATAGTTAGATTCAAGGCACATGTAGGGGAAATTATTAAGGATAATTTGGGAAAGGTTCCAAATTTCAACAGAGCAGGCTTGGACTGCATGAGAGTGGCTTTAAGTGTCATAAGATGGGAAGTAGAATTCTCCAATTTAAATGCCTGTGAAATGTGAGAAAAGTTCAAATCTTACTTGGATGAAATTCAGATTAGACATGTCCCCCAAAAGCAAAGATGCAAAAGAAGGGTAGGAAAGCCAGCATGGCTTACACCAGACTCAATAAAAGCAATTAAGGCAAAGAAAGCTGCATTTAGAGTGTTTAAAGAAGCTTCAAATATCGTAAATCTAAAGGTGTTTTGAAAACCTAGGGACACTGAAGCAGAAAACCAGAGCAGCAGTGACCAAAAGAATTGGATTTAGCTAGAAACTGTAATGGGGACAGTAAAAAGTTCTTTAGTTTCTACAAGCTGAACAAAATGTCTAGCACAATTGGTCCACTGGAAGTAAATGGGACTACATTGGGTGAGGATAGTGAGTTGGTTGAGGGGCTGAGCAAGAAGTTTAAATCAGTGTTTACATTGGAAGATATGACCAATCTGCTGACCATACACCATAGTTCAGTGACATGTGATCTGATAAATGATGTTGATTTCATTGATAGTGATGTTGTTTAAAATCATATCAGGAAAATAAAGCCAAACAAGGCAGCAGGACTTGATGAAATTTATGCTATGGTATTGTGGCAAGCTGAAAAGGAACTGGCATTTCCACTTAGTAAAATATTTTGTAGATCAGTTTCACAAAATGAAATTCCAACAGATTGGAAAATGGCAAATGTAGTTCATATTTTCAAGAAAGGAGAAAGAAGGAAAGTTGAAAACTATAGGCCAGTAAGTCTCACATCCCTAGTCTGCAAGGTACTTGAATCTATCAATCATCAAGGATAGAATAGTTAGTTATCTGGAAGGAAACAGATTGATTCAAGATACTCAACATGGGTTTAGAAAAGGATGCTCATGTCTCACAAATCTCTTGGACTTTTTTAACTTTGCCACAGAACAATTTGATCAGGGAAATCAGGTTGATGTAGCATATCTTGACTTTAGTAAGGCCTTTGACAAGATACCCCATAAATGGTTAATGATACAGCTTCAGGCCCATGGTATTACAGGTAGCATCTTAAAATGGATAGAGTTGTGGCTTTCAGGTAGACAGCAAAGAGTGATGCTAAATGGTACAAAGTCATCATGGCAAAATGTTCTAAGTGGAGTCCCCCAGGGGTCCGTACTGTAGCCACTACTGTTCATTATATTTGTAAATAACATTGAAAGTGGCCTAAGCAATGAAGTTTTGAAATGTATGGATGATTTGAAGGTCTTTAGGGCAATAACAGGTCAAAACGAGCATATCTTGCTGTAAAAAGACTTAGACGAACTTGAAGTGGTCTGAAGAATGGCAAATGAAATTTAACTGTGATAAGTGCAAAATCATGCATGTAGGTAAGCAGCATATGAAGGATCCATACTTGATGGGTGACCAAGTGCTATCAGTGACTCAACAGGAGAAGGGTTTGAGTGTTATTCTAAACACAAAATTGGGGGCATCAGAACAGACCAAGGAAGCCAGGAAGAAGGCACTGAGAATACTTGGGGCAATAAATCGGAATGTATAATACAGAAGTGGTGAAGTCATCAGGAAGCTTTACTGTACATATGTCAGGCCACATTTGGAATACTGCATCCAAGCTTGGTCTCCCAGCTATGAAAAAGATTGTTGGCTTTCAGAGAGAGTACAAAAGAGGGCTACAAAAATGGTTAATGGTACAAGCAACCTGGCATATGAGGAAAGATTGAAGAAATTGAATATGTTTTCACTTAGATATAGAAGGCTGAGAGGAGTTATCATTGAAGTCTTTAAATTTGTCCATGGTCTGGAGATATCTTGGGATATCTTGGGAAAATGTTTGAATTTAACGAAATTGATGCAATTAGAGGTCATCAATTCAAAATTAAAGTTAACCACAGCAGAACAAGTTTAAGGCAGACTTTCTTCACCAACAGGGTAGTAGAACACTGGAACCAGCTGCGACAAACCATTGTCAGTAGCAGCACATTGAACATCTTTAAAAGCAGCATAGACAATCATAAGAATAGAGGGCTTGCTTTTCAGTATTACAGGGAGGGCTGACTGACTGATTTGGTGGGCAACTGGTTGAGTGTACAGAGTGCAACCAAGAAGGGCCCATGTGGCTCATAGTTGCACTAATCTTTTATGTCTTTATGTCTTTATGTACATAGATATAGGAAAACAGGCTTGTGAGGGATGGTGTTCTCACCTCTTTATTTTAAAAAAAAACATTATCTATATACAATGGCACAAAATGAAGGAGCATGTGTCCACTCCCTTTCACCTTAAATCATGGACCCTCACATTTGTTTCATAATCTGAGTTGTGTGCTTAAATTATGCCACCTTTGCACCATATTCAACTCCATGCTTCATGTGCCCCACTTAGGGGCATTCCAATGCTTAGGGAACCATGTCACTTGCTTAAAAGAAGAAAGTTCAATGATAAAAGAGAGAAGGCATTGATATCAGGTAACTTTCAATAGTAACATGGAAAACTTTGCCCAATGGAATTTCCAATCATTCCATTTGTCTCTTTCTTGGCTGCCCTACTATTGATGAAATTGTGCCTTTTTTTAGGTTCCTTCAATCAGAGCAGTTTTGTAGATATGAAAATTAAAGCCCTGTGTCATCTGGGTTTCTTGGGTTTTGTGATGTAATGGTTGTAGTTTGAGTGTCGTGGTTAAGAAATATAATGTGATAAAGTGCACCTTGTGGACCAGAAACACCAAAATTAATCAGCCATATACGTGAAGTGGACCGCAGGCAACTAAGAATGCCCATTGGTCGGTAAAGGATAAAACTGGTGTATTACTGTTGAGTTGCATAATCTTGCCAATTTCACACAAACCATTGGTTTTCAGTCATGTTATGCACTCAAGATCGTCGCAGACATGTCTAACTGGTTTGATTTCCTCTGTACAGGTTTAGCCTTCGAGGTCGTGGAAGGAGGTTTCTTAGACATTGACATCAAGCTGGTTGGGCCTGATGGGAAGGTAGTGTACCAACAAGAGCGAGAGAGCAATGGAAGATTCACTTTCCCAGCACACATGGATGGCCTTTTCACATATTGCTTTGGGAACAAGATGTCAACCATGACTCCAAAAGTAGTGATGTTCTCCATGGACCTGGGCGAAGGAGAAAAGAAGGATGGTGTCGATGGTGAAGGTGAGTCTGAATTCTTCATCAGGGTCGTCCATTTGCCGCCACTGCCATGTTGTAGCATATCAGGGTCATTCTAGGGTCACTGCCATGGTGTGGTAGCACAGCAGGGTCATTCTAGGCCCACTGCCATGGTGTGGTAGCACAGCAGGGTCATTCTAGGGCCACTGTTGTGGTGTGGTAGCACACCATGGTAGTTATATGGCCACTGCTGTGGTGTGGTAGCACACCATGGTAGTTATATGGCCACTGCTGTGGTGTGGTAGCACACCATGGTAGTTATATGGCCACTGCTGTGGTGTGGCAGCAAATCTGGACCTCAGCATCACTGGGCACTACTACGCATACCCGACAGCATACTGTGTTCTGTCTCAACCATAAATTAATACAAACTGTGCATCACTTTAAGTACGCCAACTTCTGGCGCTGTTGGAAAACCAGAGGCTGTTTTCAGAGGTCTGAATAGTTTCCTTACTCCTGGATTGCTGATACATATCTGAGAGCAATCAGCTCTTAGGTTCCCCGGTTGGCGTCACTCTGTGGAAGCGTGTGACGCATGGTGGGGGCACTAATTTGTAGCTACAATGGACTTGTTTCCAATATCATATAAAGTACCCGCAGTGACCGTCGCCCTCACTCCCGGACACTGGTATGTCTCAGCAGCGAGCGATTGTATTATCAATGTGGCTCAGCACAATAGTTGCCAGCTGGTGAGCAAGGGTTTGCATGCGACAAATGTTATACCCCTGCTCCCCAGCTAATGGCACAAACACGGTCCCCACGTCTCGGTTCGTGGAAGTGCTCGAACGCGTTCCCCGCTCACCCATAGGCAAGTTCCCACGTGCATGCTCCATGCTGCCATGATTTCATCGGCTGGGCTCGATTTCAGCGAGCCACTCCAAGCTGGAGGACATGATCAAGCAGCTGAGCTCCGCGCTGACGTCCGTGAAGCACGAGCAGGACTACATGGAGGTGCGCGAGAAGATTCACCGGGAAATCAACGACAGCACCAACTCTCGCGTCGTCATGTGGTCGTTCTTCGAGGCACTCGTGCTGGTCGCCATGACCATGGGTCAGGTGTACTATCTGAAGCGATTCTTCGAGGTCCGGCGGGTGGTGTGAGAGGGTGGCGCGGCCACGAAGCGGTGTGTGGTGGCTTCATGTGGTGAGACTGACTGATGACGACGCGGTCGAACGAATTGAGGCCAGGTTGCGCCACGGTCGACATGGTCGCAACAACGGTGGTGTGTAGTGCACGTTCCGCTGTCGTATGCTGTATAGGTGGGGATGCTTATAATATGGGAGTTGGGAAATGCGGTCTTTCGGTCTGTTATGGAGAAGCAGCTCTGATATGTATGACAAATGGAAAGCCAGTCAATGAACAAAGGGTGGCAGGCGAATGTACGCTACGATAGGTCTCACCAGTGGTGAAGTTTTGTTCTCAAGAAGTTGTGTTTGGTTCGTGCGCGAGTGAGGATTTTGGCAGGAGCTTTCAAGGAGTGCTCGTTGTCACTTTCACTGTTAGTTTCCCGTCCTGGCATCCAGTTCGCTTTTATTGCAGTCAGCTCACACGTTTATTGCAGCTGTCCTTCACAAATGATTCGCGAATCAATGGCCACAAAAACTACGCCATTGACAACAATACACACACACACCTCTTTCAGTCGTTTACCTGGCAGAGTATTCAGGAACATGAGGCAATGATGTGATCCATTTAGCCCTGCGTCACACCTCAATGGATGGCGTCCTCCTCGGCCACGTGCCATGGCTTCTGCTCCCGGTGTTTGCTCCACCACGGCTCAGGCTCGATTTGGGAAGGTTCCTCCAGCTTCAGCCCGCCTTCCTCCAACGCCCGCACGAACAGACGTAACTGTATATACATGGTCGTATCACCACACATTCTATATGGCATGCATGGCCCAGGGTTCTTAATAGAACCCTGGGTCAGTGCAGGGATCTTTAACAAGAGAGAAAGTTCAGTTAGCTAGAACGCTTTGTTGGGTGGCCAAAAATGCAAATGTCTCCTGTTTCGACACTCAAATCAAACAGTCTGGGCGCTGTATGACCGAAGCAGTCGATGCGCCTATATTCCCAAATAACCAACAGATCAAGCAGTCATACATGTGCTAATATCAGCATTATTTGGACCAGAGGACGCAGGGTGGAATTGCTGATGCAATATAGAAAGCAGGATCCTTGGCACCATTTGGCGTATTGCCCTTTCAAGCATCGTCATTGCCATCCCATCATTTCAGTTTGCGATAGTTCCTGAAATTTACAAACGTTTTCCAAGTCATGCGTTTCAGTGTCGCTTGACCTGGCTAATGCTAGCACGTACCACCCCATAATCTTGCTCCCTATTACCTACTATCAATCGAATTCTTCCGAAATCGCGCCACGTGGCCATTCTGTACCAGTACACCACACATTGGGGAACATCAAACTCCATCCTGACGATAAGCGCTGTGGTCCAGACAAAGATGGAAACACGTGCCACTGAGTCCTCCAGAGTACAATAGTAGCGAAAAATTACACCCCTCCGTCTCAATGTGGGGCCGACTTAGGTTTCAGACAACTGCTGCTATCCAAGCCCATGTCACCCGTGCTCAATTTCAGCTGGCGTCACCATGATAATGGTTTTGAGCAAATTTAAATAGTACATTTTCCAGAAGTTGCGATTGTCCTGTTGACAAGCCAGTGGACAGCAGCCGTTATATTTTTTCGTTCAGGGGCCGTGACAATGAGCTATAGCATACAAATATGTTAGCAAAACCACACGATGCTAGCTGCTCAAATATCCGGAAGAATTTACAATGGTTTGTCATTATGTACTGCGATTTGCGAGTCGGATGCTTTACTTCCACTGACGGATGGCTGGCCGGCAGGCAGCGGGAAGCGGCGAGTTGCCACGGGCACATCTCGGGTTTCTGCTGGCCACAGGCCTGTCACTGACCCGTTCTGAGCGCTCCAGCTGCTCCTTGGTGACGCCCAGCTGCAGCTCGGTCAGGCCGGCCTGGAGGCAGCGGCGCGCCAGCACGTGGCCCACGTTTTCGGCGGCGCTCACGTCCACCGCCGAGAACAGGTGGCGGCGCACGCTCAGCTCGCTCGTCGACGCCGACACGACCGTGCGGCCCGTGTGGTGCTGCACCTCCCCCGTCGTGTGCCGCCGCGATACATCCAGCAGCACCCTGCAGACACAGCCGTCAGTGGCACATCCAGCAGCACCCTGCAGGCACAGCCGTCAGTGGCACATCCAGCAGCACCCTGCAGACACAGCCGTCAGTGGCACATCCAGCAGCACCCTGCAGACACAGCCGTCAGTGGCACATCCAGCAGCACCCTGCAGACACAGCCGTCAGTGGCACATCCAGCAGCACCCTGCAGACACAGCCGTCAGTGGCACATCCAGCAGACAGAGAGCCGGGTGGCCGCCAGTGGTACATCCAGCGGCACCCTGCAGACACAGCCGTCAGTGGCACATCCAGCAGAACCCTGCTGACACAGCCGTCAGTGGCACATCCAGCAGCACCCTGCAGACACAGCCGTCAGTGGCACATCCAGCAGCACCCTGCAGACACAGCCGTCAGTGGCACATCCAGCAGACAGAGAGCCGGGTGGCCGCCAGTGGTACATCCAGCGGCACCCTGCAGACACAGCCGTCAGTGGCACATCCAGCAGCACCCTGCAGACACAGCCGTCAGTGGTACATCCAGCAGCACCCTGCAGACACAGCCGTCAGTGGCACATCCAGCAGAACCCTGCTGACACAGCCATCAGTGGCACATCCAGCAGACAGAGAGCCGGGCGGCCGCCAGTGGTACATCCAGCAGCACCCTGCAGACAGCCGTCAGTGGTACATCCAGCGGCACCCTGCAGACACAGCCATCAGTGGCACATCCAGCAGACATAGAGCCGGGCGGCCGTCAGTAGCACATCCAGCAGCACCCTGCAGACACAGCTGTCAGTGGCACATCCAGCAGACAGAGAGCCGGGTGGCTGCCAGTGGTACATCCAGTGGCACCCTGCAGACACAGGGCCGGGGGCAGTCTAGTACATCTAGCAGACACAGCCAGGTGGCCATCAGTGCCACATCCAGTAGCACCCAGCAGACATAGCCGGACGACCGCCATTGGTACATCCAGAAGACACACAACCGAGTGGCCGTCGGTGGTACATATACCAGATACAGAGCTGGGCGGCCATCAGTGGTGCATCCAGCAGCACCCTGCGAACACAACTGGACAGTGTTGGGTGCAGTTTATTGTATTTTGAACTGATTATCACACGATTTCACACCAGTAGAGTATTGGGTTGATCCATTGAGCTGTTGCATGCATCATTTTACAATAAGTCAATACTTAGAAGGCAAACTCTAGCTTGTGCCATGTACTGATAAAAGTTGCTTCACCTGATACAGGTGCCAGTGACAGGAGCTCATGTGGTCAATATGATGGTAAAACAATTCAGCAAAATTTGCTAGTTCCCACTTGTTGGTTGCCTGGTGCCTTCAGATCGAAAATTAATGTATCATATTACATTGCCAGGAGATGTGTAGTAAATGCAGCACAAATATCATGTAGCCAATATTTGGACATCAGGTAAAATTGACCAATATGAGGTGTATTATTAGCCATCTGGTGGACTGTAAGACCCACTGTGGCATGGACTGCAGATGGGCCAGAATCTACCCCTGCTTACCTGTGCCAGTACTGCCGATAATCTGGTTCAAGCTGCCAACCCTGCTGCTTGTGGGCCAGCCTCATCCGCTCCAAGTTCCGTGGGTTTTTGTTGATAAAGATGTTGGGTGGGTCAGCAGTGGCTGCAGCCGAGCAGCAGCGCAGACCAAGAAATGGCTGCAGCAGCACCGCCTTCCTGACCAGCAACATCACCTCACCAGGGTCTGCCAACAGCCACAGTCAGAACAGAACAGCACTGCCCTCCTGAACAGCAACACCACCTCACCAGGGTCTGCCAATGGCCACCATCAGAACAGACCAGCAGCACCACCCTCCTGATGTAGATAGGTACCTGCCTACCTAATGGTCCGATTATTGGTAGGTACTACTGCAGCTTAAGGTAGCCATAGGACAAGTTTTACATATGTGTTGCCTCCATGAAGCATACAAAGGGATAAGTTAGGTTATGTTAGGCTTTTGTTGTGTTATAAAAATAAGGGATTTTTGGTAAAATATTTTTTTAGTTAGTTATTGGGGCTTTAGGGTTCATCAACTACATTGGTCATGTAGTGCCCAAAAAAAAGAAGATTTCTTTAAAAACAGTTCAATCTGCCTTAGGTTATGTTAGGACACAGCATTGTTTCTACTATTTACCACAACATTCATCCTGACTGAATGCCATTCCAACTTTATGGGTTTGTTCCAGCAACCTCATGCAGAATAGGTTTAGCTCTGGCCAAAATAGTTATTCCAGGTTGAGGCACTGGAACAACAGGTGGAGTTTTGTCCTTAAATCAGCTCTTGGTGGTGATATGGTTGTAGTGTTATTTGACACATATATGCAGATCGGTGGCATTCTCGGTTGCCTGCTCTGATCTTGAGTGTAGCACTGCCAATATTTTGTATTGATTGATCTACTTACTTGCTGTTGTGGAAACCTAATTAATCCCATTGTGCAGCAGCTAACAGAGGATGAATAATGCACATTGCAAACTGTTTTTATTTTGACTCCGACCAGGAAGCTGAAACACACAGTGGATGGCGATGCCTTGTGTTACTTCCGGAGCTCCAAGAGAATTTATTTAAGGGGCAGAGATAGTCATTTGAAAATTCTGGTAGGCAGGTACTCATCTGGAGGGAAATAATTTCTACAGAAGGCGCTTTTGCGTTAGTCCCTCGACGCCCTTTTTTAGTATAGATCTTTGCATATATATGATAAAGCTTTTGTAGACTATACTTTTAACTAGCACGCGCAGGACGCCATCCTGCGTGTTTGACGATTTCGTAGTAGGAGATATTACAAGTGTGTAGATTTGAAAGTACATTAGACAACATTATACATCCAACATACTTTATTTATTTTTGGTGTCATAGTGTGTTTGGTGTTGAAGTTAAGATAGTTTAATTAGTAGTAAGTTGGGGTATTCATAAGTGCTGTGTACTGTTTTTGTAGGTTATAAGATATTTATATGTTTACTGGAGCAATTAATTAGACATCGTAGTTATTTAATTTATTTAAAAAAAACAAACAATTGTTTAATAGTTTCTGCTTTTCTGAGGCACTCAGATATTTAACTGACAGTATAGGAGGTAGCGCTTTATAGTGAATGATAGTTAGCTTTTTGTCGGTTGTTTAGCAAGTGTGTTTGGTGTTGAAGTTTAAGATAGTTTAATTAGTAGTAAGTTGGGGGTATTCATAAGTGCTGTGTGACTGTTCATTTTCTGTCTAGCCATAAGTGATATCAAAGGGATATTTATATAGTTGTCTACTTGGTGGAAGACAATTAGATTAGACATCTTGTTTAGTTATTTAATTTATTTAAAAAGAAAAAAAAACAAAAAAAAACAAACAATTGTTTAATAGTTTCTGCTTTTCTGAGGCACTCAGATATTTAACTGACAGTATAGGAGGTAGCGATTTATAGTGAATGATAGTTAGCTTTTTTGTTGGTTGTTTAGCAAGTTAATTTAGCAAGTTAATTTGAATCTAAATCTAGGCATAAGCTGCAGCGTTTAGGATGGTTTCGACCAGGATGCAGGCACAGAGGAAGAAATAGACCCTTAAGGCAGAGGTTTCCAACCAAGGCGCCCTTGCACAGGGTAGGCAAGATAAACAACAAGGGGTAATCGTAGCAGGGACATCATATGCCCAAGTGGTCGCAGGCCACCAGGTGCAGGTTCCACGGGAGGTGGCTGGGATCTCTCAAGAGGGAGTGTTAATAGTGTTAAAGGAACAGAGGAGGGGAGTTCGGTAGGTCACAGGAGGGAAGGGCTGAGGTCAGGGGTGGAGGATTGGAACGCGAACCTAAGGAAGGGTCAGTGAGTGGCAGGTGGCAGGTGGTAGGAGCGGGAGGAGTGAGCCACCGGCCCAGCGGCAGGCAAGTAACAGCAAATATGTTCCAGGCATTAGATGACGCCCCCAGGATAGCAGTAGTAAGGAGTCAGTGCTGGTCAAGGAGACTCGTGTGCGTCATTTAGAGCGGGTATTTGTAAAGGTAGGAGGGACAGGAGGTGCATCACCAGGCCTGGTGCCAAGGTGAAGGACCTGGTAACGTGGCACAGGTCACCAGTGATCACCAGTTTAACACAGTCATAGTGCATGTGGGGTAAATAACATAGGTCATACTAGGAGCAGGAGCTCCGGGAGTACAGGGCCCTTCTGGCCACCGAAGGGTACCAATAGAGTGCTTGTAACAGGAATTTGCCTAGGGCAGAGCCTCCCGAGTGGAGCTCTAGGGCACTGGCAGCTACACCAGGGTAGGAAAGCTCGCCAGGAGCTAGGTTTTACATTTGTAGACGAGTGGAGCAGGTTTATGCATCGGGGACCTCTATCAGAAGGATGGCCTGCATTTTGAGAAGGGGGTCCATGTGTTAGGCAAAGTATATGAGCATGTCCTTCAGGGAAACTAGGAAAGGGTGGGGGGAGAAATTGCATTGCCAACTCAGGAATATTCCAATAGTGTCAGCCAAGGCAATAGAACCTCAAAGTCTGCAAATAGGGACAGCAGCAACTCAAGGGGACAGAGTTATAGTTCATCTAGTGATAAAAGAACTCCTCAATAGAAAAAGCCAAAGGTGGTTAGGAGCATTTGTTAAGTGTATGATGTTTAATGCTCAGAGTATCCGTTCCAAATTTGATGAGTTCAAGTGTTATGTTGCGAGGAGGAACCGGATTTGTTTGCATTACGGAGGCATGGGTCAGTGAAGGATATTTGGAGATAACTTACAGGACTAGAGATCCAGGGATACAATATGTTTTCGTGCAATAGGGGTCCAGCAAAAAGGGGTGGTGTAATGCCTATGTGAATAGCTTATTCAGTTCTCAAAAAGTAGCAGGTGGGGATAAAAATGTGTCTGTGAGTCCATTTGGCTTGATGTCACGTGGGAAAAGGCAACAGCAATACTTTAGGATAGGAGCTTTCTACCGATCAGGAACCCGCCACATTCTCAGCAACGGAGCTACAAGGTATTGGAGGAAATCAGTAGAAACTTAAGAGGAAGTGCCTTATTCTCGGTGACTTTAATCTAAAAGGTTATGAAAATGCGGTGTTGGCCCCCATCATGCAAAATGTTCAGGAAATGCCTGAAGAGGACCTGTTCTTACACCAGTTTGTATCGGAACCACCAGGCATGGTTCATTCTTGGACCTGTATTCTCGGATTTAAGTGACTGGTTCAAGACTTGACAGGCGAAACTCTGGGAAAAGACCATAACATAGTTAGATTCAAGGCACATGTAGGGAAACTATCAAGGATAATTTGGTAAAGGTTCCAAATTTCAACAAAGCAGACTTTAACGCAAGAGCGGCTTTAAGTGCCATCAGATGGGAAGAAGAATTCTCCAATTTAAATGCCTGGAAATGGGAAAAGTTCAAATCTTACTTAAAGGAAACTCAGGTTAGACATGTCCCCCAAAAGCAAAGACCAAAAGAAGGGTAGGAAAGCCAGCATGGCTACCCAGCGATAAAACAATTAGGGCTAAAAAACTGCATTAGAGTTTTTAAAGAAGCCTCAAATGTCATTAATCTAAAGGCGTATCGAAAACTAGAACACAACAAAAACCAGAGCAGCAAAGCACAAAGGAACGGATTAGCAGAAACGTAATGGGGACAGTAAAAGTTCTTAGTTTCTACAAGCGAGTAAAGTTTCTAACACAATTGGTCCACTGGAAGTAAACGGACACATTGGGGAGGATAGTGAGATGGTTGAGAGCGAGCAAGCAGTTCAAATCAGTGTTTACATTGGAAGATATGACCAATCTGCCGACCGACACCAAGTTCAGATACATGACGACAAATGATTGATTTCATGGTAGTGATGTTGTTTACAATCATATCAGGAAAATAAACCAAATAAGGCACAGGACCGATGATATTTATGCAGGGTGGGAAAGAAAAGGAACGCATTTCCACTTAGTATAATATTTGTAGATCAGTTCACAAAGAAATCCAACGATGAAAAGCAAATGTAGTTCTATTTTCAAGAAAGGAGAAGAGGGAAAGTGAAAACTAAGGCCAAAAGTCTCACATCCCAGTCGCAAGGTACAATCAATTATCAAGGATAGATAGTTAGTTATCGAAGGTAGCAGATTGATTCAAGATACCAACATGGATTTAGAAAAGGACGATCGTGTCTCACAAACCCGGACTTTTGAACTTCGCCACAAAACAATTGATCAGGGAAATCAGGTGATGTAGCATTCGACTTAGTAAGGCCTGACAAGGTACCCCAAACGGTTAATGATCAGCTAGTCCCATGGTTTCAGGTAGCATCTAAAATGGATAGAGTGTGGCTTCAGATAAACAAAAGTGATCAATGGTACAAAGTCATCATGCAATGTTCTAGTGGAGTCCCCCAGGGGTCAGTACAGGCCATTACTGTTCATTATATTGTAAATAACATGAAGTGGCCTAAGCAGTAAAGTTTGAATTCAGATGATTGAAGGTCTTTAGGCAATAACAGGTCAGGGCATATCTCCAAAAGCTAGACGAACGAGGTCGAAAATGCAATGATTAACTTAAGCAAAATCATCATGTAGGTAAGCAGCATGAAGGCTCCATACTGTGCAAGCTCAGTACCAACAGGAAGGATTTAGGTGTTATTCTAAACACAAAATGGGGCATAGAACAACAAGGAGCCAGGAAGAAGGCACAAATGCCAATAAAGGATGTATCATACAGGAGGAGTGTAGAAGCTTTCGCACGCAGGCCACATTGTCGCATAAGCTGTCCACTGAAAAATTTTGCTTAATAAAAAGGCTACAATGTTATCAACAACCTCTGCATCGCTGATCTCCGACAAAATGAGAAATGGTCACTACACATCAACAAGCACAACGACCCTCACCAGACGGATCACGCGAACTACATTTTCTGGCGAATAATTATCTACTTGGAAATTATAGACATTATACCTACACAAATCATATACCAGCAGTTACCTTAGGACACTCTTCAGCAGCTGCAAATTACTCAGAACTACAACACAGGGTCTGCCAGGGGCCACCACCACAATGCTCAAGTCACAAGAACTTCAAAACTCACGACTGGCCCTTGCGACTGGCGATGTTTGAAGCCCATATGGCAAAAAATGGCTTAAGGAAGTTCCTTTATATTTGAAGCTCAAACTTTAAAACTTTAAATGAGGTAGGGGTCGGGCTTTGAGATGCTATTCTATATTTATTTTTAAGGAAAGTGCTCCCTCGGTGCTGGTTTTGCCCCTCAATAATTTAACTTTCGCCATGGGACTATACGGAATGTGGGTTTCTGAACGTTGGGAGGGCGGAACCACATGAATTTGACCGAAGGGTATGTGAAGTATGGTCCCATGTTAGAAGTTATAATTATTGTGGTGGGTTGCGGGCGACAACTGCCCGCCCAAAAGCGTATAAAGCTGTACCAATGCTATATAGTGTGCTCCCAACATATTTATCCTGCCGATTGCCTCCATGTAATTTATTCCCTCACAATGCTTTTCAGAAATATACGCCCGTGTCCAGGCTAGATTAGTTTATGTTATGTTAGATAAGATAGTGACCACCATTGACGTTGATAGGCTTTATGCGATACAAATTCGGTCAATTTCACACAATCTAAAATCAGTAGGCTGCATGTGATTTCACGTCAGTAGGTTTTTCGCCATCCGAAATCGGTAAGTTTGACTAATATATTACGTTATTTCCAATTAAGAGAGGTTTTTGCGCTTCTCGCATCTATTACAAAGGCACACTGCCTTCCAATCCCGGTGAAATTTGACTGTCCATCATATTTGTGTAGCTTCCTTCACAAAGTAATCAACATTGCTGGACAGAGCAGCTCAGGTTATTTTGAACGCACCCTTAGTATGCTTATCTTCATAGCTCATTGCTCGGCAGAAAAATTGAACCCACGTAGTTACCACGTCACCAGTGTTTTATGGCGATACAATAGTGCCCCATTTCGAAATGGATTTGTAATCGAAAGTACGTGTAGTGTTTTGAAGATCTAAGAACTAAAAATGCACTTGAGCTGATTTGTCCAGCAGACTTGTCGACGACTCAACCTAAATCGAGAATCGACTCATCAATCGATCGTTTTTGGACGAGTCGCGAGTTGAATGGAAAATATTTCCACAAAATATATCTTGAGTTGTGAGTTAAGTCACATCAGCTTTTTTCATGAGTCGAATCATGAGTGAATAATTGAAATATCATGTGTTTGCAGTGTACACGGAATCATATGGCTAATGAGTCTGATACCACTGAGTCGGATCTGAATCTATTAATAGTTATATCAATCTGTTTGAGTAGCGAGACGTATCAGATATCAAGACCCATGAGTCACATGTGAGTTGACTGAAGAAAAAAAATTGAGTTGAGCACATGTCTGCTGTCCAGTAATGTTCATTAATTTTGTGGAGAAGGATTCACAAATCTGATGAACAGTCAAGTGGCATGGATGATGGAATGGCAATGTCCCTTTGGAATATGTGCGAGAAGTGCAAGTGCACATATTAATTGGAAATAACCAAATAATTTAGTCAAACTTACCGATTTCGGATGGCGAAAACCCTACTGACGTGAAATCACATGCAGCCTACTGATTTTCGATTGTGTGAAATTAACTGACTTTGTATCGCACAAAGCCTATCAATATCAATGGTGGTCACTATTATACCTAACATAGCCTAAACTAATGTAGCCTGAAAACTGGCGTCGAATTATGAAAATTATGGTGAGGGGAAAAATACATGGAGGCAATCGGCAGGTTCAAATAGATTGGGAGCACACAATATATAGCATTGGTATAGCTTTATGCACTTTTGGGAGGGCAGTTATTACTCCCATACGTTTACTCCCATACACCATTACTCCCATACGTTTTAAAGTTTGAGTTTCAAATATAAAGGAATTTCCTTGAGCATGTTTGTGCCATATGGGCTTCAAACATAGCCCGTCGCGAGTTTTAAAGTTCTCCTGGCTTGATTAGGTTTGCGGTGGCTGCTGTTCTGGGCTGTCTGGGGGTGCTGAGAATTGTATTAAGGTATGTAACTTGTGAAGGTATAATGTCTCTAGGATTTCTACGCTGATGATTATTCGCCAGAAAATGTTCGCGTGATCTGTCTGGTGAGGATCGTTGTGCTTGGTGATGTGTAATGGCCATTTCCCATTTTGTCGTAGATAAGCAAAGCAGTAAAGATCTTTTTGTGACAAACGTGCGTCAGGAACAGGACTGGAAACGTGTCCTGAATATTTGCCATCCAATACGTTATCCTCTACAAAAATTATCCACTACTTTGTTTGGAAAAAACATGAACATTTTCAGTTTGAAAGTGACTGCAATTGCATTACTGTTGGGTGAATATGCTGGTAACTGACTGGAAAGTTCAAGTGTCAACCTACAAAAGTGATCTTGATTTCCAATGGACACAACATATTAATTGTGGAGATCAAGGTAAATGTTGATTTGTGTTTTTATATCATACTTTTTGATGTGATTAAGATGATGCCACCCACCGAAACAGTGTGGGCAGCACCATTATCAGTGAATGTGCAGAAAGTGTGTAGTGAACCACCCGATAAACAAGTGAACAAAGATGACACCAGCACTTATTTTCTCTCCCAATGATTATGTTTCAGTCAGCAGTGGGCAATACAATTGATTACATCATAAGCACCTACCTTAATGGGATGGTCCCAGTTTTGGCTCCTTTGTTTCTTTCTCAGCATGTCTGAGATTGCTGCTTCTGACAGTGCTGTCTGATAGATCCACACAATTGTTCCTGTGATTCATTTCAATTCAAATAATGTACCCTATCCTGACCTAGACTAAGATAACAGCTTAATATTAAAAATATGTTTTTGCATGATATAATCTGGCCTAGCCTAACCTAACTAGAAAACCAGAAACATTGCATACAAATTTTTTGGCCATGATGTGATGACATGTGACATTGACAATGCTGTCTAATGAGAAATGTTGAATTAAGGCAGAAGCATAAGGTTTTAAGTTTCAAGAGTGTGAAACTAAGTGCATGGTGTGTTGAATTTCTTCTACATGATGTCTGTGACACCAGGTATGGATAATTACACAAGATGGGCTATATTAGTGGAGTGAATATTATGATTGTGAATTTCTTTGCTGACTGAAAAGTCCTCATTTGCAGAGAAAACAGGTAGTAGCTTCATCTTATTCATGTCAAAAGGCATAGTATTTAAATAAAGAATCACAAATCAACATTTGCCTTGATGTCCATATTTACCCACAAAATCCTCTATGACCTGGAATGCCCCAAAATTGTCCTCCCAAAATCCTGAATTACAGAACATAGCTGCTGTACGACCAACACAGTTCATGTGCCATAATGTGCCTAACCCCAAATATCCAACCAACCAACCAGAATTACAAAACAAATTCAGTCCTGGTTATCATAGAATTGGAACAAAATCATATAATTTGAAGGGCATTCAGTTAGCATGAATACTGGCAGAAATAGAAATAAACCTGGTTTTTAACAGTGGATTATCACTGAATTTGTCTTTACCTATATCTGTGCATATGATACAGCAGCACTTAAGGGATGCACAGATGGAGTAAGTAATGCTCAAGATTCACCCAGATTGGTTGTCATTCATTGCCCAGAGGGTGGTCTTACAAGGGTAAAGTGTATGGCAGATTATTGCCCTCAGGTCTTGCATGTTGAGTAGGAAATTGGAGGGAGGTTGCCTGGATTTTGAATAGCAGGTATTGATAAGCAAAATATGGGTATTGGCTCTGCAGCTTGTTGTTAAGAGGCTTCTGCACCAATTGATTTGCTTGGGTTCCAAATCTGTGAGTACAGGATCAGAAATATAAATTTGTTTTAGTTCCTGCTGTGGTGCAATATTACCCACTTGGGTTGGCACACCTTGAACCCCAATAATCAATCAATCATAAATGGTTTTAGTTACTTTAGTTCTAGAAAACTGAACTACTTGCATGGCTTTCTCACCACTATGATTCACAAATCCTTGTTGCTATCAATGCATTAGTTGTAAGTGATTCAAGTTAGTTGACTATCTGTTTTTAACATGTCACTGCATATTTGCTTAGTTCCTATCTGCAATGTTTTCATGCAAACTAAGTGGCTTAATTTATGCTGAGAACCCTCAGTATATATGTATAGTATATAGTATACAGTCTCACAGTGTCCTAAAATTACTTCACCATTAACTGTGTGGATGAAGAAAGGAGTTGCTTGGGAATAGTGCAAGATTGGAAGGACATAAAGGATCGCCATTTAATGATTAAAAAGCAGAATGCCTTTCACTTCAGTCACATGCATTTTACATTATTTAGCAGTTGTGTGTATAATGACTACCCACACATGTGGCAAAATGGTAAAAACCTAAGACAAGGATGAAATAGCACAATTCCCTCAACTGTGACTTTCCAGGCTGCACGTCAATTATTTTACACTGCAGTCTCATGCCCTAATATATATGTATATATATATATATTAGGGTATGATATTTTTTTCAAATTATTTCCATGCAGCAACCATTTATATGATGTTAATTGTCAATCTTCAAATGTGCAGTCCTACTGGGCTGTTTACAGCATCCAGCCTGCGTTCTGTGAACCTCTAAAGGACAGTGCCAGCATTTATATGTTTGAGGATGCAGAGCAACCAGTGTGGCTGCTGAAATAAATTAAAGCAGTTTGATGCCAAGCTCCCCACAGGACTGTTCGCAAGCTGACAAGAATGTCACATCTGGTCAACAATTTAAATGCTTCCATGGGCTTTCAGATTGTGGCAAAACCTGCAGGCATTTCCCATGTTGCTCTCCTCACATGGCTGTGATTGCATCTGAGCAATCACAGCAATCTGGGGGCATATATAAGGTGCTGGACTAATGAGGCCCAGTGTTAAAACCGTGAGTGAAGTCCAATGTCTGTGTATATCAGAGGACTTTCCATCCACACCGGAGGGGTGGGCTCCACCCATCATAAAGTCATAAAGTCATAAAGTGTTAAGGCTTAATAAGGGCCACAAGGGCCCATCTGGGTCAAGCCTGTCTAGAAGATATTAGAAAGTACATGTTCACACCTATCAATTCCAAACCCATGCAATCCCTCCACCTGTGCCACCACAGCCAATCTCATCAGTATGACATCGCAAAGGAAGTTGCCAAATCCACTGCTAGGTACACCCCATATAGTACAACATAATACTAGCATAATGTTATACCCTATATAGCTAGTGAAAATACTCAATATCCCATGCATCACAAGTTAGAATTCAAAAACAACATTTTCCTGTCTAAAAAATTTATCCACCCTACTTTTAAAGACATTCAATGAGGGACTCCCCACTGCATCAGCAGGCAGCCTATTCCATTGGTCAACAACCCTTTGACTGAAGACCTGTTGTCGTTTAACTGTCCTGCACCTCATTTTGTCTAACCTGAATTGATGACCCCTATGGGATACTCTAAACTGCAGAGCATCATTCAAATTGACCTGATCTAGCCCTCTAACAATTTTGTACATTTCAATCATGTCTCCCCTTAATCTCCTATACTTGAGTGAGTACATATCTAATGCATTAAGCCTTTCTCCATATTCTAAGTTACTTAATCCACTGACGAGTCTAGTGGCTTTGCGCTGGACTCTTTCTAACATATCTATATCCTTTTCTAGGTAGGGGCTCCATGCTTGTACAGAGTACTCCAAGTGGGGCCGCACATATGCTAAGTACAGCTTTTTCATGACTTCCCTGCTCTTATATTTCACACTTCTATTAATGAGTCCCAGCATTCTGAGTGCCCTATTTCTAGCTGAGATACATTGTTTTTTCTGCTTTAAGGTCTTTTGAGACCAACACACCTAAGTCCCTTTCCTCTTCAATAACATCCAGTTCCCTCCCTCCCATTTTATAACTGAATGTCTCGCCTGCAGACCCTATATGCATAACCTTACACTTATCATAGTTGAAAGTCATCTGCCATTGATCAGCCCACTCTTTTAGGTCGTCCAAATCTAGTTGAATATTACTAGATTGATCTCTGCTGTTAGCCACTCCTACCAGCTTGATGTCATCAGCAAATTTGAACACTCTATTCCTCAGCCCTACTTCAATGTTGTTCACAAAGATGATAAAGAGGAGGGGCCCTAGAACAGAGCCCTGTGGCACTCCACTCAGAACATCTTTCCAACCAGATTTACATCCATTCAATACTACCCTTTGTTTCCTTCCCTGCAACCATGCTTCAATCCAATGTAGAACTTTTCCTACAATCCCATGTTGTTGTAATTGATGTAATTGTGTTGTAATTGACACTTAGGAAGCTCCTGAACTCACTGTAATTCCCTTTTGTAAAATTCGGAATCAATGTTCTGTTGGTTGCTACCCTTCCAACATATAATGAGAAGCGTATAATGTTGTGATCACTATTACCAAAGGTCTCTCCTACGTTAACATTTTGCACAAAATTTTCCTCATTAGTAAGCACTAGATCTAATATTTTATTTTCCCTTGTAGGCTCGTGTATCATTTGAAAGAAGAAATTGTCCTCAAAACAAGCCATGAAACATCTTTCTGATTTGCTTACACCTATTGTTTTGTTTCCCAATCCTGCTATGTTGAAATCCCCCAACAAAATAGTTCTCTCCTGTACTCTCCTACTTATCTCTTCCTGCATCAGCCTGTCAGTGTTTTCATTCTGGTCTGGAGGTCTATAGAATGCCCCAATCCTAAATTTTGTTCCATTCTTCAGAATTATATCTAACCACAAAGATTCTACTCCTGCACTATGTACTCCATCCTCTATGGAATGACATTTCATTACTTGCCTAACATACAAAGAGAATGCCACCTCCTATCCTTGCCTCTCTTTGATAGGCATGCATGTTGTAGCCTGTCAATTCAAATTCTTGCAAGTTGTCTCCAAACATGCTTTCGTTAACCCATGCTTCTGTTATGCACACCAAATCTAGCTGTCCAGGACAACATATATGCATGCAGTTCCCCAATTTTGTTCCTAACACTTCTGGCATTGACATAAAAACATGATAAATTATTCCTTCCATTGCTTGCTATGCTTCTCTCTTTATCAGCTACATCCCCCCATGTCCTGCCTAGTTTCCCTGTTTCCTGTTGAGAGCCTCCTCATACCTATTGCTGAGCAGTTCCACTCCTCTCTTGCTCAGATGTAATCCATCTAAAGCAAACATCTCCGTCCTCCCCCAAAACTCCCCCACAAATCCAAGAACTGCACCCCAAGCTCCTTACAAATGTTGGCCACCCTGGTATTGAGCCCAATGGCCCTCGAATACCACTCCATGCTTGCATGGACCATAGGGAGGATGGATGTCACCACTCCTCTTTTCCTACTTCCTGCTAAACTACCTATCAAAGCCCTATAGGCTTTCATTGTTTCCTCTGTATTATTTTTTCCTACATCGTTAACTCCAACCTGCACAATTACCGTTGCACCCTCTCCACTTCCCCTCATTACTCCCTCCAGCCTATCCCTAACATCTTTCACCTGCGCTCCCGGGTAGCAAACACGCATCCGTCTGCTGGGGTTCTTGTTACAAAATGTTCGATCCATGTACCGAACCCTGGAATCCCCTATGACTAAAACCTCTCTCTCTCCATCTCTATCTTCAGCCATCTGGTCATCCCCACCTCCGTCCCTCTCATCATTACCTTCCCTCTCCTCCAGTGCATCAAACCTATTTTTAATTGGGACGCCCATGTCCACCTTCCTTAGCGCCAGTCGGGTGCTATGGCGCCTTGCCACCTTCCAACTGCCACCATCCCGGACCAAGCCATCCGAACTCCCATCAGTCCTCCGCTCGGGCACCCGAGTTGCCTGGCTGGCACCTCCCATGATGGGTCCCGCCACCAAACACTTCAAGCGCTCCACCTCCCCCGTTAACATATCTAACCTCTTACTCAAGTCCCCAATGATTCCCACACACTTACAATTCCCACAGTCTCCTTCCATTTTTTTTTTTTTTTCTTTCTACTCTTAGTACTAAGTCTAGTTACTGTAAGCTTGTAAGCCTACAAGTATCTACTGTAATATATCTACAGTAATACAGTAATATAGCCTATAAGTATCTACAATACACTATAATCCCGTATAATTACACTATATATGAAGATACCTACTGTAATTTATGCCCACTATTTTTAGTCCTAAAATCTATCTTAAACTTACACACCAATTTGACACAAACTTATTCACTACAGAAGCCTACACTATATAATTATACACTCTAGAATTACACACTACAGAGCTCACACCACACAAATATACACCACTGAATCAAACACTGTAGTACCCGTCCACAACACCCAACAATCCTGCAGTTACACTAGGATATGAAGATATACCTAGTGTAATGCTATGCCTACTATCTTAGTCTTAAAATCTATCTTAAACTTAAACACCAAATTGACACAGCCAACACCCTTAGAACTTAACAAAATGGCGCTGGGCAGCCTCCCTGGGTTAATATAGCCTAATTTGCTGGTCAAAAATACTTATTTGATAAAAACTGTTGAAATATACGCTCAGAGGCAACCGCTAAATATCTATACACAATTTATCCCAGTACACCGTCCTTTTCCGCAACACTTAGCTCGTATGTAGTAGCTCCACCAAACACGTCCTCCCTCCTCAACGCCTGGCGGCAGTCATCCACCGTGTTTTTTCCACTATTCTCAAGCGGCTTGGCATATTGTAATGAAACCTTGTAGATATTTTAGAGATTGATAAGTGTGTCCTATGGAGATAAAAAATGAATCAGTTGGTAAATATTGGAACCGCGGGGTGCAAAGTCGATTGAGCCACCGGGCGCCGTGCTGCCAAGCATTAACTCATCAGGTTTTTCACGGATAGTGAACGAACGGCGCGCGGCAGTGCGCCAAAATTTGGCGTACCTTTTCTCGCATCAATTTGGCAAGCTGTTTAGAAATTTGGAGGTCATCTATGGTCAACGAGTTAGTCAAGGTCAAGTGAGGTCACCACGAAAAAGTTAAACCAGTTGTCATGCTTTAACAGATGCAAATATTTTAATGAAACTTCCAGCATTTGCTTATGTTTAGGGATGCAACAAAACGTACTAGAGGAATTTGTCCCCATTTTTGACTACTTATTTATTTTGTATATTTGCCTATTGGAGTTCAAATTGAATATTCTGGCAAAAGTGAGCATTTTTTATTAGAGCAAGCTGGCTTCCTGTAACGTTTCTCGGTCTGATCTACCCATTACAAAATGAAAATTAAAGAAAACTTGAAAACTCAGTTTTCGATAAAAAAGGACTTCGGGGGGGGCAAAAATTATATGGCCCTGGTCGATTTCGCTGTCCTTTTTATTACAAACAAAAAGTTGCAAATATCCCCAAAAATTAATTCCCCAGAGCCAAAAACACAATGTAAGTTGTGAAGAGTCATGGAAATCTAGCTCCCCTAGTCACGTCACTATTGGGGGAAATTGTTTTGGAGGTGGATCCGGACCCTACTCGTCTAGCGCTTTCTGATGCCACCTCTTTCGTTTTCGTGCGACGCTTAGTTTGGATTTCAGAGTGGGGTTACTATCCGCCCTCCCCCGAGACTGTGTTAGGATCCGACCGGAGAGACGGCGATGGTTAGATATCACAAACGCTTCGTCAGTGCGGTGGCGCGTTGTGGAGGCCGATTCGTACTCACTTCATCCTCAAGATATTGACCTAGGGTTATGGAATTTATACAAAAGTGAGTTCACTACCCATGTAATGTACCCTTAATTTTTTTTTTTTGCTTTTAGCTTCAGTAGCTTCTGAGATATGAATGGAGGTAGCGAATCCTCTCATGTGCTCGGTTTGCGAGAGGCCCTCCGTTGCGCGTGTTAAATGGTTGCAGTCACTCACATGCAAGTATGTGGCGAGCATGCTTCCCGCGAGGAACTCATCCTGGCAGGAGAGAGATGGCTTTGATAAGTTGATCAAACGAAAAACGAACTTAGTCTGTCCTAGTCTAACATCAAACCTTCGGATGTTTCATTGCGTAGAACCTGCGGGTGTTGGGCCGCTTAAAACATACGGATATTGGATCGTTTGGTGAGCTTGCAGCGAATATTAGCTTTATCGGTGTGCTCCCAGGTTTTGGCGCATTTGGCCAACACATCGCACCATGTGAACGTAAGGACCATAGTTTGCGACTTTCTCTGCGACGAAACGCCTTTCTAAAATATGCTGAGAGCGGTGCTGACCCGACCGGCGCTGGAGGGCTGAAGCTTTTTGGGTAATGTTAGGATACATGCACTGAACCGGCGTGAGCCTTTGAGACGTTTAATGTTGCCAATGCTCAGTAGCAATGCTGCCTTTGCACCGAGACCACTAAAAACGTCGATAGCAACTCTCCAAAATCGTGAGTTGTGATGTCCTTGCACTTAGATAATAACTAAATTATGTAGTCGATATATTGACTCAGAGCAGGACATGATGCTGAATTGCTGAACCTCAAATATTCAAATCGTGGTTCATCAGTAACAGCGACATTAACAATTGCAGGCCCAATTTGCCAAGGATGTCGAAAAGGCCGCATGATGAGTCAGTTCTGGAAGAAACTGGTAAGCAGGTTCAGCAACCAGCAAAGAAGCATACCCTGGACTCTGATGAAGAGGATGAAATAGACAGCAAGAAATACAATTTAATGGATCCTGAAGAAATTGAAGGTATGGCACAAAAAGCAATAGTAGTATATGAATAGCATGACATACATATTGGAAAATTAGTAATTTTCCATGTCAGTTGGAATATATACCAGAATGCTTACCTGCTTGTAATTGTCATGATTTTCACCGAACAAAAAGTAATGCTTTTTTCTTTGATAAGATTATCTTTGAGCTTAGACGATAATTGTTTGTGTGTTGCAGCTGAATGATGAACTCATGGAATTGTATGGTATGGTATGGATCATTCATTTCATCATATTATTTAACTTAACTGTAATGATGTATTTTTCTTTGTTTCAATGACCTTGTTTTGTGTGTATTGAAACCTGTGCATCCCTTGCAGTGCCATTCTTCGGAGCTTTAATCCCATATCAGATATGGTTATTGAGTTCCGCAATGACCCTCACCGATCAGTGTATTTACTTCAGCATGGTTCCTTTTTTCAGGAGAGGAGGATGGTACTATTGACAAGGATGGTGAAATTAAAATCACTCCTTTCAATATGAAGGAAGAAATGACTGAGGGTCATTTTGATGCAGAGGGAAATTACTACTGGAAAAAGGAAGTTGAAATTCGTGATGCTTGGCTGGATAATATTGACGATGCTAAGGTAAGGCATGTTTATTTACCAGGCACCATCTCACTAGGAAAAGGAGAATGCTGGGATTCTATTATCCACTTGATCATTACAATAAGCCAAATTGTTAATTCTTCATGTCATGGGTGATAGTTGTAACACTTCGAAATCTAGTATTTGGCATTATTCAAGCTAAGAGTGTTCAATGCTAAGTGGAGCTCTAATCATAAGGTTACTGGGATATCTTCTCCATGTGGTATTTAGCCCAAGTCCACCTCTCAGGCTTTGGTAATTTCGTCTAGCTTGCATGGGTCACTTCACACTCCTTTTCCATCACCAAATTTGTTGTGTGTGTTACAGTAATGGCTAACCACGCATTTTTCCCACCAGTTTTCGAACACTTCGTGTTTGCGGCGACATCTTGAAGTGGAAGAAGTAAAAAATGACAATATGACCCTGAATTTCGTTTAGCTCAAATGTAACATTTTCTTCATGGGTGGGAGATGGTGAAGAAAACCACTCCGAACTTCGTGAACTTGTTCATCATGCCAAAAAAATAGTCCCACTCCCCATACGCAAAATCCGTTGCGACGCCGATGACCGCTCATATTTAATCTCTCACGAATCTGGGCGGTTTTCCCTTGCCAATCCAAGCTACCAATAGTCAGGATGTGACCTAATACCCAATGTTCCATATATCCAGAGAGCAGGTTGAGTAGAATACAACAGTGGTATATGCATGATGTACTATTGATGAAGCCTGTTGTCCGGCGTATGTTGGAGAACAGCGAAGCAGGCTTAGTATAAGCTGCTTAATTGTCCAGTTGTTTTTGTGTAGGGTAAGCAGTGCATACTCCTGTGGGGTATTTGCTGTATGCATTATTACTGTGTTGTTATGGCCAGGACCAGATGAGGCAATCCCTACATCCATTAGATAGCAGCCTCAGGTGCAAACAGTAATTATATACAGGGAACTCCTGCCTGAATGTCAATTTGCTTTGCTTTGCTGGTGCATATTATTATTTAGGAATTGATCTGTCTGGTTGAGCGATGTTGGGTGCGTGGTAGCAGTCTTCGTGTCTCTTGATCAATGGCCAGTGAAACATGTCGATGGTGCTAAACCGATGTCCACTAATCGTTTTGTGGCTGAGGCCAGAATTGTTTCCAGTTGATTATCTCAGAGCTGACAGGGGTCGGGCGAACCGGGTTCCAATGTCCCTTTGATTTTGTCATCACCACAGCATGCTTATCAAAAATATGTGAACACACCCACTCCTTATTAACACGCGCCTTGGAGGGGGGGGGGCGAAATCCGCCCACCCCTCCGTTTTTTCGTTGATAACTCCAGAATTTACCGGCCGATATGCGTCATTGTTTGTCTACCTGCCAATAAATGACCGCCGCGTTGTTTGAAGTAAGAAAAATGAAAATCGACCGACAATTTTTCGAGTTAAGGGTCGCTAAAGTCAAAACATTTTCCCAGCGCCAGATCACAAATATCGTCGCTGATGCGCTTCCGGTATATTAGCAAAAAGGAAGTGTTCTTGGCAAAACTAGCGACTTATTTGATGTACATTGTCATGCTACATTGTTCCAGAGTCATGTCAAGTCACCGAGGTCAAGTCAGGTCAAGTTCATAACAGGTTAACACACGCCCTAGAGGGGGTATGGCGAAATCCGCCAATCCTTCCGATTTTTCGTACATAACTCCATATTGTTCCGGCCGATATACGCCAAATTTATAGCGTACCTACTTAGAAATGACCGGCGCATTGTTTGAAGCAAGAAAGGTGGAAATCTGCCGAGAAGTTTTCAAGTTAGGGGCCGTTGAAGTAAAAACAATTCACAGCGCCAGACCACAAAAATCGGCGCTGATGCGCTTCCCGTATATTGGCAATAGGGAAGTGTTCTTGACAACACTAGCGACTTGTTTGATGCATATTGTTATGCTATATAATTTAAAAGTCATGTTAGGTCACCGATGTCAAGTCAGGTCAAGTTCATGACAGGCTAATGGAGCCAAACTTGGTCAACTGGAATGTGTCATAAATGCAAATGACTGTCATGCGATTGATGTCACTTTACATGTTACTCCCTATGCATCCCGAAATCTACTGTTTGTCATTTTGTGCCTAAGCATTTCCATACTTTATTCATGTATTTCACTCCTTTATTTGCGAAGCCGATTGTGCCGAGCCGCCCAACGGAGCAGTCGGGTGGGCACCCCGGTTCCGGTAACTGGAGCAGGTAATGACCTGATAAAGTGCTCCTATATAGGTGACCTGAGGCCAAATGGTGGATCTGGCACATGTATTTCGTCATTAGTAATGTCCACAACATCATTAATGCCAATTTTGGAGCATTTAATAAACAAAACCACAGCAATCCATAACAATGACAAGCCAAGCCACGCAAAACCAGAACATTTTGTTATTCTGACCCCATTTGACCTTGAAGATATTGACCTAAGGTCATGAACTTTGCACACAATAGAGTTCACTATCGTGCCCATCCACCCTGTGAATTTCGTTGCTCTAGCCTTCATAGGAGCTGAGATCTTATGGGGGGCGGAATCCGCCCCCCCCTCCAGGGCGCGTTATTTTCAGAGGCCCTCCAGGGCGCGTGTTAAGATACGCTGACACCAGGAGTGTAGCTGTGTATGCTTTTTGGAAGGCACTGCATGACCTATGCAGTCGATGCACCCTAAGGTCAAAATTTTGGGATGGCACCCGCATATTTGCTTTGCCCCTCACCCCCCACAATAATTTGAACTTTTAGCATGGGACCGTGTGTGGTACGCCCCTCCAATCCATTTTAACTCTAACATTTCCTCCATGTATTCCCTCACGAAAATGTTCACAAATTTGCACCCATGGTTCACACACCGGTCATCATCAGAGACATTCATCGCAAAAGCAGGTATTGGAGTTGCTGTGGGTGGGAAGTTCACATTTGAGATCAATTGCTAGTAATGTGGTACTGCATATGTTATGTAGATGCAATGCGAGAGCATTCACGATGGACGGCGACGCGGCGTTGCCTGAAATGTAGTGCCATCGTATGCAGTGTGCATTCGGGGCGCACAATGACCACATTCGGTCGATGCACCTTCAAGCTAAAGTAGCCAAGCAATGAAACGGCAACGCGCGTTCAAGCATCGCGTCCCCTCACCAGGTACGCCCGTTAATGTGCGCCGTGATGTCCGGCAGCAATTCGGCGGCGGCGCGGAGGATGGCGACTCAGACGGGTCGTCTGACGACCAGACGGAGACCATCAAGGAGACCGAGAAGTGCGCCTTGTACGAGCAGATGCTGCAGCTGCTGCTGCCGGGCGAGAGTGTCGCCAAGGCGCTGCGGCGGCTCGGTGGGTGGTGGCCGCTGTCTGTCGGGTGACGCTGACGGGCGAGAGTGTCGCCAAGGCGCTGCGGCGGCTCGGTGGGTGGTGGCTGCTGTCGGGTCAGGTGACGGGGACGGGCGCGGCGGAGCTGGAGTGATGTGAAGCTAGGCAGGCATGACATGGATGCACCGTCGTTCTTGCGAGGTGACGTTTTTCGGCGTTTTAAAGTACGATGGGGTTCAGTCTATAGATAAACCAGAGCAACTCTAAGTATCTGTCGAACACCTTTGTATTTCAAGGAGTTGGAGCGAGAGAGTGTGGAAGGAACATGTCCAAACTGGACAGTAGTTTGCTCTGGTACTCCGGATGGCGAGTTGTTTTCTCATACTATTCGCGGTGTTCATTGACGATCTTCCAGATCAAATTAATTCCCCACGTATGATGTTAGCTAACGGTGTCAACGCTTACCGCAGTATCATCTGGAAAGCCGGTGTGACTTTCTTACAAGAGGATTTGCACAGGCTGTGCAGACAGTCTCAAATTGGAAGCCAAATTTAAACACCTTCAAGGGCAAATCATTTGGATGGCGATGAAGAAACGTTCAACTTAAAACTATCCATGTCATTTAAAACACCGCCCTCGAACATCTGAGCATCACTCGAGACTGGGGTATCATATTAGGATATAAATTGACTTTTAAAGCTCACATTGACAGCATCATGAAAAGGCCAACAGGGCAGTGTTTTTTATTCGGTGTTTTCGAAAAGTGCAAGATGAAAGATATCTCAACCAGCCGTCAATGCAGGCGTCGTACGACGCTTTCGTCTAGTCATTGATCGAGTTCTGCAGCATTATTTGTGCAGGGGCAGCCAAAGTTCACATGGATGGAGTTGAGAGAGTTCAGCACATTCTTCATGTGGTTGAACGGACAGTCTGCTTCACAAGCTGCTTCCTACTTGCTGTTTATGCAAACTTGCTGCATCATTTTAAAATGATTATGTTCAAAATATCGAGGGTGTCACAGGACCGCATGTTTACAAGCATTGTGTACCTTCATATGATGAATTTACCATTTTTCCTAGCTTCATTCTCATCGCCTACGGCTATGCGAGTCGTTCGGCAGCTCTCCCTCTTTTACTTGCCCTATGCGCGAGTGTGTGCCGTAAGTGATGGTCTGTGTGTGTGTGTGTGTGATTGTGGTTTTAGGGCGCATCGACCATGGTTGGTCATTTAGCGCCCAAGGGGATGGTCTGTAAGAATGCCTCGAGCTGTAGATTCATATATGAGAACATGCCTTGTCACAGATTGTTAATGGCACTTTCTGCATGTTCCGAGCAAATATGCAAATATTCTGAGAATGAACGGTGTATATCTATGTGTGCTTTTATGACTTCGTCTATGAATGGAATTATCCGTCCACGATCGAATAGTAACGTTCTATCTTGTCTAGGTTATTTTTCCGACTCCTCATATTCATACGGAAAATCAGAGCTAAAGCTGAGAGCCTCATTCGATGCCATTGCATTACAGCAAGCTGAACACCCACTCCGGCCTATCACCAGCGTCACTGATGTGCCGCTGATGTCTGGTGGTGATGTGCCGTTGATGTCGTCCGGTGGCTCATCTCCGGTCGTCGCCTTTGTAACAGGTGGCAACAAGGGGCGGCACTCGGCTTCGGCGCGCTGGCGGCAGAAGCGGTCTGGCGACGCGCCGGCGCAGGACGCGGCGCCCGACCGCGACTCGATCGACAAACTGACTGGTCTGGCTGACCGTCTGCTCAGCGCCGGCAACATGGAGGTGTACCAGCTGACGCGGGAGGCCATTGGTCACCAGGTGAGTGGCGCCGCCTCCCGTCTCGTCTCCAGGTCCCGACACACACACCAGGCGAGTGGCGCCACCTCCTGTACAGTCTCCAGCTCCCAACACACGCACCAGGCGAGTGGCGCCACCTCCTGTACAGTCTCCAAGTCCCGACACACACACACCAGGCGAGTGGCGCCACCTCCTGTACAGTCTCCAAGTCCCGACACACACACCAGGGGAGTGGCGCCACCTCCTGTACAGTCTCCAGGTCCCGACACACACACCAGGTGAGTGGCGCCGCCTCCTGTACAGTCTCCAAGTCCCGTCACACACCGGGTGAGTGGCGCCACCTCCTGAACAGTCTCCAGGTCCCGTCACACACCGGGTGAGTGGCGCCACCTCCTGAACAGTCTCCAGGTCCCGTCACACACCGGGTGAGTGGCGCCACCTCCTGAACAGTCTCCAGGTCCCGTCACACACCGGGTGAGTGGCGCCACCTCCTGAACAGTCTCCAGGTCCCGTCACACACCCCCTCCGACAGTCCAGTCCCGTCACACACCGGGTGAGTGGCGCCACCTCCTGAACAGTCTCCAGGTCCCGTCACACACCGGGTGAGTGGCGCCACCTCCTGAACAGTCTCCAGGTCCCGTCACACACCGGGTGAGTGGCGCCACCTCCTGAACAGTCTATAGGTCCAAACACACACCAGGCAAGTGGCGCCACCTCATGTGCCATCACCCCCTATTGATAGGCGTCGGGTGGGTGGCGCTGCCTCTTTTCCGTCACCATTTGCTGATAGACTGTTTTTGAAGCAGGAGTCATTGTGTTTGCATGGTAATCTTGTCCGGCACTGCACACCGCTCGTCAGACATCTGACGTGGACGACGGGCGTGCGTTCCAGCTGGACAAACTGCGGAAGCCGGTGGTGGACCGGCTGCAGGGCGCCACCGCAGAAGACGCGCTCGACATGTTCGGCGAGTCTGTGGACCAGACGGCCCCGTCTGGCGCCGCTGCGCCGGCGGCCGGGGCCGGGCAGTCTGTTTCCGTGCCGGAAGCCAACGGCGCGGACGCCAGCGTCGACAGCTCGGCGAACGGCTCGCAACAGCCGGCAGCGCTTGGTGAGCATTTCCAGCCCGGGTCAGGGACGCAGTCGCCGTGTACTGGCTGTGGGACGCGGGCGCAGTTTGCACGCGCTGGAAGAGAGTTGGTGGCGTGCAGGCATACGTGCACCGGGCTGGCGTGTGACAGGTAGGTGTATGTATGCACCACTGGCCGTTGTGTCTAGGCTGTCACCTCCAGGTCCTGTTCCAGCCACAGGTTGTACGACATCCATCCTGCGCTACTGGTTCGCCATTACAGAAAGCCTGACGGTGCAGAACTTGTCCATACCACGTCCGCGAATTCTCATGAAGCAGCGATTGTCGAATTGCAGAGTGTCATCGCGTCGCATAGCCACTCTGGCTTTACGGCAGCCGGAACGCCGGCTGTGAAAGTCATCAGTAAGAGGATCAAAGCGCCAGAGGCAGGCTCGTTGGCTGTGTACGTCATGAGGTCTAATAAATTGCATGCGACGCGAAGTTCGTTGGCGAAAAATGATATACGCATGTGCACCTAAGTCATTTGTTTGTTTGTTTATTGGATGAATTACGACGTACTTTATGCACATTCGCGGCTGATGGCGCCGCCCACGCTATTTCGCCGATGAGCCGCGGGATTGGGAAATGTCACGAACGGTGCGGGTGGTGAACCCGGGGCCTTTGGTGCCCACAGCCCAACAGCTTAACCACTCGGCCATCCCCGCCCCTGAGCCGAAGTTACACCGGTGTTCGGTCATCACTATTCGCCGCATTCCGTACCAATGAGACACACTGGCTGGACGTGCCGAGCCATTGGCACATGCTGACTGGGTGTGCCGCACTATTGGCACACGCTGATCGCGTGTGCCATTGACCACTGGCATTGACACCATTGACAGCCACTGACCAGGCGTGTCGCCTCGCCGGTAGATACCGACGCCGAGGTGACCTGGCAGTTCCGCTGGGAGGACTCAGACGCGGCCGAGGTGCACGGACCGCACAGCTCGAGCGAGATGCAGGCCTGGAGCGACAGCGGCTACTTCAGCGATGCCGTGCAGGTGCGCAAAACCGGCACCGACAACTTCTACCCGGCCAAGCGGATCGACTTCGAGATCTACATGTAGACGCGCACGCTGTAGCCCCTCCGTCTTGCCAGGCAGTGCAGTCGCAGTTCTGGGCGCACAATGACTGGGTAGTCGTCGCGCCTCTGAACTCCAATGCATGGTCAACCGGACCGACACTGATGAGTTGTGGCCAGCTCTGGACTGGAGGTGTGGTCGGCTCCAGATCGCAGAATCGGAGGTGTAGTCCGCTCAGGACTAACACTGACGAGCTGTGGCCAGCTCTGGCCGACACTGTCGAGCTGTGGCCAGCTCTGGACCGACACTGACGAGCTGTGGCCAGCTCTGGGCCGACACTGTCGAGCTGTGGCCAGCTCTGGGCCGACACTGTTGAGCTGTGGTCAGCTCTGGACCGACACTGTCGAGCTGTGGCCACTCTAGATCGTACTTGTCGCAACGTTAGTCAATTCACGAAAATGTCATGTCTACTCGGGAAAATAATCTCCTTGGATTGTTGACTGTTCATCTCATTTGTCTGTAGTACATTGCTGTTTGCCACAAATACAAAGTTTTCTTCTTCAGTGTGGTAAGGTCATGTCGACAGGAGCACATTCGCAAAGACAAGCGTCAGCTGTCAGTACTGGATTGTCGGCAGACATACGCGGTAGAGATGTCCGATAATGATGCGAAAGGCTGAGCGTCAGCTGCCAGCACTAGATTGTCGGCACACATACCCTGTAGATGTCCGATAATAACGCGCAGAGCCGAGCGCAGAGTAAGCTGCCAGTACTGGATGGTCCGAAGACGTTCCCGGTAGATATCCGGTAATACTGTGCAAAGAAAGGATGCTTCAGTTCCTCCCGTGATCTCGGAATATTGTCTGGCCACCAATTGTTTTCTTGGAATATATTGGACTGGATGCTTACCAGGATGTCAACATCATTTTGCATTGGTCATGATCATTCAAGACCATTCGCCGTTGTTGCAGAATGTCTGCGTAAATGTACCATTTTGCGGCAAAGTGAGGCGGTGATCAAATTCGTCGATAAACCAACCCAGATAGCAATTTCCATCGCTTTTTTGGCGGAAAATGAACTTGGCAATCGATGCGTCCTCCAATCAAAATATATAATTCCCGAATCGCGCTTTTTCCTGGGGCTGGCACAGTCAGCACTTCACTCATCAATGACTAACCGATAAAATTATCTCGGAGCAGACTTGTGCTCGACTCAACGTTTTTTAGTCGACTCACATGTGATTCAGATCTGATTCGACTTGCGAGTCAAACAGACTGACAGAAATTTGAATCCATTCAGATCAGACTCATGAGACATGATTCAGTGTGCACTGCCCACACATTTGAATGATTGACTCGTAATTCGACTCATCTTTTATAAAGATGCGATTGAACTCGCGACTCAGAATATATTTTGGGGAAAAGAATCGATTCAAATCGCGACTCATCTAGAAACGATTGATTCATGAGTCTATTCTCTATTCAACTCGAGTCGAGCACAAGTCTGGAAGCAGTTCGGGTTTGGTCAGCTTTTTCTCCAACGCATGGTCGTCTCAGTTCTGACTACGTCTGGATGTGAGGAAGACATTCAATTAGTTTGGGACCAATTTGAGGCGCGAAAGCCCACTGTTTCATTTGGCGTATGTTGGCGCATGATCCCGAGGCACTCATGCCCTCCGATCTATTCAATGGCGACGGCCGATTGGGTTGCCCCTCAGTACATTCTTGTTAGGTGAAGAAACCCGGGAAATCTCACGAAGGCATGAAGGTAAGCAAAACATGATATAATATCAGTACAAATATCTTCGTATAACTCATAGAGTTTGCCCATTCAGTAGCAGAGAAGGTACCCGAGCTTGTGTACAATTTCTATTAGGCTTCTTAGGTTCTTTCGCTGCCGAAATGCAACATAAAGGGGAAAAGACGGTGTGACCTGGATCCATTTTGATTTCGTGTTCGGTGATAGATACAAATTTTATATGATGGTTTACTTCATCTTAATTATTCAGTGAATGCCTGACAGTCTCGAGGAAACTAGGTTAGCTTGTAGACAAAGTGAGAAGAAAAAAGTACATACCTGTAGGTTCTGAGGCGTCCTGGGGTTGGTGGCGTACCCAGGAACTAGTCGGAAAAGGACCCCTCTTTGAGCCTTCCACCCCACCCACTTTTTTCGAAACTTGCCGGATTTCGGGCACTATTTTCAAAGAGACATATATGTATGTACATAAATATGTTTATATATACGTATACTATATATATATGCATGTATATCTTCATGTGGCCACAGGCACGACCGTCACCACGGGGTTGACTGTCGCTCTCAGGGGGCTCTTTTGGCCAAGGGTCCTCTCAAGCTTCTTGGGGCCTTCCTAGTTATCGACAGTGCTTGTAGTTTCGAAAACATTCTAGCTCTCTGGCTGGACCTCGGAATTCCTCACATCAATTACCAGCCTACCTGAAATTTGTTCTAGCCTCTCAGGAGACTGTTTGGCCATTACGGGCCGCTCTCAACCACAGAAGAATCTCAGTCCAGTCCTCTCAGAACCAATGAGATCCTCTTCATCATTCGGGACCTCTCCTGGTATTTATAGCCACATCACAGTCCTCAATAGCCATGTCTGGCTTACATCTCGGGGGCAATTCAGATCTGAGTCGGGCCTTCACTAGTCCCCTTCAGCTAAGAGGGGTCCAGTTCATCCATCAGGGGTCTTTTTTAATCCAAAGAGCATCCCAGCTCCCTATGGTCCTCAGGTGCCCTGTTCAGGCCCATTCCATCCGAGATTGCCTTTCCCAGCTGGCATAGGCATCCGGGACGGGGATGGCGGAGCGGTTAACCCGTCCTGTCTCTGGGGGTTAACCCTCAGGTCTTCAACCGTTCCCCCCCCCCCTCAGGTTTTTTTTCGCGGAGAGCGAACGAACGGCGCGAGGCAGCGCTCCCAAATTTGGCATACCTTTTCCCACACCAATTTGGTATGCCGTTTCAAAATTGTAATGTCAGGTCATCCAGGGTCAACGAGTTAGTCTAGGTCGAGTGAGGTCACCTCCAAAAAAGTTAAACCAGTCGTCACGCTTTAACGGATACAGATACTTTAATGAAACTTTCAGCAATTCCTTATCTTTAGGGATGCAACAAAACGTATGAGTGGAATTTTCCTTTTTTTCGTTTTTGACTACATATAAATTTTGCATATTTGCCAATTGCAGCACAAATATAAAATTATAGCTGAAGTAAGCATTTTTTCCTAGGACAGGTTGATTTCCAACAACATTTCTCGGTTTGCTCTACCCATTGGGAGAGGAAAATTAAAGAAAACTTGAAATCGCAAAATTTTGAAATTTCTAAGAATATTTGTTGGGGGGGGGGACAAAAATGTTATGGCTCTGGTCGACTTCGCTGTCCTTTTCTCATTCCAAGTACATTTTGTTTTGTTTTTCATATATCCCCAAAATGAACTCCCCAGAGCCAAAAACATAATGTAAGTCGGGAAAATCTAGCCCCCCCCCCCCCTGGTGACGTCACTTTTGGGGAAGTTGTTTTGGGGGTGGATCCGGGGACCCTACTTGTCGAGCGCTTTCCGATGAAACCTCCGTTTTCGTGCGACGCTTAGTTTGGATTTTAGAGGGGTTACTATCCGACCCCCCCCCGAGGCGGGGTGTGAGGATCTAACCGGAGAGACGGCGCGGGTTAAGGTGTTCAGCTCTCGATACCGTAGGTCCCGGTTTCAAAGCTCGCATCACTCGGGACATTTCCCAATCCCGCGGGCCACCGGCGAAGAAGTGTGAGTGGCCCCATCAGCCGCGATCGTGAATAAAGTGCATCGTGAAACACCCAATAAATAATAAACATAGGCATAGGCGTTACAGCTCCCCGGCGAGCCCTGTCTTGTCTTCATTGCCCTTGTCAACCATCGTGGTAGACGGCTTCAGGTCTTGTAGACGCTTTCCACATAAACTGTTTAACACATTTACATGCTTGTTCAGTTACGCCGATGTGCCCCCCAGGGCGGTCACGTGGATGATTCCATCGACTTGCCAGGGGGCGGGTGCCCATTCACCCCTAGGAAATTCCACCTTTTTAACAGCCCAGACCCCTTCGCGCACCCAGACGCCCTACGCAACACTAGGAACCCTTCGCTTCGGCCCGGATCTTCCCGATAGCTCGGATACCTCTTTTTCGGCCTGAGGCCCACTGTCAGCTGTGAGCCCCTCTCCATCAGCGTAACTCAGGACACTCTGTCCAGTCGTGGTCCCCTCTTTAAAAGTTCGGAACTCCTCTATCATGCAAGGTACCAGGGGTGTTCTATATGCATTTGAGGGTGCAAAGCCCATCAATGTTGGATTCGACCAATAATTTCAAGTTTTAACATGGGACCTTATGAAGTGTCCCCCCTTCAATACCTTGTTGTTCGCGCACTGCTTTTATGTATTGCACCCCCAATAATTTCCAGAAGTCAACACCCGCAAAGGTGCCCCTTGTGCGGTTTCCACACACATGGGCCCAGTGGCCCTTCATACCTGCTCTGGACCTTTTCCGACGGCCCGGTATCATCTCGTGGCTAGGGATTCCCACCATTGGCGCAGCGGCCCTGCTTAGCTATCTAGGGCCTCCTCTGTCAGGTCGGAGGCCCTTTTTTCAACAGCTTGGGTCCCCTCAATCAGGTCACGGGCCCTTGTACGGCATAGGCCCCGAACATGGCCGATTTTCACTCAGCACCATGAAGCTATCACAATTTATTTTAGGTATATGCCAAATGATTGGGTTTTTAATTTTGTGACTTGAGATTGCATCAAAGGTTATTGAAGCCTTCAAAACAAAGTCTTTGTCTTTCAGGCTTGGCCAATTGAACAAACTGTATTATTATTGCAGTTCAAATTGTTCAAATGTCAAATGTCGCACACATTTTACTTTTAGGGGGCAAAGAAATGGGCTGGGCATGGGTGGATTAGGATGACTTTTTGGAAAAGTTTGAGAATAAAAATCAAACTGAAAATGTCCTCAGCTAGGCTAGGTTATGTCAAGCTAGGCTCGGTTGGTTTAAGTTAGAAAAACACCTAATGTGGATCAGAGGTTTCTGCGAACCCTCTCAACAGCAGTTACAGCCAATTGTGATTGACAAGGGTCGGAACATGACCGACGCGGTATTGCAGCGGGCCCCAACGGAGTTTCTATTTTGATATGCCCGTTGCCTTTTACGGACAGCGTCTGATTTTACCAGAGATGGATAATCCAGGAATTATCATTAAAGGGTAATTGCCTGGAGGGGTGGCTCTGGAAGAAAACTTATAGGGAGACGGGTACACCTGGACCTCCTAGAAGGGTGTCTCAGGATTTCCACACAGGCACAGCATGAGACCAATATATTGCATGCGTACCAAATTTGTCGGAAGCGTGCGGGAGCTGGCACGAGCGTACCATAGTGGCAACGCTGGAGGGAGAGGGAGGGACGAAACTTGTCAGTTTTTATAATTGTGAATTGTAAATATTCCAATGAAAATGTATTTGTATGTACAGAACGAGGTCATACGTCGAGTACAAACCATCCGACCGCCGAATCTACCATTGGTTTGATTGCCAAATTAATCTGGGTGTATAGAATACAGAATATAAAATGGTAGAATTATAATTATGCGAGACAACCATACTCCGCGCATCGTCCTTTGCCCGCTATCCAATAATTTTATGTTTTTGTATTTTAATGCCGAAGCTATAATAAACATGCCGAAACAGTTAGTTATCAATTTCATATAATAATGATATCATCTGAGTTCATGTCCGGTATGTTTTAGTTCAAGTGACGTATTATGGAAGACCTCTGGCGACATGGAGGGGAACACTGTTGTGAACAAGAGTTGTGAACGCGCCTCATTGCGCACTGCGCCGAATTTGACAGTTGCGTGCACGTTGCTGCTCTGTGGGCGATATCGGTGTCGGAGGTACCAAGATACACTTACATATACCTTGTGCAGTGGAGAGGTTGTGAGCTGAATGGGGTTTGTTGTTCGCAAGGCGTTGCTCGCGGCTCGAGACTAATTCGACATTCGGGTCAGACAGGAAACGCGGTTAAACAAGTCACGAAGTACGGTTAAAGAGCGCTGGAAACTGAATGTTTCCAATTTATGTGATATAGACCGGCGTGGTTTGCTGAAGTAAAGCTGGTTTTAGTTGGGCCATACCATCTATCGTATCTGGGTATCTACCCAAGAAAAACCAACAGCAATACAGAGCCATGGGGAAGACAAAAAAGAAACAGGAAGCTCGTCAGAAGTTTGCAGTTATGAAGAAGATGATCACTCAATATGATTCCAGAATAAAGGAAAGGGATCGTACAGCACGGAAAACAGAGATAGACCTTGCAAAGGTGAAGATCAACAGGGCTCCGCAAGCTTCCACAGCACTTTTCTTTGAATACAACACACAGCTGGGGCCACCATATCATGTTCTCCTGGATACAAACTTCATTAACTTCTCGATCAAGAACAAAATTGATCTTGTTCAAGGCATGATGGATTGCATGTATGCAAAGTGCACACCATACCTCACTGATTGTGTGTTGGCTGAGCTGGAAAAGCTAGGACAAAAGTACCGCTTGGCAATGAAGATTGTGAAGGATCCTCGCATTGAACGCTTACCATGCATGCACAAGGGTACTTATGCTGATGACTGCTTGGTGAACCGTGTTACACAGCACAAGTGCTATATAGTAGCAACATGTGACAAGGACCTGAAAAGAAGGATCAGAAAGATCCCTGGAGTACCAATCATGTTCATTTCCCAGCATAGGTACACAGTAGAGCAAATGCCTGATGCCTATGGAGCACCCAAGTAGAAGCCAGTAGAAGCAAGCAATGTAAAGGTGTATGAGGTGTGCAGTGGCTATGGTGTAATGTGTGTGATTTGTGAAACAATGCTTTGATGTGGTCTGAGTATCTAATGCACACATGTTATGTCTTGAACCCTGATGTTATTGAGCCAATTAAATATACTTTTGTATGCCTTTCTTTTTGTTTTGGATTGAAGCCATGCAGGTTGGAGGGTGAATTGTAAGAATATATCTGAAGTAGCATGTCTGTTATTACTGTGTGGTTTTCATGTATTCACAGCACAATCTATGAACATATTTTGGTAAATTTGTCTTTAAAAGTATTCTTATTAATTGTAATTTTTCTTTAGAGTACCATCTTTATGAAGATGAGGGACCACTTACTTTCTGTGCAGATGCTTACTTGTCAAGTTGAGCAAAATGATGCCAAAAAGTTGTTCTGAGTTGGGTGACAGCATAACTATAAATGTTATAATAAAATATATAATATAAATACAACATAATGTAACCTGCTTTGGGGAAAGAAATCCAAAAGATTAAAACATGAAAATGTTGAGCCATTTATTTTCTGAACATCCTCAAAATTGGCAGAGATCTGCCCCAGTCTAACCTAACCTAAGCTGGGTGCTGCATGACCTCTGTGGTCGATGCACCCTTGAACTCCAGTAACCAACCAACCTAACCTAAGCTGCCTTTGAATAATTATTTTTCTGAAAATGCTTGTGAACATACTTTGGAAATGTTTTGGCCACTGTTGTTGCTTGCTGGAGCTTTCCAACAATATCAAGTGGTAGTTTTGCACTTGTAATGTTTGCTGTGTTATCCCCTTTCTTCCCAGGACTATGAATGTACAACAGCATTGGTGTTGCTACCATGGGATGCATTCCAAAATATTGTAGGGTATAATATTAACCATATGGTACTGCATGGAAATAATTGACCATCACCCCACCTATTAAATGTCAACAATTTACAGGGGAGCAAAGGAATGTGGGTGAAAGAAGTGTGGAGGCCAAAGCAATGCATGTAAATTCCCATTTTTAGTAGTCCTCATGAGCATGTGAATTAAAAGAATGTGTTCAACGAAATTATATTTTGACCATATCTCAGAGTACAGAGCCAACTAAACATGGTTTCATTTATATACTGTCTTGATGTATTAGCCAAGCTCGTGGCAACTTCACGGCCCCGAACAGGGGCCACCCGGGAGCGTTACGCTCCAACCGCGCGCTCGCGAACTCGCGAGGAGTACCCGCCAATCCCACGGCCGCCGCTCTGGCGGTGTCACTCCATATCTCACGTGCTGTGTCCGCTGCCTAGATGTCGCCACACAACACTATAATTTATTCTTATCACAAGTTATCCAATTTTTTTGCACACAACTAACAAATTTTAATATTCTGGGCTGGAACTAGTTTGAGACCGAATGAGGGCCTCAGAACAGGCTGGGGCCCACAAAATCAATATCGTCATAAAAATGAACAGAAAGAACGGACACTAAATATATGCGCTGGGCTCTTCGAAAACGCCCCGTTATCTGAAGAAAATCGTCAGTGTACCAAATAGCAACTAAGCCCTAAAACGAGCAGGGAACTAAAAAATGTGCCGACCCCCCACACAAATGGGATTGAAACCTTAAACCACACCCGTAGACGAAGGAAAACGTAACCGGTCCAAAGAATGAACACCAATCCAGGGTCCTGGCTCGCTAGTCAATCTGGGAACATAGGTATTTAACCAAGATGATGAAGTGCATCAAAGCTCAGCTGGTTTGCAGATGTATTAACTATCATAAAATGTGGGAAGAAGAGAACTAATCATCGACTTGAACTGATCGAATTTTCCGGTGAAACCCTATACCAGGCATTCCATCACGCAATGGCGCAAAACTCATTTTGCAGGGAAGTTTCGACAGGATCTTCTGTGTGCGGGACTGTCTGTCTGAGACAACGAGCTGACCGTCGAATCACTCAAGCGACCCACCCGTTCCCACTGTCGCGTGCGTGCCCTTCCGAGGGCGATTACGGGAAGCTCTGCCCGATGCGTGAAATACGTCACCTGACCTACTAGTAGGTCAGCTCGCCGAATTAGCCTGCGTAACGCCCCTTCCCACTCCCTCTCGACCCAGGGGCGCTCACGGGTGTGGCCGACAAACCGAGGCTCACTCGCAGCTAGTGCGTCACTGTTCTTCCCCATCCTTCCCAATAGGTTAGAGTCGATCAGAGGTCCCTTTCTGGGTTAACACGCGCACTGGAGGGGGAGGGGCGAAATCCGCCCACCCCTCCGGTTTTTCGTAGATAACTCCAGATTTTACCGGCCGATATACGCCATTGTTTGTATACCTGCCAATAAATGACCGGCGCGTTTTTGAAGTAATAAAAATGTAAATCAATGGAAAATTTTTCGAGTTAGGGGTCGCTAAATTCCAAAAATTTATCAGCGCCAGATCACAAATATCGGCACTGATGCGCTTCACGTATATTAGCAAAATGCAAGTGTTCTTGGCAAAACTAGCGACTTGTTTGATGTACATTGTCATGCTACATTGTTCCAGTCATGTCAAGTCACCGAGTTCAAGTCAGGTCAAGTTCATAACAGGTTAGCACACGCCCTAGAGGGCGTATGGCGAAATCCGCTAATCCTTCCGATTTTTCGTGCATAACTCCATATTGTACCGGCCGATGTACGCCAAATATTTCGCGTACCCGCTTAGAAATGACCGGTGCATTGTTTAAGCAAGTAAAATGAAAATCTGCCGAGAAGTTTTCAAGTTAAGGGCCGTTAAAGTAAAAACAATTCGCAGCGCCAGACTACAAAGATCGGCGCTGATGCGCTTCCAGTATATTGGCAATAGGGAGGTGCTCTTGACAACACTAGCGACTTGTTTGATGCATATTGTTATGCTATATAATTTAAAAGTCATGTTAGGTCCCCGAGGTCAAGTCAGGTCAAGTTCATGATAGGCTAATGGAACCAAACTTGGTCAACTGGAATGTGTCATAAATGCAAATGACTGGCATGCAATTGATGTCACTTTACATGTTACTCCCTATACATTCCGAAATCTACTGTTTGTCATTGCGTGCCTAAGCGTTTCCATACTTTATTCATGTATTTCACTCCTTTATTTGCGAAGCCGATTGTGCCGAGCCGCCCAACGGAGCAGCCGGGATGGGAGCCCGGTTCCGATAACTGGAGCAGGTAATGACCTAATAAAGTGCTCCTATATAGGTGACCTGAGGTCAAATGGCGCATCTGACATTTGACATCATTAGTAATGTCCAAAACATCATTAATGCCAATTTTGGAACATTTCAACACAACCACATCGATTCATAACAATGACAAGCCAAGCCACGCAAAACCGGAAAATTTTGCTATTTTGACCTCATTTGACCTTGAAGGTCAAAAGGTCAACCTAAGGTCATGAACTTTGCACACAATAGAGTTCACTATGGTGCCCATCCACCCTGTGAATTTCGTTGCTCTAGCATTCATAGGAGCTGAGATCTTAGGGGGGCAGAATCCGCACCCCCTCCCCCCCTCCAGTGCGCGTTATTTTCAGAGGCCCTCCAGGGCGCGTGTCAAAGGATACTGACACGCGCCCTGGACCACGCCCGCGTTGGACCGACCGATCACGTCCCCAGAAGTCTGTGTTCTTCTCCCCTATCTAGCACAGGTCTTTCCACCCTTTCCTTGCAGCACCCGTTCGGGTGCGTAATTTACCTGCTTTCCCTCCGGGTGACCTTCACACCCCACACCCCACACTGTTCCCCTCCCTGTCCGGTATGGCCGGGAGCCCACCGATCCTCGAAGGGCGGTGGGCGCCGGCACCGGCCGGGATCCCGTCTGTCCCATCCCAGAGTCCCACCGGAAGGAGACCCGGGGACGGGAAAAACAGGAGGGGGAACCTTTGTCGTTCTAACCACGGATAGCCTGTTGTCCAGAACCTCCAGATTCGCCATGGGGCGCGAGATCGACCTTTGACCTGGCAGAGTGGCCGGTCACCGCCGAGATGCTACGCTCGGGGACACTGCTCGGGTGGGTAACGGCGGTGACTCAGGTCCGTCCGGGTTATTCTCAACACGAATCAATTCGTCAGTGCCGGCACTGCAGTTGAAATGGTCGACCGGCTCAACATGGTAGACATAACGGCGCATGCTGCATATTCAACCGACACGTCGGAGGAGGAGCTCATCTCCGAACCAGCAACGCAGGGAGCATGTGAGGTACTCCACCTCGGCCGCCGCCGCCTCCCTGGTGCCGTGCTGAAGCTCAGCTTCAGGACGCTCGCCCCGCATAATGCCTGGCTACATGCGGATCTGGCTCCGCTCCGGCACTGCGCCCCAGCCCGGTGCCACTTCTACCAGCGCTTCGGGAACCAAAGTAGGGTCCGCTGAGGCTTCGATGGTGTGGCCGCGACCGCCAGGGACGGCATAAGCGTAACAAAGCTCAAGGTGATTGCTGAACCTCGACCAAATAGCAGGCTCCAAAGCAAACTCCAAATGCCTGCTGATTCAAACGGTTCTACACTGGATGTTTTCCATAGCGATTTGTGGTCATCTTATAGAACATTGAGGTTCATGATTTGGTCATTTTAGCGAGCATAATTTTTTATCGCGTTTCTATCGATGTTCTTCGCTTTCGGTCTGTGTGTCGTACCATACGTTCTCGTAGCTTGCACCTGAAGTAGCGGATTGACCAAATTGATTTAAATCGTGGCCTGATGGTGTGGATTAGTGCAGTGTGTTCTATTTGAAGACGGTTACGTTGAAGTGGAACGCTTTCCTGAGTTGCCTTTTGACGATTTTTGATCATTCCGCTCCAGTTAGGCGGATGCACATACGGAACCGTAGCGCCCCAGCGTTGTCGGACAGAACTAGAGTTATCATAGCACGCCGTCGGGAGGCGCTGCGTTTCTCAAGTCACGGTGCGAGCTCAACACACAAGTGCGCTCGGTTATTCGGCTCGACTCCATTGGCGACGTGCAGAGGCGCATCCAGGATAGCAAACCAGGGGACATATGGCGGTGCATTTGGTCGGCCGTAGGCAATGCCAAGGACTATCGAAAGGCCTGATGAGCTGAACGATTATTCTGTTGGCGTTGGGTCACGCATTGCTGGCGAAGTTGCTGGCCAGGGTGCTTCCCTGAGCTTTGCCTGGCAGTTTCCGCTAGTAGGTGACTGTGCATTCTGCCTAACATCACTGCCCCTCTACTAGCTACGTCCCATCGTATTGAGCATGAACAACAGCCCGTCCTCCTGCGGAGGGAACGGCACTAGCGTGGGTTTGATCCGGCTGAGCTTCAATGTAGAAGGCAATGAAAAATAGCTTCGTATAGTTCCGGTAGTGGAGGTGACTTTCTTCTTAGAACAGCTCTTTTTATCAAGGATAAAAAAAATGGTTGTAAGTTTTAGCACTTATATCGAGGCCAAAGCAACGAGGAAGGCTCATATGTGAAATGTTTCTGGAAAAATGTCTGCCACAAAGCCAGCAGTTTGGTCTGTTAGAGGTAGTATTTGCAAAACATGACCTGCACTTTTACGTACACCACAGAGTAGTGAGGCGTCGCGAGCCAGGCCGAATGACGAGTAACGAGAGAAAGATGTTCATTTGCGGTCTTTTTCGATGTTGCTAAAATGAAGAGACATGTGAAGCTATTGATGCCTTTGAAAAAAAGACAAGGTGTGTAACGTGGTGGAACGTCGATTAGTTTTTCCTCCCCAGGCGACACTACCCCTCTCAAGAGCCCCTTGAGAGCTTGGGGACCCCCAAGAACCGCACTGTGGTTCGGAAAAATCGCGCCGGACCCCGCTGTAGACCACAACATTCGCACCAGGGTCCCTGAAAAATACAACGAGGACACAAAAAGATTCCCATAGGAGCCTTTCCACATGTCGCTGGGGGACAAAAAGCCCACTGAGACCTCTAAAAATCGCACTGGTGGCCCAAAAGTCGTTCAGTGACCTCTAAAAATCACGCTGGACGCCTCAAAATGTCGGCTCGGCGCTCCTGAAATAGAACTCAGAACACAAATTACTGCCCGGGTCCATGTAAATGTCGTTGAGATCCGAAAGGTCGTGCCAGGCTCCTTAAAACTATGCTGCAGTACACGAAAAGCTGATCCGATTCCCTCGAAATTACGCTGTGACCAACAGGTCACGCCGGGGCCCTTTAAAATGACGATGGGAGATCTAGAAAACTGGTCGGGCCACTGAAAAACACATTGGAGGTCAAAAGTGTCGGGCCGGGCTCCTAAAATGACGCTCGATACCCAAAGTTAACCCGGGGCCCCTGGAAATCACGCGGGGCTTAAAAGTTCGCTCCTGAAAATTGAGCTGGGGCCCAAAAAGTCATGTCGGTGTCTTTGCAAATTACGATGGAGACCCAAAATGACGGGTAGATACCGGGATGTTGCGTTCGGTACATAACAAATTCGCGCATAGGACATGTCCATGCTATTAGCAACCCGTTCGTATTCAGCATCCTACTTGCATACGTTTCGATTTCGTTCAATTTTTCAGGATATCATGTATGTCTCCTGCAAAAGTAAGACAAGCAACACTTCTCCAGTAGGACGAGCAGTTCGATCTATAAAGGTCAAGAAAGATCATTTGTGTTAAAAACTGACTACCGCACAAAATTCAGTGTTTCACGTAGACGAATAATTCCAACGCCTAGATGTCCGTGGTCCATTAAATGTTCAGCACATCGAATTATGTGACCTCAGGTAACCAAAATTTGGTTTACTCATGTAGTATATATTTTACGGGGTACCGAATAAAATCATGATGACATATTGGATATACCTAATGTTTACAGGTGATGGTCTACATAACACGTACACAGAGCACATCGATCAAAATGACTCATTATGGTCACCGATTCGTCATCGTTCGCAAAATAATACCAAAAATTGCAACTATACCAATTTCTTGTGTGCCGGGTAATTTCCACAATGTCGTTCTTGGCAGCACAAAATAACACCCAGACATTGGATATAGCTCATGGATGCAGCACATTAAAGTGCTTTACCTACAATCCCATAGTTTGACCTCTGTTCAGAAAATATTGTTTTGACCATACATTATTGTCATCTTCGGGGTACCGAATAATACCTTCCCATATGCATTAATCGGAAGGACATTGACGCCAAATAATCTACCATTGGGTGATAAAGCAGCACAACCAAGCCTGTCACATTCAAGGTCACCATTTGACCTCAGGTCAACGAAAGCTTTAATACGCGCCCTGGAGGGGGGGCGAAATCCGCCCACCCCTCCGGTTTTTCGTACATAACTCCACATTTTGCCGGACAATACACGCCATTGTTTGCGTACCTGCTTAGCAATGACCAGCGTGTTGTTTAAAGCGAGACAAAATGAAAATGTGCCGAAAATATTTCGAGTTAGGAGTCGTTGAAGTAAAAAAATTCGCACCGCCAGGAATAAATCGGCGCTGATGTGCTTCCCGTATCTTGGCAAAAGGGTAGTGTTCTTGGCAACACTAGCGACTTCTTTGGTGTATATTATAATGCTACATAGCTTCAAAGTCATGTTAGGTCACCGAGGTGAAGTTGGATCAAGTTCGTGACAGGTTAATGGAACGAAACTTGGTGGAATGTTGTTATAAATGCAAATGACTGTCATGCGATTGATGTCACTTTGCATGTTATTCCCCACACATCCTGAAAACTATTACTTGTCATTGTGTACTTATCTTTCCATAGGATTTCCACACTTTATTCATGCGAAACGGAGCAGTCGGGCGGGCGGCCCGGTGCCGGTAACTGGAGCAGGTAATTACCTGATAGTGTTCCTATATATGTGACCTGAGGTCAAATGCCGAGTCTATCATCTGTATTACATCATTAGTAATGTATAAAGCATCATTGATGCCCATTTTTTAGCATTTAAACACAATCTCAGCTATCCAAAACAATGATAAGTCAAGCTACGCAAACCCAAGTGAAGCCATATTTTAGCATTTTGACATTATTTGACTTTGAATATATTGACCTAAAGTCACGCAATTTGTACACAATAGCGTTCACTACCGTATCCACCTACACTGTAAATTTTGTTGTTCTAGCTTTAATAGGAGCCGAGATCTTAGGGGGCGGAATCCGATCCCCCTCCAATGTGTTCAGAGGCCCTCCAGGGCCTCTGAAAATTACGCGCAATGGAGGGGCAGATACCCCCCCCTAAGATCTAGGCTGCTATTAAGGCTAGAGAAGCTAAATTCGCAGGGTGGATGGGCACGATAGTGAACTTCATTGTATGCAAATTGCATGACCTTAGGTCAATGGATCGCTGTGATTTTGTTCAAATGTTCCAAAATTGGCATTAATGATGATTTTGACATTGCTAATGATGTAATGCAGATGCCAGATCAGCTATTTGACCTCAGGTCACCTATATAGGGGCACTTTGTCAGTAATTGCCTGCTCCAGGTACCGGAACCGGGCTGCTCACCCGACTGCTCCGTTGGTCGGCTCGGCACAATCGGCTTCGCAAAGAAAGGAGTGAAATACATCAATAACGTATTGTAGTGCTCAGCCACACAATGACAAATAGTAGATTTCCGTATGTGTAGGGAGTAACATGCAAAGTGACATCAATCGCATAACAGTCAATTGCATTTATGATAATATTCAAATTGACCAAGTTTGCTTCCAGTAGCACGTCATGGACTTGACTTGACTTGACTTCAGCGACCTAACATGACTTCTAAATTATATAACATAACAATATGCATGAAACAAGTCGCTAGTGTTGTCAAGAACACTTCTCTTTTGCCAATATACGGAAAGCGCATCAGCGCCGATTGTTGTGGTCTGGCGCTGTTAATTCTTTTTTACTTTAACGGCCCCTAACATGAACAGTTTTCGGTTGATTTTCATTTTTCTTGCTTTGTACAGTGCGTCTGTCATTTCCAAGCAGATACGAAAAAAAATGCGTATATCGGCTGGTATAATATTGAGTTATGTACGAAAAATCTGAGGGGAGAGGATTTCGCCCTTCTCCCTCCAGGGCGTGTATTAACCTGTCATGAACTTGACCTGACTTGACCTCTGTGACCTGACATGGCTTCCAAACAATGTAGCATAACAATATACATCAAACAAGTCGCTAGTGTTGCCAAGAACACCTCCATTTTGCCAATATACGGAAAGCGCATAAGCGCCAACATTTGTGGTCTGGCGCTGATATTTTTTTTTTTAACTTAACGACCCCTAACTCGAAAAAAGCGTGGTCGATTTTCGTTTTTCTTACTTCAAACAACGCAGCGGTTATTCCTAAGCAGATACACAACAATGGCGCATATTGGCCGGTAAAATCGGGAGTTATCTACGAAAAACCGAAGGGGTGGGCGGATTTCGCCCCACACCCCATCCAGGGCGTGTGATAACATTATACCCCATCGAAAAATCACGGGGTACCGAATAACATCTTCCTGAATATATTTATCGGATGGATATTAACATCGAATAATCGGCCACCGAGCAAGGAAGCAGCACATCCGAGCACGTGAACTTCAAGGTAAACGTTTGACCCCAGATCAGGTTTGCTGAAATTCATCAAATGAAAGTGATCCACTGTGGTATCCTATGTGACCAAGCGAAGCTTTGCATGTAGACTATCTCAACACTGATGCATGCAATATCAATGCAAGAAGCAACACACCGCGTGACCTGGCCTCTATCGATGACGCATTTCATCAGGTAGCACTGGAATCCCATTCAGCAACGCATTTAGAAACGAATTCGCCAATATCCCCTGATTGCTTCGAATGCTTAATTTGGCCCACTTGCGAGTGGTCCACAGTGGACAACTTCAATGTTCTGAATTTCATCAAATCTGACCTGAGATCAAATACCGACCTTGCAGGTCACATGCTCGGATGTGCTGCTTCCTTGCTCGGTGGGCGATTTTTCGATGCTGAAATCCGTTCGATAAATGTATTCAGGAAAATGTTCGGTACGCCGTGACTTGTCCATAGTGCGTAATGCTAACGTCTTCGTTGACATTAAATCAAATGGTGATATGGAGTGAAGATTTGACTTCGTGTGCTGCATGATGCCACCGTGATGGCGATGGCACAAGCGTTTGAATCATTCCAAAAAAGTGAATTATCCGGCAAGTTACGTGGTACACTAGATTTGACCTCGCTGACCTTTTCCCTTCCGAAGGCGAAAGGGTTCGTCGTAGCAAGCAATCGCTTTGTGATGCATATACGGGTGTGCCTTACGAAGATTGGGACAAATTTTCCGACGAATTGGAGGATATTGGTGAATGCGTTCCGGAATGCGTTGCTGAATAGAGTGCTAGTGCTACCTGAAGAAATGTGTCGTCGATAGAGGTCAGGTCACACAGTGTGCTCTTTCTTCTATTGATATTGCATGCATCAGTGTTGAGTTAGACTGCATTCAATACTTGGTTTGGCCCACATACGGTACCTCAGTGCACCACTTTCATTTTCTGAATTTCATCAATCCTGACCTGAGGTCAAACGCTGACCTTGAAGGTCACATGCTCGGATGTGCTTCCTTGCTCGGTAGGCGCTTATTCGACGCTAATATACATCTGATAAATGTATTCAGGAAGATCTTATTCGAAACTCAGTGAGTTTTCCATAGCGCGTAATGGTAAAGTCTCCGCTGACATGAGATCAACTGGTGACTTTGAAGGTGATATGCTTGGATGTGCTGCTTTCTTGCACGATGGGAAATTACTTGGCCCTAGTGTCCATCCGATGAATATATTTAGTAAGATATTATTCGGTACCGCGTAGATAACAATAGTACAACTATGAGATTGTTGGTCAAAAGCTTCAGTGTGCTGCATCCATGAGCCATGCCCAATATCCGGAAGTTTTTTCGTGGTGTCATGTGAAGTGTTGCGGACATTATCTGGTGTACACGAATTTGGTATGTTTGCAATTTTGTGGATTTCTTTTTGCGAACGGTAATGAATCGGTGATCATAATTGGTTATTTTTATAGATGTGCTCTATGTACGTGCCATGCAGACTATTACCTGCAAAAGTCAGATATATTCAATGTGTCAGCATGATTTTATTGGGCACCCCGTAAATAGATATAGTGCATATAACCAACTTTGGTGACCTGAGTTCTAACTGTGACGTTGGGAGTCAAGTAATTCGACGTGCTGCATCTTTGATGGACAGCGAACATCTAGGCGTTGTAATCATTCGGCTAAGGGAAACATTTGAATGCTATGCGGTACCACGATTCTTCCCCCGAATGACCTTTCCCGACCTCTGAAAATCTAACTGCTCGTCCTATTGAATAATTGTTGTTTGTCCTACCTTTTCAAGCGACGAAGATCATATCCGGAGAAAATGAACGAAATCGAAGTGTATGCGAATAGGATGCTGGATGCCAATGCGAATGCGTCGTTAACATCATGGGCATAGCGTATCGGTCAGGAATCGAACAGGAAAGCGACACAGGAAAACGTTCCACTTCAACGTGACTGTCTTTAAATAAAACGCTCCACCAATCCACACACATCAGGTCACGATACAAAGCAGTTTGGCCAATCCGGCGCAAGCTACGGGACTGCACGGTGCGATACAGGACCGCAGCGAGGAACGTTGATAAAAACACCAACAAATTTGTGCGAGCTAACATGGCAATATCACCACAGCGAGTAACAAGGAGATGACAATTCGCTATAAAAAAGCATCCAGTAGGGAACCGCTTGAATAGGTAGGTGTCGTTGCAAACTGATGCAGCGAGCATTTAGACAAGAGATTGTTCAACGTATTTTTCGCAGCCACCGTCAGGCTTTGCAAGATCGCAATTTAAGTCGTCGCAGATAATCACTCTACACGAAGGGTGATCAATGCAAACCCGTTCGTATTGGAACTCTAGATCGGAGAAGTCCGCCTTTAAGTCTGCAACATTGCGGCGGGGAGGGCGGTAGACCGTGCCGAGAATGAACCTCCGTAAACGGAGGTTCACCACGAGGTGCAGCCGGATGACAAACTTGTCATCCGGCTGAAGAGCTGAAGCGACTGCCAGTTTCCCTGTTCAGTCCTCGCCTTAGGCTGCATTTGAGCGGGAGACTGACCACTCTGATCTTACTTGCTGACTTCTGATCATACTTGCTGACTTCTGATCAGTATCTGCTGACTCTTTCCGTGCCAATGGTATGAACAATGTTTTCATGTGAGCCTGTTACAGCCCTTATTTACCGATAACCTTTTAAACGTTTTAAAACTGGACAATAGGCTGTAATAGCCATGAGTCTATTGCGGATGTCCAGAATATGCGTATCTGTCTTTGTCTCTGTCTTTATTTCACGATGCATGCCCTCCACGTACAGTTGCTATTATGGGCAGTCTGGGTTTAACTCACTGCTATTTACCAATAAAGGATATATTTGTGGTCAATAGTGGGAGCAGATGCGCAACAAACATTCGTACGCTAACATAATACAATATCCATATCACTTTCCGCACAGCATACACCTTACTTGCAACACGAGCTATACACGAGTGGCTTGTAGAAGTGATAGGAAAGCGATGGCCTAAAGGTGACTTCATAGTGTACAAATATCCATGGTGCAAATTTTTTGTGTGACTAGTGTTGTTCGTGGAGATATGCTAGTGCATATTTCTTGAAGTTAGACAGCCTCAATGTTTTTGTTCCAGTAGGAAGTTTGTTCTAGTGGAAGACAGACGAGTAGAGAAATCTCCTGCGGCTAGTCTCTCTGTGTATGGCTGGCAGGTGCAGATGGTCGTCTGCACGTGTGTGACGGTTTCGCAGGGTAGAGTTTGCAGTGATTTGAGCGGCAACGTGCTTAGGCTCACCCGTCAGAATGATCTTGTGGAGCAAAGTGAGACTGTGAAATAGGTACAGATCAGCTGTAGTGAGGAGACCCAACTCGTTCCGGCCATCATAAATATGATCAAGTTTCTGTAGACCTGACACGACTATAGTGGCGAAGTTAATGATCTTGTCTAGTCTGTAGATGTTTGCTGACGACCCGTTCCCGTAAACAGATATGCAGTATCGGATATTGGATATAACTAGGTTATTGACTATAGTGAAGAGGGTACTGGTCGGCAGATGGTGACGCAGATGGCTCAGGGCCAGAAGGAACCAAGTGCACTTGCGGACCACAACAGCTACATGGGAATCCCACGACATGTGGCGATCAAATGTCACCCTAAGTTTCTTACACGAATGTCTCTCGTCTATCACGGCGTCACTAGAGCGCACTCGTATCGGGATAATATTACGTAGATGTTGACGCGATCCGAGAGTAAGAAACTGAGTTTTGGTCGGGTTCACCATCAAGCCGTTATCCAGGAAGTAGTCGTAGTGTTGGCTAAGACATGTCTCCATCTGACTTATCAGATTTGGGAGATCAGATTTTCGACCGGAGATGAGGACCTGGGTGTCGTCTGCGAACTGGATGACATGTGCTACCGGGATGTGCAAACTGAGGTCGTTTTAAAAGATGCAATGGAGAAGTGGGCCTAATGATGAGCCTTGAAAGATACCTAAGTTGTTTGGGAGAAAGGACAGATGCCTGTTTTCGTGTTTAGTTTAGTGAGCAGTTTGGTGTGGTCTATTACATCGAAGCATTTACTGAGGTCCAGAATGCAAAGGAGAGCTACTTCCGAACGGTCCATTGCTGCTAGTATTTCGTCCGTGGCTGAGATAAGGGAGGTTTCCGTAGAGTGGCGTGGTCTGAAGCCGTGCTCAGTTTGGGCCAGTAGGTGGTTCGAGTTTAGGTAGTCATAGAGTTGTTTCTGCACCACCTTCTCAGTGATCTTGGCGATAACCGGAAGCAGTGAGATGGGTCTAAAATTAGAGGGATCCGAAGGATCTCCTGATTTTTTAATGGGAGTTACTATTTATTGTTTCCATGTGGAGGGGATATCAGCTGTAGTCAGGCATGTGTTCATAATGTCGAGCAGCACTTCGCCGATAAAAAAGAACAGAAATTTGATAACCTTAATACAGATCCCGTCGGGTCCGCACGCACTTGTGCTTCCCATGTTTATGACGATTTTGGCTAGCTGTTCAAGAGATATGGGTGATACTTTATAGGAGCTGGTCGAGACGCGCGATAGCCGGCAACTGGGAGATGTGTTCAGGCATGTTTGCCTGACGTTTGACCTCTGCTGATAATTTTGGTCCGACACTGACAAAATTGAGCTGCTCAGGTAGAACCTGAGGTTGTACTCTGTGAGATCCTTTTTTATGTCGGTAATAGGCTTGATAGCACGCCACGCAGCTGATGGACCTTTCTGAGCCATCTTTCCGCTAATGTCTTCCCTACAGTCAACTCTAATAGCTGATCGAACTTGTCGGTTAAGTACTTTATACGTGTTTCTATCTTGTAAGCGCAAGGCTACATTTCGCAGATGCATGAGATGTTTGGTAGCTTCGCTAACATGTGGTGTTGTTGGGTTCCGAATTCTGATGTTTCTGATTGGCAGGTGCTCGTCGAGAACAGGTGTCAGCAATCTCAGCAGGGTGTCCCATTTATCAGTTACTGAGGTGCGACCAGTGACCTGGACCCAGTCGATCTCACCAAGGTCAAGGGTCAGTTCCGAGGTGTCCACTCGTCCGAAAGAACGTGACTTTATCACGGTGTTAACTGAGGCAGGCCTGTTTACTTTAATTGAACATGTGATAAATTTGTGGGGACTGTAGTGGCAGAAACTCACTTTGTGTCTGTCGACAGAGGTGCGCGAATTTGCTATGATGGCATCCAAGAAAGAGCCTGTGGCGAATGTAGGGCGCTTCACTGTCACGGTAAGTGAATAGTTTCTTACGAACTCAAGCAGGTGTGTTTTGCTGGGGAAATTTGCCGTGTCGAGAAGGTTGCAATTTAGATCACCTGCGAGGTACAAAGTGCCGGTAAAGTTCAGTGTCGCCAATTGAACCTGTCTTTCGAGCTCAGCGAAGTCATCATTTAGCACGCGCCCTGGAGGGCCTCTGAAAATTACGCGCACTGGAGGGGGCGGATTCCGCCCCCCATACGATCTCGGCTCCCATTAAGGCTAGAGCAACGAAATTCGCAAGGTGGATGAGCACGATAGTTAACTCTATTGTGTACAAATTTCGCGACCTTTGGTCAATATCTTCAAGGTCAAATGAGGTCAAAATAGCAAATGTTCTGGTTTTGCGTGACTTGGCTTGTCATTGGTATAGATCGCTGTGATTGTGCTCGAATTTTCCAAAATTGGCATTAATGATGTTGTGGACATTACTAATGACGAAATGCATGTGCCAGATCCGCCATTTGGCCTCAGGTCACCTATGTAGGAGCACTTTATCAGGTCATTACCTGCTCCAGTTACCGGAACCGGGGTGCCCACCTGACTGCTCCGTTGGGCGGCTCGGCACAATCGGCTTCGCAAAGAAAGGAGTGAAATACATGAAGGAAGTATAGAAACAACTAAGCACACACTGACAAACAGTAGGATGTGTAGGGAGTAACATGCAAAGTGACGTCAATCGCATGGCAGTCATTTCCATTTATTACAACATTCCAGTTGACCATGCTTGGTTCCATTAGCCTATCATGATGACCAAGGTGACCTAACATGACTTTTAAATTATATAGCATAACAATATGCATCAAACAAGCCGCTAGTGTTGTCAAGAACACTTCCCTTTTGCCAATATATGGGAAGCGCATCAGCGCAGATTTTTGTGGTCTCGCGCTGCGATTAAAAAAAAAAAACCTTTAACGGCCCATAACTTAAAAACTTTTGGCCAATCTTAATTTTTCTTGATTTAAACAATGCGTCGGTCATTTCTCAGCAGGTACGGCAACAATGGCGCATGTCGGCCAGTACAATATGGAGTTGTGTACGAAAAACCGGAGGGGTGGGCGGATTTCGCCATCCACCCCTCCAGGGCGTGTGTTAGCCTGTCATGAACTTGAGCTGACTTGACCTCGGTGACCTGACATGACTTTGGAACAATGTAGCATAACAATGTACATCAAACAAGTCGCTAGTGTTGCCAAGAACACTTCCTTTTTGCCGATATACGGGAAGCGCATCAGTGCCGATTTGTGGTCTGGCGCTGAGAGAATGTTTTGAGTTTACCGAACCCTAACTCGAAACATTTTTGGTCGATTTTCGTTTTTCTTACTTTAAACAGCGTGCCGTTCATTTATAAGCAGGTACACACAATGGCGTATATCGGCCGGTGGAATCTGGAGTTATCTACGAAAAACACGAGGGGTGGGCGGATTTGGCCCCCTCCAGGGCGCGTGTTAAGGCAGGTAGAGTGTTACGAGGAGGTCGATAGATTGTCGCCAGAATGAAATACCTTCGGCTTTTACCTTTGACTTTGATCCAGAGTGATTCTAATTTGGAGCTCGAGTTTGGAAGCGTATAAATTTTTAAAACGGTGATAGTGAGCGCTGACTTGACGATAATCGCCACCCCACCATAGCCACTAGAGTCAGGCAGGTCCGCACGTTTTAACTGGTAACCAGGGAAGTTAATGAGACGCGTTGGGGTCGCAGCCGGGTCTCAGTCACCACAGCTAGGTCTAGAGAGTAAGAAAGAAGGTCGTGTTGTAGCTCAGGTAGCTTAGGTTTCATAGATTGGGCATTGATGAGTCGCAGGTGCAGTTGCCCTTTGCGCTGCTGAGACGTCGGTTGGCTTGCCTTTTCCTTTGTCCTTGCCGTGCCAGGAGTCCGGTGTGAAGGCCGTATCCGGTGTCCAGGGGCACCCGATGGACACCTGCGAGACTGGCGACCCCCGCTGTGCCGCCTGTCTGGCGCCGCAACCGGCGTCGCGTCCTCGCCACGGTGCCCAGTCTGGCTGGATGGTTGGACGCAAAACACCGGCCACACAATGGCACCTCCACCGCCCATGGTGCGGACCACCATCCGGTTGACTCGCAGGTGGCCGGCCCCACCAGAGGGGGCCGCTCGCCCTTTGTTCCTCCCCCTCTACCCGTCCGAGCCTTTCCTCCCCTCCACCCCTCCTCCCCCTGCACCAGCCCCGCGTCCCGCTCTAACGGATCAGCCCGCTTCCGTGCAGACTCCACCGCTGAATTCTTGCTCCAATGGAATACGAGCCCCCTCATATCCGACAAATGTAATACATATACTCCTTCCACATATACCATACATATCAAATAGAATACATATGCTCACGGAAAACAAGGTCCTCATATCCAACTTAGCAGAATGCGAGGAATATATCATCCAAAATAAACTATTCATTCTCGCCATTTAGGAGACCCGATGGCTTGGCAACGAACCATGCAATTTTAGCATCTTTGGCTACACCATGTATACCCATAATCGAGATCCTACAGAGCCTCGCGGCGGCGGGGCAGTCTTATTTGTCTCGGACACTCTTCTCGATCACCCAACCGCTATTGCCAATAATCTGACCGTTGTCGCTGTAGCTGTTCAAATTGCACAACTAGCTTTCCAAATTCAAGTCCAAATTCCACATTGTATTTCCTCTCTGTCTGCCCTTTACTGCAACGCTCTCCGTAGCTCCCGTGATCTTCTGTCCTCTTACACATCCCTGTCTGATGCTGGGCGACCTCAACGCGGATGGGGCATTGGGTTGTCACACCATATCGCCACGCGGGCAACACAATGAAACACTCACCAACACCCACAACATGGTCTTCTTAAATGACCAAAAACCCACCCACAACACCGACATTGACCCGTTCCGTCTGTCATTGACCTCTATCTAGCGTCGACTTCCATCCCTTCTCCTCTCCTGGCACGTGCAACCTGGTGTCGCCCTGCGACGGTGAGCTGGGCGGACATTTCGTAAAAATATCACCGCGCAAAATATATGAGAATCCCGCGAGGTTTAAAAACGGTGTCGGCAAATCATTTTTGCCAAAACGAAAAGCTGGCAACTCTGTTTTAACGCCTTCAATCGATCTACCTCCATCTGTCAAATTTGGACCAAAATTCGCTCCTTCTTCAACGGCAGTTTACATTCGGATTTACATTCGAACCCGCACCCCTACGATTTCGAAAAAACCTCGTGCACATGCAGTACTAATAGAGCTAATCACAGCGGTGCCAGTTACTTCCCATCACATTAAGAACTTTCACTTCCAGAGGTCAAATTATTTCAAGGTCGTCAACTCGAACCCCTACGATTTTGACGACAAATTGTACACATGTATTATCAATGGTGCTTATTGCAGTGACAGCATTTATATTCCATCAGCTTGAGAAGTTTGACCTACAGAGGTCAAGGACGCTGGTCGTTCAGCAAGGACGTTGACCACGGACCCCTACTATTTGGACTAAGATGTACTATGTTATGGTCTTCTATGCGCTGATTACAATGGCGATAATCGTTTTGCGTCACATTATAAAAAATAAGCCCAACAGAGCCATATGTATATCCATCATATTTACATTCGACCACTGAGATTCAGATTCGTTAAACACCCGGACCCCTGCGATTCTCATGAAACCTTGCATACATATAGTACTCGGCTCGCTGATTACAGTAGTGGCAGTCATTTCGCATCACATTGGAAACTTTGACCTCCAGAGGTCAATGAGGCTGGTTGTTCAGCAAGGACGTTGACCCCGGACCCTTATGATTTGGATTAAGATGTGCTATTGTATGCTCGTCAATGCGCTGATTTCAATGATGAAAACCTTTTTGCGCCACATTAAAAAATAAGCCGTACAGAGCCAAATGCATCTCCACCACATTTGCATTCGACCATTGAGATTCAGATTCGTTAAACACCCGGACCCCTGCGATTCTTATGAATCCTTGCATACATACAGCACTCGACTCGCTTATTACAGTAGTGACAGTCCTTTCGCATCACATTGGAAACTTTGACCACTAAACGACCACTGACGCTGGTCGTTCAGCAAGGACGTTGACTCCGGACCCCTATGAGTTGGACCACGATGTGCTATTTTAGCCTCTTCATTGCGCTAAATTCAATTGAGAAAGCTGTTTTGCGTCACATTAAAAAATAAGCCGTACAGAGTCAAATGTGTGTTCACCATATTTACATTCGACCACTGAGATTCAGATTCGTCAAACACCCGGAATCCCACAGTTCGGGTGCACCATTGGAAATAGAAAGCACTTTGCCCGTTAATTACAATGGCGGCCGTCATCTTCCATCACATTGAAAACTTTGACATTTAGAGGTCAAGGACGCATGCTATAACTTTTCAGCATTTATGTACTATCGGAAAGATGTATGATGCTCGAAACAAGAACTGATGTTCCAATGGTTGAAGACAAATTCCTCTGCATCTGGCCCAGCTTGTAGCACACTTAAGAACACTTTCCATTGCAATTGCCATCCTAACAATGAGAAGCTGCCGCAGCACGAACCCAATGCTAATGTCGTAATGTTGGAGAATGGTTGTTTCTCAAAAACGTTATAAACATTATGAGACGTTTGATATTGAAGTCTAACATGAATCTCCATGATCAAGACGGCAAACACGCCCACTGATCTGCACTGAAACCCTTTCAAACAAGTATTACTCTCACCTTCATTCGAAGGACGTTTCCATGGGAGGGACTAAAAAACAGACACCATCTCACCGACACAGTTTGACCGACACCATCTCGCCGACATGGACGATCTCGGCAACCGCTGGCTCAATCTTCATGAAACCTACACCAAACTATCGCCAGTATGCCAGAGGCGTGCGATTTGGACTTTCGTGACCTTGGGTCAGGTCAAAGGTCACCAAATTGAAGAAAAACACAATTTTGGAATTATAGACATGGCTGATCTCGGCAACCGCTGATTCGATCTTAATGACACCTTCACCAAACGAACGGCCGTGTGCCGGATGCGTGCGGTTTGGACTTTCATGACCTTGGGTCAGGTCAAAGGTCACCAAATCGCAGAAAAACAATAGTTTTAGGCTCACCGACATGACCGATCTCGGTAACCGCTGGGTCGATTCTAATGAAGCCTTCACCAAACGAACGGCCGTGTGCCGGAGGCGTACGGTTTGGACTCTCGTGACCTTGGGTCAGGTAAAAGGTCACGAAATCGCAGAAAAACCATAGTTTTAGGCTCACCGACATGACCGACCTCGGTAACCGCTGGGTCGATTCCAATGAAATCTTCACCAAACGAACGGCCGTGTGCCGGAGGCGTGCGGTTTGGACTTTCGTGACCTTGGGTCAGGTCACAGGTCACCAAATCGCAGAAAAACACATTTTTGGCTCACCGACATGACCGATCTCGGCAACCGCTAGCTCGACCTTAATGAAACCCTCTCCAAACGAATTACAAAAGAATGTTTCGCTTACAGATCGCCGGACATCTCATGGCAGCGACAGTTTAGTATTCGCCTCGCTTGTACTATTGGCGTCACAAATAGCTCGGCGGCAATCAGGCTGGGCATCCTGGCACCTGGACATCCTGCATGGGTATAGGGGTGGTGGGAAGAAGCATACCTACCCAGGATATTCAGAAGCTGGGACGTTCAGCCTGGCTGCCAATCTATTTGTGAGATCAATGGCGCGTATGTGTGGTTGGAAACAATATATATATATATATATATATATATATATATATATATATATATATATATATATATATATATATATATATATATATACAGGATGTAGGTGTCAATACGCCCAACCTGACTACCAAGCTATTTGTGACGCCAATCATACAACTGGCTGAAAGTCCAACAACCCTTACTGCCCTTGTATTGGCCTGGGTGATAACTAAGTAAACAACAACAGCTTGTTATAAAACAGTTTTGCCGGCAACTGAAGCATACGACGGCGCGTAGTTTTGCAATGAAGCATACGACGGCGCATGGTTTTGCGAGATTCGCATCTTAAAGTTTTTAGAAGCATCTGTCACGCACAACCGCTGAATTTCGGCTCACTCCGTTACACATCGCGGTAAGATTATCAATTACGCGGTAACGTGACCGGTAACGTAGGAAGGTCTCGAGCCGCGCACAACACGCATTGCTGATGATGATTATTGGGGTTTTAGGGTGCGTCAACCAATGTGGATTATATTGCACCCATATCAGACTAGCTTAGAAACGCGTCAGATTGTCACGTTCGGGCAAAACATGTCTGGGGGAGTAAGATGTCACATAGGCAGGTGCATATATGACTTGAAATCGTATCTCCGCGAGGAAGGCCAAAACTGTTCTGTTGTATACAAATCGGGAATCGTTTTCACGTAAGTCCACTAATCAGGGATGCGGAGCCGGAGCCGGAGCCGGAGTCGGAGCCAGAGCCGGAGCCGGAGCCGGAGCAGCCGGGAAATTTTACTCGGAGCCGGAGTCGGAGCCGGAGCCGTCAAAAGCAGGACGGCTCCGACTCCGAGACGGGTGAAATTAGCCAAAGCCAAAAATTGTTTTTTTTTCTGCGATTTGGTGACCTGAGACCTGACCCAAGGTCACGAAAGTCCAAACCGCACGCCTCCGGCACACGGTCGTTCGTTTGGTGAAGGTTTCATTGGAATCGACCCAGCGGTTACCGAAATCGGTCATGTCGGTGAGCCTAAAACTATGATTTTTCTGCGATTTCATGACCTTTTACCTGGCCCAAGGTCACGAAAGTCCAAACCGCACGCCTCCGGCACACGGCCGTTCGTTTGGTGAAGTCTTCATTGGAATCGACCCAGTGATTACCGAGATCGGTCATGTCGGTGAGCCCAAAATTGTGTTTTTTCTGCGATTTGGTGACCTTTGACCTGACCTAAGGTCACGAAAGTCCAAACCGCACGCCTCTGGCACACGATCGATCGTTTGGTGTAGGTTTCATGAAGATTGAGCCAGCGGTTGCCGAGATCGTCCATGTCGGCGAGATGGTGTCGGTCAAACCGTGTCGGTGAGATGGTGTCTGTTTTTTAGCCCCTCCCCGTTTCCAGTCCTCAGGGTGTCCTGTTCGCCGTACCAGGCTGCATGTAGCAACACGTTCTAGTCCAGCTGCTGTAGGTGAAAATTTAGGGCGAGGCGACGCAAGATCTGGACAGCTTGTGCGAGTTGTGCTCGCTGCTGGCCAGGATACGCTGCTTGGCTCAGCAGAGGACGACCACTCTCACAGGACGTGGCCGGGAGTGTCCCAGTGGGTGGGAGTCCTCGGACGCACACGATGCCACTGGCCATTCGCCAGAGTACCGTCAACGCGATGAAATGCTCCAAGCACACAGTTTCGAGGTAATGCTCAGAAAAGTCCAACTCGATAAACTTAAATACAAGCTTAGACGTTCAATCACATCACTTCAATTGATGTCAAACGTAAACAAGCTAGCCACTAGACTGCTTGGCGTGGAACATATGAACATTGTGAGGGGTCTGGGCCGGTGCAGCATGGACCCTATTCAGTAGCGAATACATATGACCAAAACGTATTCTTCCGGCCAAACCAAACACAAATCCTGATCATGCCAAACAAACACAGAACACACTTCAGCCGCCAGTCCTGACCGTCGCCGGCTTCCGCCCAGCCGCCTATTCGCCTGCAAGGTACTGCCATGAATTCTGGCACGGCATCGGGTGACTAAGGGTCGTGTTGCACTGCACGGTGCCCAGCTGCGACATGCGGAGTACACGCCAAGTAGTTACAGAAGTCGGGCAAGTGCAACAGTACCATGCTGATGTGCAACAGGCCTCAAAACGATCGGTTTTGTATGATATTTGGTTCGTCATTCATTCAGAACACTTGGTCCTATTTTTATGAGAAGCCTTCGCCAGTTTATGTGGTGCTCCATTTTTGCCGGAGCGACAACAAACATTTTGATATTCTGTCCCTTAGATAATGTTCCCACAAACGCATTTTGACACCTCTTTAACCTTAGAATTTGGTTCCTTGTGTAGGGTCGTGTTGCCGCTATTTCTTTGGAACCAAGTTTCATGTTTCGTTGAATTCCCGTGAGCCTGATGTGCACATACATGCAGAAGTGCATTCTACTGCTGCTGCCGTCTTGCTGCCGGCCTACATTGCCAGGGCTTCGTTTCGTCCTGTTTGCATGAGCATGCTCTGGGACGACTAGGTTTATGCTGGTTCATAAATCACATAAATCACCCACTGGGATTTCTCAGTGGGAATCCCTGGAAAATTCACACTGGGAATAGTATGCAATATGGCGTGCCATCGTCAGGCTGCTTGCATAACCCAGAGGTTGGGCCCAATTTTTTTCTGCCCTGAAATGTACTTAATATGATTGTGAAGGAAAAGCCAAGAAACAATCATTTTGAATCTTCCTATATCCAAAAAACAAACGTCATTTTTCCTATTTATTACAATTTCGTGCTCACACCGGATTAATCGTACATATAATGTACGCATTTGAAGAAATTTATATATAATCGGAAGCTGGTTCAATTCTGCGTCGGTCAGTGGTTTCAAATTCAAAAGTGACGGCGTAGTTTCTGAAAGAGAAGTATTTTAGTGTCGACGTGTCTAAAGATGACGGCCGCTCGGGGGCGTGGCGGCCCGGCCGGCCGCCCGGGAACAACAAAGGGCTGCCACGGCAGAACCCTTCTGAGTTTAAATACCGTAATGAATGGAACACTAATCCGGACATGAACGCTTCAGGAGGCTAACAGAAAACTGATGGATAGGGTATTACAGTTGTAATAGAAGTTGATTCTCGGCACAAGCAAATCCACGTGGTTGGATCTCATGGGAAACCTCAGGGGGGGGCATTCCGGCCGAATCCGAATATCAGCTGTTTGTGGTATATCTCCTTTCTCCTCCTCCTTCTCTTCTTCCCCCACTCGATGATGAGTTCCCCCACTCGATACTTTAAAAGACTACCTGCTCTTAAAGCCAATCAGAAATCGAGAAACCGTAAGAAGTGTTCCCCGTATTTAGTCACGTGCATGAGCTGACGTATGGGAAACCTTGCGTGAGACGAAATGTACGACCCTCAATATCCCAGGAGGTGCTGAGTTTACATCAAAAGTAGCGTTAGGGATTATGCTATATTACTCAACGTTTCGGCCAGGGGCCATCGTCAGGAATGATGTAAAAATGAAAAAAGTCGGCAGTCAGCAGAATGAAGCTCTTTGATGATGAGAAATTGACTGCGATCTATTTCGATGGCCGAAAAGACAAGACGTGTGGGGAACGTGCCTGCAAACCAACGACAGAGGAACACGTCACAGTGCTGGCCGAACCAGAATATCAGTACTTACAACATTTTACACCGCAGTCGGGCTGCTCGGCGGACTTATCTGTGGAGCTTGACGGTATTTGTCAAGAGTACGATGCTGAGATCAAAGTGGTGGGGTGCGATGGCACCAATATAAGCACAGAGCGACACGCGGGCGTCATACGGCGACTCGTGCTGCAATGGGACAGACTAGTGCATTGGTTCATCTGTCAACTGCACGCGAATGAGCTGATACTGAGGCAGGTGTTTGCCGCAACTGATGGTGCAACTGCTGGACCAAAGGCATTCACTGGACAGATTGAAAAGGCAGCTGCAGGCGATGTTTCGTCTTCACCAGTGACCGAGTACCGCGTAATATCGGGACAAGTGCAGGAAATACCACCGCAGGTGGTCGACGAGCTCAGCAACGACCAACAGCTCCTGTACCATCTGTCGATGGCAATGCAGAGCGGCACAGTGTCTCCCGACATTGCAGCTGGGCATGTCCCGCCTGGGCCGCTGATCAAGCAAGGTACGGAAAAAAGTCATCATTCATCACTGTCCCATAGATATCCAGATTACCACGAGGGCTAAATTCCATATTTATAAGAACTGCATTTTATTAATCATTGTCTGGTCGTATGTTATAGATGTAGTATCTTGTGTTCACAGGTGGCTGACGCTGGCGTCACGGGTTCTCCGCCTCTACATAGCATCGTCGAAACCGTCAAACAACATGGTGGACTTGGTAGGCTGCATCGTGAACCACTATGTCCCAATGTGGTTCCACATCATGAAACACATCACCGCAACAGAGGGGTCAGGTAATGTTCTCCGCAGCCTGGAGCTGCTGAAGGAACTGCTGGGACACATACAAGAAATGATCCGCCCTGTGGTCAGCAGGAACAGCTACTGGGCCCATCCGGAAGCTGTCTTGTTGGCCATGTGTGCGGATCAAAGATCCGCAATTCGGTCGAAGGCTGTTTCCGTAATAATGGCGTGCCGACAGCGCCATCTCCGGGACCGGGGAACGACAGAAGTGAGGCCATTCAAAGTTCCTGTCATAAACTTCCAAGCTGAGAACATCAGTAAGATGTGTAACCTGGAAGACGGCAATGTGGCCGAGCCACCCCTCACCATGTACCTAACTGATAAGAAGCTACAGGAGTTGACAATAAAGCCCCTCACTCTTCCGGCGTATCTTGTACATACTCAGGCAGTAGAGTTCATCGTGCAGGAGGTGACCAAGGCTTCAGTAAGCATCGTTGGTGAGGAAGCCAGACACCGATACATCTGCTCCAGGTTGCAGCATCGAAAAGCCCTGCCGAGTTTTGAGTAAAAAAAAAAACAATTGTCGTGGTGATACGGGAAAGATGGCATTAAATGAATGACGGTATGAAAAAAAGCACTAAGATCTGCCCACCTATGATAAATGTGTCTTGTTAAAACAACCGATTATGTGTTCGTTACTTTGTTGACCATCCCTTTGAAGGTGTCGCCACACCCATTCGGCTCGGACTCCCCGCGCGGCGGGAGGGATTAGGACGGCGCCGCCCGCCGAGGGTGACTCGTCTGGGATTTTACGCCATAACTCCAAAACTTGCCAACCGATTTCCATGAAATAAAAACCGGTTGACTAGGAATCGCTTGTGTTATCGTTTTACTTTTCTTAAGAGGTTACAAGTCCGCTTTCGTGCAGATATCCACCGTTGAATTCCGCTGAAATGGAATACGAGCCCCCTCATATCCGACAAATCTAATACATATACTCATTCCACATATACCATACATATCAAATGGAATACATATGCTCACGGAAAACAAAGTCCTCATGTCCAACTTAGCAGAATGCGAGGAATATATCATCCAAAATAAACTATTCATTCTCGCCATTTAGGAGACCCGGCGGCCGGCGAACATTCGAGGTCACAATGGCTTCGTCGGTGCGGTGGAGCGGTGATGCGATGAGGCAAGCGATTACACGACCTCATTTCATCTTCAAGGCCTGGGACCATGCAAATTGTACTGAAACGAGTTCACCACGTCCTTCATCTACCGTCCAAATTGTGTACCTATAGCTTCAACAGTTGCAGAGATGTTACGGGCGGGGGCTGATTTCCCCCGTCCTGTGTGCGTTGTGTCAGAGGCCCTCCAATGTGCGTGTTAATATATCCTGTCCTCAATTATGTTTGTATGGAAGATTTAGACCACTTAATCTGCTGATATGAGAAATTTGTAATTGATGTGGTGCTGAAGAGGAATATAAAAATAAAACTACACATCTAGAAGACCACGTTTTCCCGTAGGGGTAGACAATTTTCCCACTCAGTCGAAAGCACAACAAAAGAACAGCAAATGCGATTTTCTAAACGTACCGTTCTATATGTGTGTTCACCAGCCACCTTTCCTCTGTTGCTGTTGACTAACTATTCCTTCGAGTAGTTAGCCCACACACGTCAGGTGAATGCCGCCTGAGAAAGGTGTGTGGACGAATAAGTGCTAAGTCTGGTTATATCTGGGAATCTGAGTGAAATCAGGCGATTTCCGACCTTCACATTTTCATGACTTGTCATGGAAAGATGAGGGTGTGATAGTTGTTGCAAAATTCCATGAAAAAGAACCCATGTAACCGATCATAATACACCATGACCTTTGTTAGCTCAACACCGTTACCAGTACCAGTGCCCTACTAGTAAGGGTAGGCACATGGTGCAATGAAGCAGCCGTCGTGAACGGTGTAAAATCGATCTCATCCATGTCTCATAGCGTTTCTAAACTTATGTAGCAGAACAAATGCCGATATTGAATTCGCCCCTCCTAGCCGGCGTCGAACGAAAACCTTACGACTGCATGCTTTCTGCTTGTATTATCATAGACACACACTTGCTCGTGGACTGTCAATCCTGAAATCGTACTGAGGGCGTGAGACCGCACAGCTGTCAGGGAAAGAGGCCGGTGCAGATGGGCAGGGGGAAAAGCAATGGTGTGAACAGGCCACCAGTTTGGGAAAACCAGTTGACTAGGAATCGCTTGTGTTGTCGTTTTACAATTTTGAAAGAGGATACAAGAGACAAGAGCAGACTAAAGCGAGTTAGAAGTGGATTGTTTTGAATTTGTGGTCAAATTTTTTACATTTTATGCGATAGGAAGATTCAAAATTCTTTTTTGAACACATTTGTTTCGTATTCTTCATTAGGACGGTCCTGGGCATGAAAATAGCGGGGCCCAACCTATGGGTTTTTCTGACGACACGCCCTAGTATGCAATCCATCGGAGACTAGGAATCCCATGGTGGATTCCCGTAGGGAACCGCATGGGATTCCCACACGATTGTCTCATGGAGAATGTTTCATTTCCTGAGGACAATCCCATGCAATTTGATCGGTCAATTCCTTGGGATTTTTTATTTGGAATATGAATACCTATTAAGCAGCGAAGCAGCGAATTAGACATCTGAATAGCATACAACATATACCCTCATGAATGCAGTATTTTCGAAGTTAATCCTACCTCAACAATATTAGTTGATTCTCAAAAATTACCCTTCCGCTGTGCCGTCAGTACCTATTTCCAGAATATTCCGCTTGGCGGCGTTACGTATCCTCTCGGCAGCAAATGTTCGTGCTTCACGCGCGCCCGACCCAAGGTATTATTTTCATAAGGTGGGCCCACCGGACGCTGGCATAACCTTGGTCTGATCTTCAAACCAACAACTGGAGACAGCTAGTGATTGGGCACCGAATGCTAACGCTAACAGAATTTGCTTTAAAAAACAGCAATATTCGTGTTAACATATTTAGTCTTTTGTGCTCTTCAAGTATATTCTGCGGCCAATTACGATGAAGTGAAGTTTTAAAGAAATGTATGAACCTCGACATATAATTTTACGTTAACACATAACAGCGCATTTATTTCCTAAAATAAACCTAAGCTAACGGTTCGTGGAACCTGCGGTTGCTGCGGCTCTGCGTTCAAAATAGGCTCCGCCTACCACCCAATAGCGGTGTGCGCCAATAGCGGTGTGCGCCAATAAACGTCAGCCAATAGCGGGACTCGCTTGAATCCGGCCCAGATTTGCACTGCTGCCCGGAACGTGGGCCTACAGAGATTGAGTGCGACAGACGTCTTTGCTGCGGTGAGGTACGCCAAGACTTCACGATAAGGTGAGTGTGTTATGCTAGCGGCCGGGTTCATGCTTTTTGCCGTTGTTGTCCATGGATTAATCTCCTTATATTGGTATACTTAATTACGCCGCCAGGTGTGTGCAGGGGTTCGCTGTGTAGGTGGGGATGGCCACCAAATCAATCTTGCATGTATATCACACTGCATTGATTTAATTATGCATCATATGTTAATATTAACACCAGTGATAATATGCTAACCATGATACCACAAACACCAGTGTTAATATGCCAATATTACCACCAGATTATTGTAACTTATAATTTTAGCGCAACATAACCGTCTGTGCGGTAAATCCTAGCAACATTTGTAATAGCGCATCATTAACTTGTTGACGCTGTGCAGTTGCTTAGCCAGGGTTTCCCTAAAGCGCCGAATAAATATATTATCCTGGGCGCTTTCAGTGCGCTTCGCGCGTCACAAAGTTGCTAATTTTTTCTGGTGAAAATCCTCAAATTTCTTGCCAACTTGGTGTGCTTTTTTCGTGATGTGCTCCCCTCACCTGGCTGGGACACTGGTTGCGATGACGTATTTCCGCACACGAGTATTTACGCGAGGAATTAGTGATTTCCTTCTTTTCGTGTCCGACATATAAACGGGCTGGCCAATTTCGGTAGCATTTTTATTGGCTTCACAATTTTCACTTGCTAATGTGTGAAGGTGATAGTAGTACTTGTTTCAAAGGGATTCATTGCAGATCCGTGAGTGTGTTTGCCGTCTTGGTCATGGATATTCATGTCAGACTTCAATATTAAACGTCTCATAATGTTCATAACGTTTTTCATAAACAACCATTCTCCAACATTATGACATTAGCATTGCGTTCGTGCTGCGGCAGTTTCTCATTGTTAGGATGGCAATTGCAATGGAAAGTGTTCTTAAGTGTGCTACGAGCGGGGCCAGATGCCGAGGAATTTGTCTTCAACCATTGGAGCATTACTTCGTGTTTCGAGCATCATACATTTTTACCGATAGTACACAGATGCTGAGAAGTCATAGCATGCGTCCTTGACCTCTAAAGGTCAAAGATTCAAATGTGATGGAAAATGACGGCCGCCATTGCAATTAACGGGCAAAGCACTTCCTATTTCCAATGGTACACCAGAACTGCGCGATTCCGGGTGTTCTGCTTGAGTTCATGAACTCAAGCAGGTGTCTTGCTGGAGCTATTGCCCGTGTCAATGATGTTGCAATTTGGATTGGATTGTAGCTTTACGACGCATTCAGGAGCTGAGCCCACACCCTGGCAAAAATAGCGGACGTCGCGGGGATTCGAACCACTCGCCTGTGGCTTGTCAGACGTACAGCCTAACCACTGAGCTACCGACGCACCGAGGTTGCAATTTAGATCACCTGCGAGGTAGAAATTCCTGGTTGTGTCGCCAATGGAGCCTGTCTTTCGAGTTCAGTGAAGTGTCGTCATTTAGCACTCGCAAGTCCGGCGGTCCGCGCCAACTTCGCATGTCCGGGGGGGGGCAGATGTCTGCCTCTCCCCCTAAGATCTCTAGAACTATACCAGCTAGCGCCAAACGGAATACGGCGTTAGATAGCTGGTGACAGGCTCTATCGAGAGTGTTTCGGTCATTTTTTCGCTCAGGTTAATATTCAGGTCACTGGGCCGTCATAGGTCAAATTCGACCACATCGGGTGGGACTCTCAGATATCGACAAATATCTCAGAACTTGTAACAGATGGAAACAAACGGCCAACGCTATTCGACAGTCCTTGAAATGTGCCATCGACAATAGGCGGCGTGATTTAAGGTCAGGTCAACCGAAACTATGACCTCAGGCCAAGGTCATTAAGCGGCCTAGTGAGGGCATGTAATGTATCAATCGACAGGTCTTGGCGATGCAAGCACAATGACGGTAATTTCAGCCTTTTAGCTCAATGCACGAAACATTTGTATATTTTACCATAGCCCTATAATGGGGAAGCCATGGCAGCGACCTGACGTAAGGTCAATGCTACGAAAAAACCTGATATACATATGATGGTTCCTGGCGAGATCATGACGTGTTATAAGTTTGAAATCAATCGCCCAATTATTGTGAAAATTATGCCACCTAGAACTCCGAGTGTAGTTGGGTCACTTCGCCTGACCTGGTGACCTGACCTAAGATGACCCAGGATTAAAGATGTATGAGGATATGCGGAAAAGACTAATGAGGAGCCATGCGGGGTTTGGCCTTGCTAACTGATTAGTATGGCGGCAAATTATGAAGAACCGCAAGGGGTGCAGATATCTGCCCCCTCCCCTCCGGTTTTTCCTCATTTGCCGCCAAACTAATAAGGTTAGCAAGGGTAAAGCTCGCATATTTGTTCATTGGTCTTTTCCGCATATCCTCACATTTTTAATCCTGGGCCATCCCAGGTCAGGTCACCAGGTCAGGCGAAGTGACCCAACTACACTCGGAGTTCTAGGTGGCATAACTTACACAATAAATGGGCGATTGATTTCAAACTTATAGCATGTCATCATCTCACCAGGGACCATAATATGTATGTAGTTTTTTCGAAGCATTGACCTTAGGTCAGGCCGCTGCCATGGCTTCCCCATTATAGGGCTATGGTAAATATACAAATGTTTCCTAGTTACATATTTGCGCTCGGAATGATCTCACAACGGTTGTGGCATGTAGATGGAAGCTATGCTCAATGCTACCGCTGACATTTTTGCTCAGCGACCTCACCAAGGTCTGAAGTCACCTGAGATCACTACATATTTATGCGCATTGCATCGCACTACATTGAGCTAGAAGGCTGCTATTACCGTCATTGTGCTTGTATCGTCAAGACGTGTCGAATGATAGCTTACATGACATCCCTAGGTCTTGACCTGAGGTCATGACTTCATGACCTTGACCTGAGTTTCGGTTGACCTGACATTAAATTACACCGCCTATTGTCGGTAGCGCATTTCAAGGACTGTCGAATAGCGTTCGCTATTTGTTTCTGTCTGTTACAGGTCCTGAGATATGTGTCAACATCTGAGTCCCACCTGATCTGGTCGAATTTGACCTATGACGGCCCAGTGACCTGAATGTTGACCTGAGCGAAAAATTACCGAAACACTTTTGATAGAGCCCGTCACCAGCTACCCAACGCCGTATTCCGTTTGTCACTAGCTAGCATAGTTCCAGATATCGTATGGGGGCAGACATCTGCCCCCCCCGGACATGCGAAGTTGGCGCGGACCGCCGGACGTGCGAGTGCGAGGCAAGAAGATGACATTCAATTCGTAGTACGAGGAGGCTGATAGATTGCAGCTAGAATGAAATCACTGTTTTCTCTTGATTTTTGCTCAGAGTGATTTGAGTTTGGAGCTCAAGTTTGGCGGGGTATATATTTTCAACACGGGCCAGCGTCAGCGAAGATCTGACGCTGGCCGCTGCAGTCAGCGCTGACCATTAGCCTTTGTGAAGAAGTGACCAACAGTCAGCGCTGACTTGGCGATTATTGATTGATCGATTATTTGGACTTAAAGGCGCGCCGACTATGAGGTCATTTAGCGCCCACTTGGCGATAATCACCACCCACCGTTGCCATTAGAGCCGGGACGGTCCGCGCGTTTTGTTCGGTAGCCAGGGGGGTTAATGAGACACGTGGGGTGCAAGGTCGCAGCCAGGTCTCAGTCGCCGCAGCTAGGTCTAGACAGTAAGAATGAAGGTCGTGTTGTAGCTCAAGTAGTTTAGGTTTCATAAACTGGGCAATAATGAGTATCAGGTGAAGCTGCTCTTAGCGCTGCTGAGGTGTCATGGTTTTTCTTCCGCCCCGCGAATCTTCTGCCGCCCCTGTCGCCGCGCCTGCCCCGGCGTGTTTTCCCAGACGCTGTTTTTGTAACTGGGAGGCTCCCCCGTTCTGGATGGCTGCCCGGGAGTGGCGAAACTGGTGATTACTGGGGGCGAAGGCATCCGCGGTGATGACGTCACTAACGGGACGGTTGCGTGTACGTCACGAGCACGGGTGACCGGGGACGTGATGGCGGCGAGTATTTAAACCGAGGCGACGGATAGCAACAGCCTGACGATGTCCGTATGCATGATGCAAATTGGCAGAGGTGTAGATAGACCAGGCACGATACTATTGCTGGAGACACGGATTTCTTTCGAGAGGCACCAAGGCGCTAGTCAGCTCATTTCCTTACCCGTTGAAGTGTCGGACACAAGATAAACCACGAGCAGTAGCAGGTACTTGATGCAAAGGAAGCCACTTGAGATAAAGATCCAATCACTTTTTAACTCAGACTCACAGTTTTTCTCAAGCGTCCAATGACTGTGCTGTGCAATTACCGACAGGAGTAGCCAGCGATAATTTTCACTACTGAGTCCAGACACCGGTAGCGCATAAGTTCGCCGGTCATGACATTTGTAGGTCACTACATCCGTAATCTACCCTCGAAATTGTGTGCGCATAGGTTCAGCATTTTCTGAAATCTTAGAGGTAGTGACCGAATACCTCCCCCTGCTGGGCGTTTATTTTCGGGGGCCTTTGGCGCACGTGTTAATCGGCCCTGTCCTCAATCACGTTTGTACGCTGCTAGATTTTCGCAACTTAATCTTCCTAAAGATATATTTGCAATTGATGTGATTCATGTTCAAAGCAAAGATAAAATACAATGACACGAAGAAGACCAGGCTATCACTTAAGGAGTACACAAATTTGCGACTCAATTGAACGCCCGACAAAATAACAGCGAACGCAATTTTCGAAACGTTCTGTTCTACCAATGAGTTCTTAGTCGCGTTTGATCCGTTGTTCGAATATCAATCATTATTTTGCGTGCCCACCCACACAAAAGCGGGATGACGAACTAATAATATGTTAAATATTATTATTTTGGGGCAAAACGCACAGAAACACACCCAGGTCTGGAATGGCTCCACTCATACCAACATGCATTACACCGACTGAGACAGCGAAGAGGACTACGTTCGAATATTCAATATACAATGTGGATGGTGATGGTTTTACGACACTCTGTCACTATGTCTGAACATTCAGTGTACACTCGTAAAACAAAAGTTGCCTTGGAAACGTCTGTGGACGAGCACGTGCTAAGTATGGGCTGCATCTGACAAACTAAATCGAATCTTGCCATTTCTGACCTTCACATTATAGTGAATTATCATGAAAATATGCAGATGTAATAGCTGTTACAAAGTTCCCTAGTGAAGAAAACGACAGGACTCATGCTGCGTGGACTATCAATCCTGAAATCGTACTGAGGGCGTGAGTCTACGCAACTATCAAGGACAAGATGCCGATACACATGGGTAGGGGAAAAACAATGCTGGGAACAAAGTCACAGGATGTAAGTACAGTACAAGGCATCAGTGCACCACTCTCTGTCTGACTGCTTGATTCGCTGATATCGTGGAATTATGATGGTTTTAGTTTATAGTTCAGATACTATATACACTACATGTATGATATTTTGCTGGCCCCGGGAAAAAGACTAGGATGTTAAAAGAAGTAATTTTGAAAACACAACATACTAATGTCCGGGGCGCGGCAGCCCTGGCAGCGCGCGGCGGTCAGGTGCGGATTCAGGAATTGTCATGGGAACACTTGTATGAATGGGCGCCATTGCGGAAGCACCTGGAGGCAGGGGAGATACAGGGGTGACACTGAAGGCTTGTGCCCCGCATAATTTGGTGCCCCTTCGGCTGGGAAAATGATCATCTCCTGGAAAGCTTGATCGCATCCCTATCGAAATTCTAGCCATGGGCGCACCTTTCAGAGTAAAAGGATCCTTTCAGCGTGCTCAAGTGCATGACCCCAGTGGTCTTAACTTTGCAGCCCTGCTGAGTGACGTAGTGGCTGGCCATGACACGGCCAAGGGGGCAAGGTCCGCTGCCTTGGTCGCCGCCGCAACAACAGCACTGGCGACCTTCACCCCAGCCTGCCGAGCGCCAGCCGCTCCGGTGGCTTCACCATAAGGGGGTGGGGGGCTGAAACCGTTACAACGGCTGGCGAACCGGCTGGTAGAGGATTTCTGCGCCGTAAACATGAGGGTGTCCTAATCGCGTTCGCCTCCTGTTCACACGGTTTCAAAGTCGCTTCCCAGCGAGTTTGAAAAATGCGCATATATATATATATATATATATATATATATATATATATATATATATATATATATATATATATATATAATTGAAACTATGCTTCCCATTGCCTTTTTGACAGCACCAGCTATAGGCACATGCGTCGGGAAAATATTGAGGGGCGAGCAATGCGGTGCGGCCGTGTTGAAAGCGGACAGTGACCTGACGGGTGCCCTGACCTGACGGGCCTGATGGGTGACCTCGCTATGTACTGGCATTCTTGAAGTAAAACATTTTTCATTTCTACGTTGATGGACTGATTTATTCATTTATTTGTACAGGTGCAACCTCAGCAATGTGGGGTGACTTATAAAGGGACACCGAAAAAAACTTGAAACAGCTTAGAATTGAACTCTGATGACTCAGGAACGACGCTTGTAGATTGGACATCCTCCACAGGACAATGAGATTGGTATGAATTATTTCAGTTTAAAGAAGTGTCCCTTGGAAAAAAATGTTTAAAATCCGGGTGTATTAAAATGGGTTGATGTGGGTCCTCTCCAAATCCGTCCCCTTTCCTGACGCGAATCCTAGGCACACCAGTGTGCCAGGTCTGCTTATTCTATATTATTCCTGAGCTCGCGTGGCCTGGGAGGAAAAAGCTGCTGTAAAACGGTTGTGTATAGAAAACAGATACCATCTGACGGATATGACCAATCTCAGTGTATCCGTACTTGGAGAAGTCTCGAGGTACAGTTTTTGGAGTTTCTCCAACATGGCAGCTGAATTTCCCTTGTGTACAAAATCCGTAATATCCTTAGATATCAAGTCCAGTGAGCTACCCACAGAGAAGTCAGTGAGTAGCATGTGTCTATATGAACGGAGCTTATTTCCCATTCAGAATTCAAATAGTGTTGTTTAATAGCACACAATGAAACTAGTCAATACTTCATATATATTATGGAAAAAAATGAATTCATAAAATTAAATAGTAAAGTAATTTGTGAACAATAATTCAATGGAATAGCAATAACATTTTTTGTTCCTCTTTCACACAGCGTGGGGACGCGCAATTCCTCGGCCGCCATCTTGCCGAGCGTGTCCTTCGGTGGTGGTCGGGATGGCTACGCAGGGAAGATGGTTTTTCTCCAAAGAAAAGCTTGCAAACACTCCAAGCAAGAAGGATTGCATAGATATCAAGAAAGAATTGTTCTACAGACAGCAGGCAGCTACTCTGATCCAGGATATGGGTCAGAAACTCATGGTGTATCCTTTTGAATGGTTGGATTTCTGTGCCCTCGGTGTACCTGCCTCTTTCGTTGTTTTGCAGACTGTTTTGTCAAGTGTATGTGTTGTATTGGATGTTTCTGTATCAGGTGGATGATTTTGATCGTTTTCGTGATCATTGACGTACTATGGTGGGTAGTAATGACTGAAATTGTCCACTATTCTGAATGCTATCATTCACATGTAAGGATTTTGGCGCATAAAGTCATAAAGTCATAAAGTGTTAAGGCTTAATAAGGGCCACAAGGGCCCATCTGGGTCAAGCCTGTCTAGAAGATATTAGAAAGTACATGTTCACACCTATCAATTCCAAACCCATGCAATCCCTCCACCTGTGCCACCACAGCCAATCTCATCAGTATGACATCGCAAAGGAAGTTGCCAAATCCACTGCTAGGTACACCCCATATAGTACAACATAATACTAGCATAATGTTATACCCTATCTAGCTAGTGAAAATACTCAATATCCCATGCATCACAAGTTAGAATTCAAAAACAACATTTTCCTGTCTAAAAAATTATCCACCCTACTTTTAAAGACATTCAATGAGGGACTCCCCACTGCATCAGCAGGCAGCCTATTCCATTGGTCAACAACCCTTTGACTGAAGACCTGTTGTCGTTTAACTGTCCTGCACCTCATTTTGTCTAACCTGAATTGATGACCCCTATGGGATACTCTAAACTGCAGAGCATCATTCAAATTGACCTGATCTAGCCCTCTAACAATTTTGTACATTTCAATCATGTCTCCCCTTAATCTCCTATACTTGAGTGAGTACATATCTAATGCATTAAGCCTTTCTCCATATTCTAAGTTACTTAATCCACTGACGAGTCTAGTGGCTTTGCGCTGGACTCTTTCTAACATATCTATATCCTTTTCTAGGTAGGGGCTCCATGCTTGTACAGAGTACTCCAAGTGGGGCCGCACATATGCTGAGTACAGCTTTTTCATGACTTCCCTGCTCTTATATTTCACACTTCTATTAATGAGTCCCAGCATTCTGAGTGCCCTATTTCTAGCTGAGATACATTGTTTTTCTGCTTTAAGGTCTTTTGAGACCAACACACCTAAGTCCTTTCCTCTTCAATAACATCCAGTTCCCTCCCTCCCATTTTATAACTGAATGTCTCGCCTGCAGACCCTATATGCATAACCTTACACTTATCATAGTTGAAAGTCATCTGCCATTGATCAGCCCACTCTTTTAGGTCGTCCAAATCTAGTTGAATATTACTAGATTGATCTCTGCTGTTAGCCACTCCTACCAGCTTGATGTCATCAGCAAATTTGAACACTCTATTCCTCAGCCCTACTTCAATGTTGTTCACAAAGATGATAAAGAGGAGGGGCCCTAGAACAGAGCCCTGTGGCACTCCACTCAGAACATCTTTCCAACCAGATTTACATCCATTCAATACTACCCTTTGTTTCCTTCCCTGCAACCATGCTTCAATCCAATGTAGAACTTTTCCTACAATCCCATGTTGTTGTAATTGATGAATTAACCTTCCATGTGGAACTTTATCAAAAGCTTTGCTAAAGTCCAAGTACACAACATCCATCCTGCTTTCATTGTCTACTTCTTTGGTAACATACTCAATGAACTCCAATAGGTTAGTTAAACAAGACCTTTGAGATCGAAATCCATGTTGAGTATCCCTTAAAAGGTTGTGCCTATCAAGATGAATCTGAACATTCTGTTTAACCAGCTTTTCTAGTACTTTGCAAACTAATGAGGTCAAACTGACTGGCCTGTAGTTTCCTACACTCTTCCTATTTCCCTTTTGAAAATTGGTACTACACTTGCATTTCTCCAATCTTCAGGTACTTCTGAATACTCCATAGATCGCCTGAAAATGATACCTAGGGAGTTGCTAAAGCTTTAGCACACTCTACTAAGATCCTAGCATATATTTCATCTGGTCCGGAAGCTTTATTAGGTTTTATATTCTGCAACTGCTTCTCTACGGCTTCTGTAGTTATTGTAAGATCCTCCAGCATATCACCTGCCATGGCATGGCCTACAGATGTTCCTATTGTACCAGAATTATCTTTAGTGAAGACGGATGAGAATTGCTTGCTTAGGGATTCCACAATGTCGCAATCATCAACCACTATTTCCCCATCTACCTCCAGTGGTCCTACACTACACTTTTTAGCCTTAAATTTATAGAAGCTAAAGAATCTCTTAGCATTACCTGCTGAACATTCTCGAGCAAAGTTGATTTCAGCAAGTCTTTTAGATGCTCTAACACACCTCCTAACTTTATTTCTAGCTATTCTATATGATTCTAGGTTTAACCCCGAGTTAGTATCTTTTAGTTTCTTGAATGCTTGTTTCTTTGAGTCCAGTAATTGCTTAACTTCCCTAGTCAGCCACGAAGGGTGCTTAACCCTGTTTGATCTAATTTGCCTACTGGGAATGAACCTATCCTGACCCTGAAATAGCTTATCTTTTATCATTGTCCACATTTCATAAGCATCTAAGCCATTCAATATGACTTCCCAATTAATTTCACTGAGGAAGCTCCTGAACTCACTGTAATTCCCTTTGCAAAATTTGGAATCAATGTTCTGTTGGTTGCTACCCTTCCAACATATAATGAGAAGCGTATAATGTTGTGATCACTATTACCAAAGGTCTCTCCTACGTTAACATTTTGCACAAAATTTTCCTCATTAGTAAGCACTAGATCTAATATTTTATTTTCCCTTGTAGGCTCGTGTATCATTTGAAAGAAGAAATTGTCTTCAAAACAAGCCATGAAACATCTTTCTGATTTGCTTACACCTATTGTTTTGTTTCCCAATCCTGCTATGTTGAAATCCCCCAACAAAATAGTTCTCTCCTGTACTCTCCTACTTATCTCTTCCTGCATCAGCCTGTCAGTGTTTTCATTCTGGTCTGGAGGTCTATAGAATGCCCCAATCCTAAATTTTGTTCCATTCTTCAGAATTATATCTAACCACAAAGATTCTACTCCTGCACTATGTACACCATCCTCTATGGAATGACATTTCATTACTTGCCTAACATACAATAGAATGCCACCTCCTATCCTTGCCTCTCTTTGATAGGCATGCATGTTGTAGCCTGTCAATTCAAATTCTTGCAAGTTGTCTCCAAACATGCTTTCGTTAACCCATGCTTCTGTTATGCACACCAAATCTAGCTGTTCAGACAACATATATGCATGCAGTTCCCCAATTTTGTTCCTAACACTTCTGGCATTGACATAAAAACATGATAAATTATTCCTTCCATTGCTTGCTATGCTTCTCTCTTTATCAGCTACATCCCCCATGTCCTGCCTAGTTTCCCTGTTTCCTGTTGAGAGCCTCCCATACCTATTGCTGAGCAATTCCACTCCTCTCTTGCTCAGATGTAATCCATCTAAAGCAAACATCTCCGTCCTCCCCAAAACTCCCCACAAATCCAAGAACTGCACCCCAAGCTCCTTACAAATCTTGGCCACCCTGGTATTGAGCCCAATGGCCCTCGAATACCACTCCATGCTTGCATGGACCATAGGAGGATGGATGTCACCACTCCTCTTTTCCTACTTCCTGCTAAACACCTATCAAAGCCCTATAGGCTTTCATTGTTTCCTCTGTATTATTTTTCCTACATCGTTCACTCCAACCTGCACATACCGTTGCACCCTCTCCACTTCCCCTCATTACTCCCTCCAGCCTATCCCTAACATCTTTCACCGCCCGGTAAACGCATCCGTCGCTGGGTTCTTACATTTTTCCCCCTCCTTTTTCCCCTCCCCGTCCCTTTTTTTCTCCTTCCCTCCTCACCCCCTGTCCTCCTACCTCCCTAAGATAGTTTTTTTTTATATCTTGGAAATGTTGTTAATTGCAGCAGCAGTTACAATAGGGATGTAATCATTTTCAACCTTCCAGTTGGTGGCAACATTGTGGTAAGCTGAGGTGTGGAAATTGTTTCATATTGCTACATTGCAATCCATGTCCAAAAGCTTTTATGGATGCATCCACTCAGGCTGGCTGCATCCCAAATCAGAAGTTTTACAGCAGAAATTTCCTTAGTCTTGTTGCTTAGTCTAGTCTTGTTGACAACCTGCTAAGTCATTCTTGGCTTCAGCTGAGACACTTCAGGTTTGACCTAAACTTGTACATTTACAACATTGCATGATAAAAGGAATTTGTTTCAAGCTGCGAGCCTGCTATTCAGCTTTGGTAAGATGATGTGAACATTTTTTCTTTTGGGAAATGCTGAATTTGGATGGGAAGAAAAATAGCATGGAAGTGAGGTAATTTTTGTGTTTTAAGGTACTCTTGTGGGATTTTCCTTTCGGAATACCATGCTATTTAGCCTGATTCATAAGTTGCAACCACTCGTTTTCAGGGCTGTGCCTACCCTTTTGGTTGATGATAGGGATCATTCCTATGCCACATCATCCATGGAGCAATGCTGTGCTCTGAACCATAATTTGGTAAATTTTTCTTCAAAGGTGTTTTGGGAATTCTTAATCTTTTAGGAACACCACATTTATGAATGTGATTTGGAAGATGCAATCACTTATTTTCTCAGGAAATGCTTACTTTTCAATTTGAACGATAACATCTGTTCTGCTGCAACCTGCAGGTGTCTGCACATTTAGGACAGTGAACTCTAACCACAAGAACCCAGTTACATCAAATAAAGTAAACTCACCTTGTTATCCTGATAAAAAAGTTTAATTACGTTGTATGGACTTAGTCACCACCTGCACACACAAACAATTTTTGCTCTGGTGAGCAGACAAAGTAATATCGATGAGTCAACTTCTGCATTCCATCACCTCAAAACCTGCAGCCAATATTATGAGATTCCTAAACTAATACAATCTCTCATCTAAATTAATGCAAACCTATATATATTACAATTTAAAAACAGGCATAATGGTTATTCTGACATCACCAGTATGTTACAGCCCTCAGTTGTGCAGTCTGCTCAGTTTCTTTCAGCATTCTTGTGGAATGTTAGTGGTCTGTTGTGTATGCAGCAGAGGCAGACATTAAGCATTTTCAAAGTGAATTAGTGTTGAATCAAGTGAAGGGAGTGTTGGATTTTCCCTTAGCCACATCTGGCCATTGAAAAACCATGTTCTTTTAGTCACATGGTTTTCTGTTAGGTGTGAGATGTCAAAATGGACATGGTAGGGTGCCAAAATTTGCAATGAAATTCATTTACAGTCATTTACAATGCCTTCCATGTCTCACTTAAATTTGAGCTAATGGTGTAGGTACATATGATTTGTTGTACCTTTATGATGTACCTTTATAATTTGTTTTGAGATGTATAATTTAAGAAGAGCCATATTTAGGATAGAGAGAATACCAACTATGCTATGTACACTGGTATCATATGCCATATGACACAGGAAATCCTTTTCACCCACATTGCATTAAGAAATGTTGGAGATGAGTAGTCTAGGAGTAAGTTGCTTTAGTAAATTGGTAAGTGATTTCAGGACATTATTGATATGATATGCACAGATTATGATAGCTATTAAGACATCCTAAATCATTGTTTTTAATGGAGAGGCTGTTGCTAGCATGGGTGATGCAACATGGAATTTTCATATGTATGCTAAGTTAATGGCCATTAGATTGGGTGAGATATTCTGGTTGCTATAAAATGGATGTGGTTCGGCACTGGTGTGCTCCAGGCCATGATTTTTGTATTCTCATTATTTTGGGGTGTAAAACAGGATTAAATATAGTAAGTAAATTGTACCTTTGGTAGTGTATTCATTCTAGCAGTGCAATTGAAAGTAGACATGGTTCATTCACACCACAATGTGGGTAGAATTAGTTGCTCCTGTGCTGTTTTTAGTGGCAGATGGTTCATTTACACTATAGTGTTTGCAAAAGTAGTTGCAGATGTGCTGTTTGTGGTGACAAAATAATGGACACTAAAACCAGTTAGTTGAAACACAAAAACCTCAATAATGAACCAAAAAATGAGCATAGTGTGCTTTATTGATGTTGCATATTCAGGAAAACCTGAAGGTGCCAGTGTTTTTAGTGTTTAATTAAGCATCTAGCATATCATAGGCACATGTTCCAGTTCATCTTGATGTCTGCCCTTCAGGTACTGAATACCCATCACAGTTGATGCACCCTTAAGCCCAAATATCCAACAATTGATGCCTGCCCTTCATATTGGAGAGTGGCAGGTTACTCTGTTACTCCATTTGACCTAAGTTGCTGAGTATGTCATAAATTTATAATTATCAGGAAACCTTTGATTTCCTTGACACAGGTCTGCTCTCATGACCTTAAAAAAGTATTGTATCTCGCACCTACAAGTCATCCTCTCCCAAGGAGATCATGTATCCATTATCTTGGGGTCCAGCATGGTCAGATAATGTTTGGATAAGCATGTAATAAGAAGCTAGGGATGAATAGCCTAGGCGTTAGTTGCTCGTCTCAATTGAAATGTTGTGGGTTTGAGTCTCATCTGTTGCTACTCTTGCCAGTGACCAATCAGCATGAGAGATTGGCAATCCTACATGAGTCAATGGTTGATGTGTAGTAAAACCTATAACCAACCAACCAATAAGAAGCTGAATGATTATTGGTGGTTTTGGAACAACAAATGTGATTTGAGATTGGTGTGTAGTTTGCAGCTTCATTGTTTTGGATGCATACTGATTAGGTTTTTTTGTTGTTGTTTGTGCTTTTGGTGTGAATCTTATATAGGTATGTCTGACATTTTGGGAAAGAACTGGTTTTTCCTTAACTCCCAGTATCAGGTCCCAGCTGTGCATCAACTCGGCCATAGTCTACATGCATCGGTTCTACATGTTCCACTCATTTGGCAAGTTCCACCGGAACCTGATGGCACCCTGCTGTCTGTTCCTGGCTTGCAAAGTTGAGGAGCAACCTAGGAAGCTTGAGTACCTGCTGAAGGTCGGCTGGAGCTGCATCCACAAAGATGGCCCACAAATGGACATCAAATCAGAGGTGTTGTATTTTAGTTTGTATTGTGTGTGTTTGTCTGTTATTCTGGCAATGATCTAGGGCTATTAAGTTTGTGCTGGCCAGTTCACTACAACCACACAACCCTCCAAGTTGTGTGCTTCTAACTTCAGTAGTTACTGAGATCTTAGTTGGGTGAATCTCTGTGCTCATGTGGGGTGCCCTCTCTCATGCATATTAAGCCCAATGTTCAAATTGCAGTACATGTGGTCTCCATGTGAGGGGACATCAGAGACTGCTGCTTGCTTGGATGATTGCTGTTTGAGAGCCTGACTGACTTGAATCACAAAAAGGAAGGATGTTGGTAGATATTTTGATGGATTATCTTGCCATTGTAGTTCAATCTTTTTTCCTCCATGGTTATCAGGATTTTGTTGAAGAGGCCATTTTTCACTCATTCTTTCATTCTCACAATGGATGTGAGTTGTTCAATAATTGTCTGGAAGTACTTTTGACTGTGTGTTGTGTCTTTCAGAGATTTAAGCAGCTGTATGATGAGTTGGTGAGAAATGAGAACATTCTGCTCGCCACCCTGGGGTTTGATTGTTCCATTGATCACCCACACACACACGTTGTCAAATGCTGTCACCTCATCAAAGGTGAGGATGTGTTTATTTTCTTCTCTTTTTTTTTTTGCTATGGAAGTTGTCCATAGTTTAGTTTTTGTTTTGTTTTTAGTACATTATGCAGCCTGTATGTCCAAATATTAATATTGAATGTCATTGTTCAAGCAAAGGGTCAAGTTTTTAGCATGCTTATATATACAGGCCATATGTTGTCATCTCTTGACTGTATGATATTCAAATGGATTAAAATATTGTTTTGTTTTTTTACAATGATGGCAACAGTGTATGTTTTGCTCTCACAGATATGAAGTTCATTGTAGAGAACAGTGCTATGTTATCATTAATGTCAGTCTACCCTTGAGCCCCATTGTCATTCAACATAAACACTATTTGGGGTTGGTGGACACCATATGGCAGTGATAAATTATTCGTAAAATATGATGGAATATGCCACTTTCTGAACACTGAATCAACATCCCTCTTAAAGTATCTGCATTGTGCTTCATGGTGAGTCTTCACAAAGTCTTTAGAGCATCGTATTTATAATAAGTATTATGCTTGTATGCTGCTGGATCAAAATTGTTTGAGGAGAAGAACTTATGAGATATGCTTTCAAGCGACAGCAATTTCATGGTGAATATTAATTTCATTTTATTTTAACACTGCTGTGTGGCTATGGGGGTGGATTGGACAGCCCAGTTGGCAGCAATGCTAACTGGTTGCTCTCCATTTTCCATGGGTCGGCCGGCCGGCTGACCCGCGTGCTGCTGCTCTTACTCGTGTGATACACGAACGCAGCTAGCAGGGAATTGGCGCAAACCTCCTACTTCATGGCCACGAACAGGTGATTGCTTCGCGATTGGTGCGGCGCAACGGCGGTCGCACTCGGCGTCGGCGCCCGATGCCTCCTCGAGCCCAGCTACCGCCCGCCGGCGTCGGCGCCGGCTCCGACCTCCGTCGCGCCTGCCGCCTCGCTAGTTTGTAGTCGGGAATGCTCTTTGGTGGTGGTCTTCACCCTGTCCACTTCCAGCCGGCAAGCACCGCCGGCCGAGTGCTCCAACACAGAGACGGGCGTGCCCGGCCCGCTGTCCGTCGTGTGGGCACGGGCGCCGCCGCCCCGTCCGTACAGCAGCCAGATTTTCAGACCGTTGTCGCCCGACGTGCCAGCGCGCTTGCCAACCTGAAGTCACAAGCACATTAAACTGAAGATGTGTCGAGTCAGTTTGTTGCTAGTGTCTGTGTGTCGCCTGGCAGCGCGTTCGACAGTGGTCATCTGGTGGGCGTGTTGCGGACGTTGTTGGCCGTGAGTGACGTCACGTCGTCTGTCCGTTTCGCAGTCTGCACCTGACCATGATGTGCCTGGAGTACCGGTCGACACTGGTGGCGTGCGTCTGCATCTTCCTCGTCTACAAATGGTCCGGCCATGAGGTGAGCCACCAGCCGGCCTCGGCGGCACGCTCCTCTTCTCTTCTGTCCCCCGGATGCAAACTGTGTATAGTCATGGTGGCATTTATATTTTGCTTCGTTTGTAAATGTGCAAGATTGTCGGTTTAAAAGAGTATCATTAATTATTTAGAATCAGAACACTCAACCACTGTCTGCTGATTGTGATGCATTTTATGGATAGAAGCAGATTACTGGATCCACTGTTTTTGCTGAGGAAGTATACTAAAGCTGCACAATGACATGAGATAGCTGATATCACAGTAAGAGTATCATTGCGAGCAATGTTGCCTCATAAATTCAGCCTTCAGATTGCAAATACTACATCTAGCTAGATATTGCATGATTCATCCCTAAAAGGCCAAGGGGATCACTCACTTTGTGCCAACAAACTTGATTGTCTTTTTTTGTTTTACTTGTGCACATATGCCACTAAATTTTCCGAATTAGTAACCCTCTTGAATAGTATTCAATCTGCATTTGTATGTGTTATTTCTTGAATCCCCCATATTTATTGGTGGAATAAGGCAACTAACGTAGTGGCTCTGCCGTACGTGACCTGCCTTATTCCACCAATAAATTAATCCGTGCATATGATTGTGTCCTATTTTATGTAGTGTTTTGCAGGTTAGAATACCCTTTTTAGGTGTTAACATCGATGTTTAGTTATAGAGAGGCATGGGGGCAGTAAACAATAAGAATATTGGAATTCTCAGTAGGAGGTGCATGTAGTATAATTGTGGAAGTTTCTTGTACAAACTGTAAGAAGCTTTCAACTACACAGGATCTAAGTATAGACTGTATGTCTGAACTATTGTGAAACCACAGCCACTTCTAACTCAGTGCAAGCAACAGCAGCCCAAAATTTGACAAAGCTGAAACAGAAGCTTGTGCATAAAAGGCCAGCTCATTTGATTGTGCAACTTTTGCTTTGTTATATTTTGTTTGTGGATTTGAAAGCATAAATTCTTGCTGGCACTGTTGGAAGTGATCCATGACTGAGAAGTTTATTCACTGAGATGAGTGAGTAACTTACTCAGTAACTTGCAGTACCAAGAAGTTATACTCTTCTGATACAACCAAGTCCATGAAATACAGATATCTGTACAAACGAAAGCAATGATATTTCGTGTTGTTCAATCCTGATCACTATCCAAACATCAGTTTCGTTGCACAGCTCTATTGGTCAAATGTCAGTGGGCTTCCTTTTCTTCAACTTCGTATCACGTTCGCTCTCGCTTTTGTCTGATATGTTGATTCACTGTCTCAGGGGCATGCATGTTGCTGTGCTTTGGTGTTAACAACGGCTGACCACCGCAGATCCCGAAGTCGTCCAAGGGGAAGGACTGGTTCTGGTACGTGGACCGGGAGGTGACGCTCGAGCAACTGGAGCGCGTCAGTGAGGAGTTCCTGCTCATCTTCAATCAGTGCCCTAGCAAGCTGAAAAAGAAGATTATGAACTCGAGCCGCGCCATCAGCGACCAGGTACGTTACTCTGGCGACTCCAGTGACCAGGTATACCCATCCATCGGCTCCTGGTAACCACAAGACGGCCGGTGGTCCAGGTGACCAGGTACGTCGCCTCCCGTCGACTGCAGGCTGGTGCTGGCTGGACGTGGCTCTGGTGACCAGGTGCGTCCACTCTCGATGGCTGGCGCTTGCAGAGCGTGGTTCCGGTGACCAGGTACGCCCCCCTCGATTACTGGTGCTGCCAGGATCTGGTTCCGGTGACTAGTGGTCGTCTGTCTTCGTGCTAGCCATGTGCTAAACGCTGCTCTCTGGGTCGTGAGTTGGCATTTGGTCTGATACTTTTTGAAAAGCTGCAAACATATTTTGAACGAAAATATCATGGGAAAGGCTTCCATCTATATAAGTATGTGTGGCTCTATACTTGCGGGATGCTTTTTCGCGACTTGAAAATACATTTCGAGATACGCTTGCAATGTAACAATGCATTTTTGTCTGGTGCACATTCATTTGCCATTGCAAAGAACTCAGCTGCATGACAACAAATGGGGTGTTACTTTTGTTCTTGGATGAACGGTAATAGGGGAAGGCGTCGGTGTCTGTTAGTTCTTAACAGTTTTACGAACTCGGGCTTCGGCTGCCAGTGCTTTGTGGAATATTTCGGGCGTTATCTGAACATTGCAGTCGATTCATGTCTAAGCTCCAATGAGCAAACTTTGAGACGCCTAGATGAAAGGTAGGTGTAGTGTGAACACGCCTTCATGGTATTGCAATTTAGGAGAGGGTAAATATTTTCAGCTGTGTAATTTCCGATCAAAACCAATGGACTTACTATCAGCGTAATTCCGTCATTACAACAGGGATGCCGACACTCGTGGCTGGAGCGGCTGTTTCATTTACATTCCACCCCTGAGAGCATGGCAAATTAGCAGCATTTCACCGATCTTGACCTTCACGAGCGATTCTTTCGGCTTGGCTAGTCCGACGCGTTTTGAATCTGCAACAGTGCTCACGCCTTCATGCTTAGCGTATTCTGCGGTTACGGTTTCCAATAGGTGTAGCGCGTCAGCCCACCCGTGCGCATGTGTGTCCAACAGACTTGTCCACCTTTGTGCACCTCAACCCTTGCCAGGGCGGCCGGAAAATCCGCCTTCGTCGGTCCGTGGGCTCTTGTAAGCCCACTCCCCAACTTCCGTTCTGCTCATGTTTAGCTGACATGCAAAGCACCATTTGAAACTCTGGTCATGGGGAACCTTGTGCGTGCGTCATAAGTGGGTATGTGGTTGTCGGTCGGTAAGTTCAAGCTTGAGTTCCCTTTTGAGGTATACAATTGTGTTATAAGAAGAACTACTGACACAAACATTTTTGCAAACTGTCCATCTTCTGACAACATGATCTAACCTAAAGTCCCACTGGGGCAGTGCACAAATTGGTGCACCGAACTATTCAGCCGTCGCTGAAGTGTATACTGCTTGGGGAGTAATTCCAAAGAAATGTCAAGTCAGATCAAAATACAGTTCAGGGTATTTCGGGTCGTCCAATGTCATGCCGTTATGCGTGTTCTTGATCATTTTCACGGTGACAAAATTGCTCCCAAATTGCATTTTTATCACAAAAGATGGTAGAAATATGCGGGAATTGACCTGGCCCCAGATCAGCAACATTGGCCTTAATTATAATTTCCAGATAGCTTGTTTGTCTTCAAATGGTGCATGCTTGGTGCTTTTATGTTGTGATTACTCGTATTGGTTTCACTTTGAAGACTGTAGCATCTCCATTTGACCTGTTCCATGTCAATGTCCTTGCATGGCCTATATCTATAATTTTAACAAAATATGCAAAACATGTATCAAGAGCCAATGAAAATTTGGTGTCGTCATGGGCGCAAAACGACGAGTGTCACTCGTTATGGGCGCCTAATGACCCTGTGCTCGGCGCGCCCTTAAACCCAAATAATCAATCAATCAAAGGTGTCCACTCATTAGGTCGCTGTCTGAAAAAAAGCAAGGGGCTCTTCAGATCCGAACCCCCACCTCCATCTCCGGCCCAGGATACTGTCCGGGGATGCCTGTATTATCCGCAGGCCCTCGTGACGCTTGTGTTCTCCACTTCCCTGACTGTATATTCTGCATATGTGTATGCTGCTGGTATGCTCTGTGGCACGAGCTGTGCGGGCTACTGTAGTGTTGGTGAACTCGTCATGCTGACCGGGCGTGTGTTCCGCAGGAGGCGGAGCAGATGAAGAGGCAGCGGAGTGACGCGGTTCGGCCGCGCCCGTCGACGTCGGCGGCGCCGGCCGCTACACCGCAGCCGTTGAGCGGCGGCGGCGGCGGCGGCGCCGCCCCGGCCGGTCCGTCGGCACCGACGGCGGCCGTGAGTGCGCCGCCCGCCGCCGCCGTCTCCGCCGCCTCCTGCTCAGGTGAGCAGCTCCTGCGCTGTCCACGTCACTGCCCGCTCCTGCAGGGGTACATTATTCGCGTAATGGGGCGGCATATACCACTCGCTGAGTACTGAATCGACATCCTTCCCAAAGGAGTATCGACGTCGTGCTTCTTGGTGCGTTTTTGTTAAGTTTTCATGCCTCGTTTCTAGTTGTATCCCATTTAAAACTAACACATTTATCCTCACCATAATGGATCCGGTATCTTGACAATGAACACCCCATAGCGCAATTCCAGGTGAGGAGATTACCGAATGATGTACTACATTACACCATGACAGCATAGGTGTTTATATCGGTATCATTCATATTTGTATTCTTAAATTAGGTTCTCAACATATGCAAAACGGGAAGTCCTACGCAATTGTTTCAAATCTTGGCTTGCAAGACTTTTAAAGATAATTATTTAATTGGCGATTATGACATCCTGCTTTACTTGTTGGCATTTCACACATAACGAGGGATCGTTGTTTTAACAGTGACATCACCCCCACCCCTCATTCACTAGTGTTTACATAATAATTTTTCGTGAGACGTAAGATGTCGAAACGAGCACAATTGGATGACGACGTCTGCCATGCAATTACTGCCTTTTAAGATGGTTTAAATGTCATTCAAACTCAAATTTGAGCCAATGGTGTAGTCGTGGTTACAGCATTATCTTGTTTAAATTCATCATCTAGAAAGCTATATTTGGGATAGGGCTATTCGCCCTATCCCAAATATAGCTTTCTATATGATATATTTGCTGTGAACTGGTATTGTATCCCATACCACATAATACGTAATCCCTTTAGCTGAACTTGTGTCGGGAAATGTACTTCACAAGCATGCGCGCAGGACGTCGATCGAGTGTTCAGAAAGTGATATATTTCATCAAATTTCACGAATAATTCAAATTTCACGAACGTTACTGCATACAACAGACTTGGTAATATGCTCCACACCAGATCCCACAAACGATTTTCACTAATCGACGTCGAATTGTCGCACATCCGCTTGCAAATTGCACAGCCACGCCCACAGTCATGCCGTTGTGTGACATTGATGTAGCGATGCATGCAAGTGGTGGGGGCATGATGCGCGGAAGGGTTCGTAAGACTCGCGTATTTGTCTGTTTCAGCATCAATCCTATGTTTTGCATGCAAGGAAAAGACCTAACCTTGTTGATCTATTCTGGAACTAACAGTGGTCCGAGACCAGAGGCGTTTTCTTTTAACCCGCCCGTCTGTCAAATTCTCACACCCCATCTCCAGGGGTGGGGGGTCGATAGAGACCCCGTCTAATATCCAGACTAAGCGTCCCACGAAAGCGAAATAGGTGTCATCGGAAAGCGCTCGACAAGTAGGGCCAGACACCACCCCCGAAAATCCCTCCAAAAAAGTCACGTCACTAGGGGCCCTAGAGTTTCACGATGTATGTTTGTGAATCTGTGGGGTTCAGTTTGAGGGAGATTTGAAGAAAAAAATATTTAGGATCAGAAATAGAAAGCGAAATCGACCACGACCATACAATTTTTGGGAACCCAAATATCAAATTTTCCTGTTTGTTGAAATTGCGCAATTTTCAGTTTTCTTTCATTTTCCTTTTCTGGTGGGTAGAGTGGACTGAAAAACGTTCGAAGTCAACTTGCTCTAATAAAAATGCTTAGTTTAGCCAGAATATTCTATTTGAACTCTAATAGGCAAATATGCAAAATAAATAGGTGATCAAAAACATGGAAAATGAAAAATTTATTTCGTACGTTTTGTTGCATCCTAAGGATAAGCAAACGCTGTGTCAATTTGTGAATATTGTGAAGCCTATTTAGTAGCCAATGTTTTAATCCATTTTTAAAGCTGAAAAGTGCAGCATTCACATGTTTATTAGGTAACGTCACCATTCGCTGCATGACCACTGCAGTTGACGCGCCACTACCGCAGCTGCTTTGCAAAATGTATGCATTTGGTGGTTCATCTCCCCTGTGTATGTTAGGTGCGAGTGCGGTTCGTATGTTCGTATGTTTGGCTCGTGTCCGAGTGCGGTTCCCAGCCGCGGCCCATGCGCATGCGCACGGGCTTGAGCGAGGTCACGAGCGATGCTGGCGAGCGGCCAGTTGCCGGGCGTCTCTGCGCAGGCGCATGACACAGGTCTGACAGAGGTCTGGTCTCCCCTGTCTTGGCAACACAGGGTTCGGGTCGCTTCGCGCGCTCTCATTTAGCCCCCGGCCGGAAGTGTCAGTTGGCAGCTGGTCCGATAAAGCCGGGGACGAGATACCGCGCGGCCGTGTCAGTGCATCGACCGCACGTTAAACTTTCGATCAAAATTATGTCATTGAACTGGATTTCATGGATCGGGTGGTGGTGCCAGGGTTCGCGCAACAAGCTCTGCTTAGCAACATAACTGATTCCTAAAGCCACCCCAGCAACAACTCGGATACAATTTATTTATAAAAAATGTTCGGTGGGTGACCGCATGTGTTATCAGAGGACGAGTTACTGCAATAGGATCATGCACTATGCATCCAGTTTCTCTTAGCTGTTGGTATTGCACACAAAATTACTTGTCTATATTTATGTTTATTTACACAAAAACCATTACTTCCTTCAATCAAAGTATACAGCTGCAATCGGGATTTAATATTTCATGCATTCCAATATATACATCCAAGTACCGTCATTTTGCCACTTTTACTTATCTTGCCATTTTTCTTACATAGGACAGCAAACTCAACGTGGATTTCAGAACACTACGTATTGCATCATTGTTGACAGCAGCGTCTGATGTGGCAATGGTTTTCAGCTCCGCCTCCTGATCATGCGGCTAGTAGCTGTCGACCTGGCCACCCAGTGGCGCATCCGGCTCCTGCTCCCGTACGGCCCGAAACGCACAAGATCGGACTGCGCGCCTACAAGGAGAAGAAGGAGCGCGAACACCTTGAGCGCGAGAAGAAGGCGCACACTGAGCGAGAGCGTCGAGCGGCACGGCCACCGCCGCCCAAGCCGGAGCCGAGCCGACCGGTCGGGGCCGGTGGCGACGCGAACAGGTCACGTGTCGACGTGCTGCACAAGCCGAGCACTGTCAGCGACCTGCGCGACCTGCTGAAGGATGTCGATGGCCGCCACAGCCTGCTGCACGGTGTCGAGCACCCGGCTCACCGCGGCACCGAGCCCAGCAGGCCGCCGCCGTCGCGCACCCATCCGGGTCACGTGCGGCCGCACCCTTCGGCTGTGTCCGACAAGCCGCCGCACCCGCGTCCCGGCCACCCTGCGGCCGCCGCCGCGCCGCAGACCAAGCATCGGCCGGACGGCGAGCAGGCGCACAAGCTCGGCCACCACCGCCGGCCGCCGCCGCAATCTGTGCCGCAGATCAAGCAGGTGAAGGTCGAGAAGCCGCCGCCGCCGCCGCCGCCCCCTCACCCGCCTATCAAGCAGGAGCCTGCACCCTACCGTTCTGACCTCAATGGGCTGGTTTTGCCGCCCATGCAAAGTAACCCTCCGGCCGGCATGAGTGGCATCAGTCTGGCGTCGTCAATGCGCGACCTGATCCCGCCGATTGGTCTGGACCACGACCTTGGTCCGCTGTCGCCTCTGTTCCCCGAGACGTCGCCCAATCTAGACGACATGCTCGAAGGCAAGCTTCTGGTGCCCAAGAAGGAGCAGGAGCTGCCGGCCAGCGTTGTCAAGGTCGAGCCGTTGCTGTCCCCGCTGTGTTTCGCCTCGCCCTCTCCGCCCAAGCCACAGCCGGCCCTGGCCGTGGTGAAGACTGAGGCGTCCGTGGTGCGAACAGAGCCGGCCGCGCCTGCGCCGGCCGTCGAGCCGACCAAGCCCAAGCCAGCGCCGCTCTCCCCGCTGAAGCTGACCTCGAGCGGCGGCGGCTGGCTCTATCTTCAGTCCGCCGCCGCGGCCCGCCCGCCACCAGTCCAATGACCCTGAACTGGTGCTGCCCAAGGTGGATGACATTCCCATGTTCAGCCCACTCAAGGCTGGAACGAGCAGCATCAAGCTGCCGACTGAGCTGCGCTCCTGCTCCATCAGCAGCCACGACAGCGACTTCGAGGTGGCCGACGTGCGCGGTCGCCCGACGCTGGCGCCTGCACCGGCGTCCGTGTCGACTCAGCCGCCACCTCCGCCTCCACCGCAGCCGACGTTGGCGCCATCGCCTCAGGAAGCCGCTCCGCCGCAGCAGCCCTCCCAACTCATCAAGGTGGTGTCGGCTCCGCCGTCGCTGCTGAACGCCCCCGTCACCCACAACGCCAGCGCGCTGTTCGGCGATTCCACGGCGCGCGACGACCGCCACAAGCACCACAAGGAAAAGAAGAAGAAAAAGAAGGAGCACAAGGAGCACAAACACAAGAAAGAAAAGAAGCACAAGGAGCACAAGGAGAAGAAGAAGGACAAGCATCGCGATCGGGAGGAAACCTCTCAGCTGAAGATCACGATCTCTAAGGACAAGCTGGGCGGCTCGGATTCAGTACCGTCACTGGAAGCCGGCGTCGGCAACAGCATTCCCAAGCTGACGATCCGTCGCGGCGACGGCAGCCCCATATCTAGTCCGGGCAATGGCCTCAAGATTCGCATCGGCAAGGACCTGCGCGTGACGCCCTCCGACGGCTTCAGCAGCAGCAGTAGCAAGAAGAAGCGCCGCCGCAACAGCTCCGAGTCTGACCCGGGCAACCTCATCCTGGTGCACGGCCAGTCGTCCGGCTCCCGCCACAAGCACAAACACAAGCGGCACAGGGAGGTGAGTTACCGCGGCAGACAGCGCACACCCTAGGTGGCACAGACAGGTGGGTTACTGAGGCAGACAGCGCACGTCCCAGACAGCATGGAGGGGTGGGCCATTGAGACGTACAGCACAACGGCAATGTAGGCGGCCCTGAAAGGTGAGTTAGACATCCGCCTCTTACACGGGCGCGAGATGACCATGTAGCCGGCGCTCCCTTAAACCAAAATATTCCATCTAAGCTATGGCGTCCACCTCAGTAGCTGGGGTGTGCCGCGCCAACCGGCGTCGCGACATGGCCTCAACTGGTTCGGTGTGTGTTGGGTTTCATTGGCCATCATTCTGATACGTCCTTGCCATGTTCGATAATGTGCATTGGCTCGGTGATTACGATGTTGCCTACAAAGGAGGGCTGGTTTTGGCTGCATTGCTTTCTCAGTTAACGTAACTGCTGACCAAGAGTCTCGATAGTCTCGGATCAGGCTCGTAAAGTGTATGTTGCGGCGTTATCTCGGGCGCAAAATAGCCGAGGGATCTCGGTTGCATACTAGGGTTAGGAATTCTCACCACAAGGCCTGTTTTTACCGGTGTGTGTCGTGAAAATTATTTGCTTAAGCTTCTTTAAACATATGTATCCTGTTCGTCTGTAAAGTGTTGCCTCTTAGGCGCCGTTCTGTGAGCGACTGATGACTGACAATGGACACCCGCTGTCGGCAGGACTCGGAGCACTCCGACACGCTGCACTTCTGAGTGGTCGGTCGTCACGCCCGGCCCACCGTCGCGCTGTCCCGTGCCGTGCGCACAGCCTCAAGCCTCAGGCGCCAGCTGCATGCTCTTGTATCAACACTGTGATGTGAACCCGCGCTCGCGCGCGATGCGCTTCCCGGCGCCGCCCGGCCGCGCGACTGCGACCGTGGCGGCGGCGCCGGCAGCGCCAACCGAGTGCTGTGATGGACCTACGTGTAGTCTTTCGTTGGCGGCGCGGCGCGTGGCGCCAGCGCTGTGGCCGCCGTCGGCGTGGACAGCCCGGCGGGCCCTGCCGGCCCAACATTTTAGCCGTAATGTGCGCGGTGCGGGTATGGTCGGCCGCTTTCGTGGCGGCTGGTGCGTCGCCTCGAGTGTGTGTTGCCACCGTGTGCTCAGCTCCAACTCCCGGCACTGATCACGCCCCCGGGATCTTTATATTCTCTGTGCAATGTGCGGGCCGCGCCTTCAGTACTAGACGCATTGGCCGTTTTGTACCTACGTATATTTTGTATGTACCGTGATGTGTATCGTTATGCATGTGTGCATATTGTCATGTATATTTGCAATGGCACTGTTTCCCGCTCGTAAAAGCTAGGCAGACGCCGCATTTATGCAATAAAGAATAAAACTCGCTCCTTGTGTTTGCTTGCTGGTGCCGAGAGAGCGGAAACGTGAAAACTGCTGCGGTCGGAGGCCACGACATGAATTTCCGATGGGGCACAATTAGTCGTTATTCATTCCCGACATATCGCGCTGTACCACGGTGAAGATCGTGACCATGATGTATTCACCAACTCAGGCAAATGAGGTATTTGGCGTCTCCTGCGTCTCGTCCTGGCAGGATGCCGGTCCGGCCACAGCGAAGAATCGAGCCCCCTATCACCGACATAACGGACGCTCAGCTGAACCACTGAACTGTCGACGGCCGTCACACCACGGTCGAGCGAGACATCGCAACATCGATTTAGGTTATATCGCAAATATTGTCACTTTTGTGTACTAATTATAAGTGTCACGTGCTTTAGAACTTCCACGATGAAGAACTGATATCTTGCTGTACAAATAATATCGAATTTATGCTTCCACAATCTAACTTCCGATATTGATACTCCGAAAAATATAAGGCTGACAAGGTTTTCCAATTTATAATTCTTTAAAAATAGACAAATCCTGAGCCATAAATTGGCTATATTATACAGCGGCTTTGGGGATTAACGGGCTGGTAGCAAAAATATGTTTGCAATAGTCGCTCCACTGTCCGCCGCCACATTCCGGGGCATCGTAGCCATTCTAGAAGTTCATCGCGCCGGGACGGACGCATTTCCCTGAATTGAGTCTGCCATCGGCTGACACCTTCAGGGAGAAGAACAATTAATAGTTCGTATTGCTCGGCGTAGATGGCGGCACAATCGAAACGCCTGGAGCGCGGCTGGAAGGTGAACAGGAATGGCCGGTGCGTTTTCACTCGGCCACTGCTGCTGTCGCGCGTCGCTGCTGGACAGCTGGCGGTCAAGCCAGCGCGGTCACTCCCGTGTATGTGATAGACGCACCTGTGGCGCGCGTGCGTGCGGTGTGTGGGTACATGCCGGCGGACTGATATGCCTAGTCTAGCCGCCGTCTCCGTGTGGCTGCTGCTCTGTCTCGGTGAGTGCGCCGGCCGCCCGGCGGTCGCGGCCGTCCGTCGATGGTGCCTGGCACCTGTGGGACGGGCCATACGTGAAACTGGCGCGGCCTCGCCATGGCCGTCTGACGGGCGGGGCCGCCCTTCCCAACGGTCACCGCGGCCCCTCGTGCTACCGACCTTGGTATGGCACAGTGGACGGTGTGCTCTCTCCACCTATATATGGGTCAGTCGCCAGCAACTGTCCGGGCGCCAGTCGCCTGTCGACGGCAATTTATCAGCTGTCTCATGGCGCTGCCCTGTAGATGTGTGGAGGTGTAGGGACGTTCCCAGGTGGGAGGCAAGAGTTATTTGCATGTTATAGTTGTAGTCAGTTATTTGCACGTGACTCTATAAACCTACTGCTAAATTGCCCAAGCGTGGATGAGGTGGCTTGTTCCTCTACCGTTCTGTCCCAACGCATATGATTGCCGGTGATGTCGGTATAAGAGAAAACGATGTGTGGATGGCTCGCGATCGCGTCAATTAAAGACTAGTGTAATAAAAACCGGTACATACACATACACACACACATACACACACACACACACACACACACACACACACACACACACACACAGAGAGAGAGAGAGAGAATATATATATATATATATATATATATATATATATATATATATATATATATATATATATATATATATATATATATATATATATGCCGACGCCTTGTGTGCCCTTGCGAGCCCCTCAAGGCGTCGGTGCAAGTGCCATTACGGACCCCCTAAGTTGACGTGAGTGTTTCCCGGATCGACGAAAAGGACTCCGGGCTGACGTAAAGGGTCCAGGGCCGATGCAGAAGGTGATGCTCAAGGACCAGAGTCAACGAGCGGTGTCCTCAGGAAGATGTGGAGGGCCCTTGGCTGGGCCAACGTGAAGGGCTTCTAGATCGACGGAGGTGGTCCCGGATAGTTGGGCGGGCCCCTGCCTAACAGAGAGGGCCCCGAGTCTATGTGAAGGGCACCTGAGGTGTCGCAGATCCATAGTCGAAGAAAGGGCCCTTGAACTAGTGGCGTTGCCAAGGGTGCGAAGGTGGCAGTTGCCTCCCACAACACCCCACCCCACCCCCGCAGGGCTGGAGTGGGTCCTCCAGGCGACAGCCTTGAGGGGCCCGCACAGGCCCCTGAAAGCGTCAATGCAGGGGGCCCGCAAGAGTCTCCTCGGCCGACATAAAGGGCCCCTGGGCTGAAGAAATGGAAGCTGGGCTGACGGAAAGGGTGCCGGGCCAATGAAGAAAACCCCGAGTCAACGGAGAATGCCCACAGTAGGATGTTGAGGGCCCTTGACTTAATTAACGTGAAGGGCTGCTATTTCGACGGAGTGGTTCCGGTTCGTTGGAAGGGCTCCCAGGTTAACGAAGATGGGCCCCTAGCCTGATGCCATTTCTTCAGTGCAAGCCGAAGAAAGGACTCCTGACCTGATGGAGAGGGCCAAAGCGTTTGAAAACGGGCCTGCGGCTTTCCGGGAGAGGCCCAGAGTCGTCAAAGAGGGCCCTGAGACGAAGAAGGGGCCCTAGTTGCCGAAGAGGACCTCGAACCATCAGAAAGGGCCCTTCGGCCGACGACCGGAACTGCACAAATGGCCCTTGTGCAATAGAGGAGGCCCAAGCTTCGGAAAGAGGAGCCTTCGGCCGGACTAAGTGCGCTGAGCCATGACAGAGGGTTCCTGGGTCGACGGAGTGGGTCCTGGGCTGGCTGTGCCGGCCACTGGGTCGGCTGTAACCCACGCCCAGAACTGACGGCGGGACTCAATCTGATAAATAAGCCCCCGAGCTGCAGGGACTATCCGGGCCGAAGCGTATGGTTCCCGGTGCTACGTAAAGGGCCTCTAAAGCAATTGAGGGGCCTGACATGTTAAATAGCATTGGTATTTTCAATGAGTAATGGGCGCCCACTCCCTTGACGAGTCCGATGGCCCATCCATGCGACTGCTCGGAGGGACAAAATATAACAGAGGAAAATCAAAGTACGCATTACAGCTTGTGTGGAAATAGTCCTAAAGGTTTCCAACATGAACACTTCCAACAAGAGGGCTGGCAATGGCCGTAAAGACCAGATGGACTCACCCGACAGCTGGAATGCCCATGCCGACTGGAAAGAGAAACCTCAGCTGGAATGGGCCCTTGCAGCTGATGAATAAACAAGGCGCCTACGTGGTAGAGAGGGCTGGAATGTTATTTGGGTTTGAAAGAATACTTGAGGGATAAACGGGACACATTGGAACCCAAGAGGACTAATGAGGGCCCATCTCAAAGTCGGAAACTCACGAAATGAGAGCTAGTCGGGGCTATTAATGATTGCGATGGACCCCTAAGAGCATGGCAGAACCCTGAGGGATGCAGAGGATCTTTGAGAGTCAGAGAGAACTGGACTGGCACTCTGCTGATGAGAGCGGCTTCTAATGGATGAACTTAGTCCCCTGAGAGATGAAAAATTACGTGATGACTGGCAATTATTGTCAATCATGTCCACCCTCAAAGCTAGAATGTTCTTGAAACCGCAAGAGCTGTCGATACCGGGGAAGGGTTCTAGTAGCTTGACCTGGCCCTTGAGGTCAATCCGAGCCCCCTTTGAGAGTTAGGTGGAGCCCATTAGGTTAACGATGGTTGTGAGGAATACCGTGGGCCTGCGTCAGAGCTGGACAGCCTTTGAAGCTAGAAAGACTGAAGAACTGGGAAGGGCCCATAGCAACTGGAGAAAAACTAGAACTGGAACAACTGGAACAAGTCTCCGGCGATTGCAAATGGTCAGTGGGCGCTACAGAGGGCTGGGCTGAAGTGTTCATGAGGCTTGGAAGGGATCCCAATAAGAAGAGCATGACCTCTGAGATCTAGAGAGAGTTCCTAAGGGCTGGCAACGGCTGTGGGGAATAGTGAGAGCGGATTCAAAGTTGGAATGCCCTTGATAGCCCAAAGAGCTGTCGAAGGCTGGGGAGGGCACCTGAGAAATAGAGCGGACCGGCCTGTGGTGCTCCTCTGGCTTGGGAGGATGACCCGTGGATGACCAGAGCCACCTAATAGTTAAGGAAGGTTAATTTCAACAGCTTGACGTCTGACTAAGCGAAACAAAATAACAACATACATTTTTGTATGTCGACACAATACGTTATTTGAAATCGAAGTGATTGCGATGAATAAATGCAAGTTATGTTAGGAAGATGCAATGCAGCGAAAGGTCACCGGTTAATTTATGTTACTAGACACTGGGAAATATACTAAAATGGTAGCATCGAAATGTTATGCATAAGCGTTAAAAGCTGCGTTCAAGACCGCGGCGCTGCAATGCATTCAAAGGAAACTATGAAAAATAATGGATTTGATATAGATTTCCGAGATCCATTAAGTACATTCTCAGCTAGAATATAGCAGGGACTGGTGACAGGGATAAGACATAATATAGCAGGTACTGGTCACATAGATTGGACAGTTAAAATACAGCAGGTACTGGCCACAGGGATAAGACAGTTATATTTTATCAGGGACTAGTGACGTGCTTGTGAGCATGTGAGACATTGTTGAAGACTCGTAGATCCCCGGCTAATTTGCATTGGCTTGCTATTTTCCATGGGCTATACGGCCCTATTCGATCTACGTGCATCTCAGCAACGCGTTTGATCAGTGTGAATAGTTATTCTCAATTGGCCAATGCTGACTCCTGCATAATGTGCAGACAGGCAGATTATTGACTGTCAAAGGTGCCCGAAGACGTGAGGCACAATCCAAGGCGAGACCAACGGTAAATACCCAAAGGTAAATACCTAATGCCAAAGCACAAACCCAAATACCCGTGATCTCCAGTGATGAAGACCTCAAAGAGACGCCAGCTGGTTAGCTTGATATCAACTAGCATTTAGTACTTATTTCTATCGGACTCATATTGTACACGTGTCACGATGCCTGCTAACCGCTAAATGTGCCCGAGGTGTCCGCACCTGGATATGTATTAATCGTGCAGAGATGGATGTAGCTGAAAATGCGGTAGGTAGGATGACGATTACAACGTTTTTAGAATGCTCCATGAACTATACCATTTTGCTTGGGAAGATATACTTAAATTGGCTTAGAATCCTCCCCGCCGCAGAATCGTAAATACGGGCGGGTTTACAGACTGCCGAATTTTAATATTTAGAACGTCAGTGCCGTTGGATGGCTGTTTCACTGGAAACATCACGCTTTCGTGTGTGTCTGTGTGGCGCTTGTGATGAGAGGGGACTATGTGGTGATTGGTGAGCTTCTCTCTCATTGTGGCCTGTGATGTTGAAATAGCCGGCGGTGACTAGGCGCCTGTTGCACCGTGAATCACTTGCGATTGGAGGGGACTATGTAGTGATCGGTGACCTTTTTTCCCATTGTCACCTGTGGTCTTGGAATAACCGGCGGTGTCCGGGCGCCTGTTGCAGCGGCTGTGGCCTCTGGTCAGGAGGACGAGGACGCCTACTTCGGCAAGTACCTCAACAAGCTCAACTCGCGGCATCACCAAGTGTCCGGTGAAGTGTACGCGGTCGACGAGCACACCATCCTCATCAAGGTCAGCATTGCGGCGAGATGTTCGCACACATCACGCTAGTGAAAACTGGCGGTAAAATGCTAGTTTTAATTTCCTCCATGTTATCTTGCAGAAAGCTGATCGGCAACTCTAAACCTCCGTCTACAGGAGACCCACCCCCACCAACGTCTACCTGCGGCAAGAATCAAACCACTCCCAAAGAAGTGAAGCAAGGTGCTGTGCGTTGTCTCACTGAAAGGGTCGTAAAAGATATGCGACGAGAACAGCATCAAGTCTGCATTGTCCACTCCCCACAAGATCGTGGCTGCTAACGGCCACAGAAAAAAAAACGCTACGTCCGCTGCGCGAAAATGCAGAGATTGAAAAAGAAAACGGAACGGAAGCTCAGATACGCTTCAGTTCCTTATCACCCAGGCATTGAAGATGGCCTGGAACGCCGCCTAAGACCCCTGGGACTTGTCATCGCCCATGCGTCCTGACAATCCTTGAAAAGCAAGCTGTACTGACGTCTCAAAGACTGAAGAGATCGGATCAGAGCTTCTGGACCATCTACCGCTCAGCATGCGAGTGCAAGGTAACCTAGCGAGGGTGGTCGGCCGCTGAACAAACGCCTGAAGGAGCACCGGAACTCTCTCTCCGAGGCCCAACCGGAAAAGTTCGCAGCCGCTGAACACGAGTACTCGGCACGATATACTCTTGAACGACGTGGACATTCCGGGACGGGAAAGACAGTTTAGGAGAATGTAGCTGCTGGAATCATATCATATTAGAAAATCGCGACCGGCCCTGAATCGGTATGGAGGCTCAGAATGGTCGACCATCTGGAGAGTGGCTGACATTAACTGGCATCAATCTTGGGAGGGGTGGAGAAAATTGAGGAAGTTTCAATTGTGATGGTTTTTTATGTCTTCATATATTTGTTTTTGCTGGCAACGTGAAAATACCAATTGTGATGTTTTAAATTATCCTTGTCATTTTTTCCTCCGTCGCAGTGCCGATTTCTCACTGCTCCTGTCTCGTGTTCGAAATGTTTACAACCTTATTAATTGTCTTCTCTTTCAATATTCATCTGACGGTGAAGCCGCTAGGAGCTCCGAAGCTGATGAGCTGTTTCAAAATAGGTCATCCCAGATCACGTTTATTATCAAGATATTTTGTTTTTGTTTCTATTTCTTATCAATCAACCCATTTGCATCATCGATCGTATTATGTAGATGGACAGAAGACGAAGATATCACTGCAACTAACTGTATCAGAACATAACTATGTTGCACAGTTACACTGTTCACCGCATAAATTAGATAACTCTGCTACGGTACTGTCATCTCAGCATTCAGCGTTCGTTTCCAAAGGTATGCTTCTCCTTTTAGATATGCTTTTTAAGGTTAACACGCGCCCTGGAGGGGGGGGGGGTGAAATCCGCGCACCCCTCCGGTTTTTCGCAGATAACTCCAGATTTTACCGGCCGATATACGCCATTGTTTGTGCACGTACTGATAAATGAACGGTGCGTTGTTTAAAGTAAGAACATGAAAATCGAAATGAAATGAAAAATGAAAATCGACCAAAACATTTTCGAGTTAGGGGCCGTTAAACTAAAAACAATTCGCAGCGCCCGACCACGAAAATCGGCGCTGATGCGCTTCCCTTATATTGACAAAAGGGAAGCGTTCTTGACAACACTAGCGGCTTGTTTGATGCACACTGTTATGCTGCATAATTTAAAAGTCATGTTAGGTCGCCGAGGTCAAGTCAGGTCAATTTCATGACAGGCTAATGGAGCCAAACTTTGTCAACTGGAATGTGTCATAAATGCAAATGACTGTCATGCGATTGATGTCACTTTGCATGTTACTTCCTACACATCCGGAAATCTACTGTTTGTCATTGTGTGCCTAAGCGTTTCCATACTTTATTCATGTATTTCACTCCTTTTCTCGAGAAGCCGATTGTGCCGAGCCACCCAACGGAGCAGTCTGGTTGGGAGCCCCGTTCCGGTAACTGGAGCAGGTAATGACCTAATAAAGTGCTCCTATATAGGCGACCTGAGGTCAAATGGCGGATCTTGCATCTGCATTGCATCATTAGTAATGTCCAAAACATCATGAATACCAATTTTTGAGCATTTAAACACAATCACAGCGATCCATCACAATGACAGGCCAAGCCACGCAAAACCAGGAAATTTTGCCATTTTGACCTCATTTGACCTTGAAGATATTGACCTAAGGTCATGAACTTTCCACACAATAGAGTTAACTATCGTGCCCATCCACCCTGCGAATTTCGTTGCTCTAGCCTTCACGGGACCCGAGATCTTAGGGGGGCGGAATCCACTCCCCTTCAGCGCGCGCTATTTTCAGAGGCCCGCCAGGGCGCGTTATTTTCAGAGGCCCTCCAGGGCGCGTTTTAAGCTTCGTCCCGCAGTGACTGGTGGTTCAAAGGCCATCTAGAATCCTTGTCAGATAGCTTTTGCTGCACTTACGCAGCTAATTGACTTTTCATTAGTTACGTCTTAATCTATTTCGCACTCAATATTTTTGCAGTTCCACGTGGATGTTTTCATCCTCACATGACCTCTTCGTCAAGGTCATGCCAGTCTGTTTGTAAATAGCAAAAAGCGTAACAAATTAATTTACCGCAATGTATAATGTCCTGAATATGAGGCCTCGGCAAGCGGTCACTCGAGCCACTCCAAATTTCTGAAAGTATGCTGAGAACTACGGGCATAGAAGAGACATAAAAGTATGGGAGCTATTTTCAGGGAGGAGCATTTTTAGAGGGGCCACTTGAGTGCGCCTCAGTGGGCGCCTTTCGTGCTCAGAGGGCATATTCGGCGGATAATTTGACGGGGTCCTGATAATAAGTCCTCGAACGCCTGATAATAAGTCCTCGAACGCCTGATAATAAGTCCTCGAACGCCTGATAAGTCCGCGGGTGCACCGCCGGACAGTGGGGAGACTAACCCCCTCCCCCCGTTAACTACGGGGCTGGGAACAGTATTTTCAGAGTAGCACCTGGAATAATATTCCATGTCAAACTAAGCTAAGTATGGAAATACAGCGTATGAACTATTTGGTTGCACAGGGTACTACCCATCCCCAACTTTGGACGAGCTTAGCATTGGCCCTGAGTGCACTGCATATAAATAATTTATTTAGCAATGATTCTTCCTGACCCCCAACCTTGGGGCAGTGCTTAGGCCTCTGGGCAGCAATACATTTGTTTCACTTCAAAGTGTCATGCTACCAGGCGATGTCAATTGGTTTAGTTCAGTTATTAGTTTGAATCACCAAAGGTACGTGCAGTATCCAATTACAGATGAAGTCGAGCATTAAAAGACGAACTTACTGATTGTCACACACCCACATTTGCATGTGCACTACGCAAAAACGAATCCAAAGGATGTGGTGTATTTCCATCGGATATGAACGCCCATGGCCCCAGACGATTGCCAGTCTCAGCAAAGTCCGACCCAAGACCCCCTCGTGTATGGCTGCTGTCTTCGAGTACTCACCTGAGCGCGAGCCTGCGGAACATCACACATGCACAGGCATGTCCGATCATGCATTGGCAGCTTTCGGCAGCTGGGCAGTTGCCGAAGAGGAGTTGCGCAGGGTAGGAAAGCCAATTGAAGAGCTGTTTTTGGTCGATGCAACGCGCATGAAAAGGGTTTGCAGGAAAGCAAGATTATTGTGCTTGTCTCAGTGGAATGTATAGGTGGAGTGCTTCCAGGAGAGCTGAGCGATCGAGTCTCACCCCAGCTACTAAATTGTGAATATATATCAGGACATACACATGCTCCTAATGTGTGACCTACTTTTACCTCCCCAAGGTCAGATGCACAGTTCCAATGCGTTATTGCCAATGCATTTTCCACTTGAGTGTAGTCGTAGCGTGCTCAGTTCCAGATGTATGTGAATAGGAAGACTCATCGTTTACGCTTGTGGTTTGGTTTGATGCAGCCCAACCCGTGAGCTGTCGACTGCGCCACTGGCTTTAAAAAATGTTTTCACCTAGTCTTTCAGGAGGCATCGAATGGCATTGCATCGTTATTTGTAGCACGCATAATTCGTGGCATAGGCAGCATGGGAAGCTTCCAACAGAGCCAAGGTGAAAAACGCTCCTGTGGGCAGTACCTGTTTTAAACCAAAACTACCGAGGCGGTAATGCTTCGCCAGCAACCTACTGCCTCCTCCAATCAGGAAACGTTTCGGAGATTGTCACTGCTTTGAGGTTTCTGAGTGAAGAAAATAAAACAAATTTAGACATGTCGAATTCCAGGTCACTCAAGTGTAGATGCCCTGTTGAGGAGTGTAGAGAGGGGAGGGGCAATGCCCATTGGCGACTGCAGGAGCACCATCCGAGGAAACCAGACTTCGGATCAATCAGTAGTGCTAAAGCAGTGACGAATGGTCTCTGACTTGGGAGGGGAGGGAGCATGATCATGACTGGAAAACGATGGCTCCCATACTAACATGGAGAGGAATTCTTGGTGCAGGTTCTTAGTAATCCGAATGGTACATTTGCAAAGTGGCACATTTGCATAGCACATATGCAAGGTAGGTGAATAGGCATGATGGAATCTAATCAGACTGTTGCTCCTAGGATACAAACTTGGGCATCACGTGATTATCTGTGTGGTATTGTTTCCTGGTGTTTGCTGGTAGGTGTAGCGGAAGCTCTATTGGGTGCGATTTATTTGGAACAGGCAATCCTTTCCACTGCGGGGGAAACCTGGAACTGCGGGGGCAAATGTCCAATAGTTGGTAAGTTAGGATAGGTCCTGAAAGTAGGCTGAATGTTAAAGCAGACCATGCATGACCTGAGTTGGCTTCAATCATGGCAAAATGTTGTTCTACGGATTTGCACGGATGTCTTATCACTTGCTATGCTACCTAACCGATTATGCACCTATTTCTTTTGATTCATGCCTTGGCAAGGTTTTTGTCTGTATCGATGTCTTACTTCCTTTACTTCACGTTACAAGAAATTGCTTCAGTTGCCTTGAAGGCTGCTCATTGTCCTGCCTTGAGCAACTCCGCTACGTATTGTTCAATGTTCTTTTTAGCTTCAGAAACTGCGTTTTTATGTCAAAGACGTGCCCTTACGGCATCACTATTTTTGCTGGATGATATATTTTTATATTAATGCACTAGACGAAATCCTCCAAAGGGCCTCTTTCGAGTTCTTGAAAGAGACAGTGATCTGCGTTCGCGTCGCCAAGGTCGCACGGTCTGATTCACTGGCACGTGAGCTCCTTTGTTCCGCACCAGCCGGCGCCGCCGCCTACTGACCGGCGAAAGCCGGGGCCGGCAGCCCACAGGCGCACGTGACGCCGCTGCCGGCAGATGGCGCCGCTACCCGATGGCGCACACGGCTGAAGCAATCGGCTGCCGGCGATGAGTCACTGTGTCGAGAGGGGCCGGCATCCGAGACCGTTGACACGCCGGTCACGAGTCATTAGAGAGGGGAGGGACCGGCACCTCAGACGGTCAACATACCCGACACGTGTCAGAAGAGAGGAGAGGGGCCGGCACCCCAGACTGTTGACACACCCGACACGCGTCTGGAGGTTGGAATAGGTCATCGGCAATTAAGCCCGCGTCGGATATAATTTTCATCAGTGGTCTGCACGGACCGCAGCTGTACTTTTGTAGCTGGTACTGGACTGACTACATGCAAACACTTACTCACGTAGTTGAAATGTAAGTCATACGAATCACTGCGTGCAATAAATGAGCTTTTTGTTAGGAAAGATGTCTGCAATGGGACAAAATCGTGTGTGCCCTTTACGAGTGGTTTTGCCGCAGGAACAATTGCAAAGCATCCAGTAATTGCATCAGTGTATGGAGGAATATATTTGCAGTATCACAGGCAAGTGAAACCATTTTCTCAGAACCTTGAAGCTGAGGTGCAACTTCAGATATGCCGAGAATATTTCAGGTGATTTGACTTTTCGAACCTGTCTAATTTCCATGATCTGAGCTTCAATGAAAATATAATTTGAACTGCCACCAGCAAAGTTTAGCTTGATGAGCATTTCAGTAGACGATTTAATAGCCTGATCAGCTGGCTGAAGCATATGGGTTGGTTGGATTCTATTGTAAGCTTGACATCTATCATCCTTTGACGCCTGTCCTTTCACTGGAACAATATCTTCAGAGCGCCAGTCTTATAGGCGTTCAACACCATCCCTTGGATATTTAGCACGGCATGCATCGCCACAGCACCTCGCAGGGTGTGCCTTGGAGATAAGTGGACGTGCGCACAGGCTGAGCCGGCTAACCGGCGCCACTGTTGGCAGGACTTCTCCTATGACGGCGATGGCACCGACACGTTCTTCTGGGCCGGCACCAACAATCGACCCGGCCCCATAGGATTCATCGTGCCGGACGAACATGGCAGGTAAGCGTGCTCCGCAGGCATCGTGGCGCGATGCCAGCGGACGGCCGCAGTCGGCTGCACACGCTCATGAGCACGACATGTGAGCGTGCTGTGCAGCCATCGTGCACGATGGCGGCAGGCAGTTCGGCTCTTGATCGTAAGGTCGCGGGTTCGAATCCCACGGCCGGTGGGGTTGCCGAGCTCATCCGGCACCAGCCGGCGTGAGAGGGTGGCGATGCCATGTGACACGGCAGTCGGATGCGTCGGAAAAGAGCCCAACTGGCGCCAGCTGGCGCTGATAGGCGTCATCTGCGGAGCGGGTGTACGCGACAGTGCGGGGTACAGGTACCGGGCGGCCGCCCCGTGTCGCCACACTGACCGCCGAGCTTTATTTCGCCTGACCAGGGCAACTGCCAATTACATTCCAATAATCAGATTTCGTGTTTTAGAGCGTGGAAAATTAGCCTAGCTTTGCTCCGACGTCCGCACAAGTTCGCATATCGCCGTGCGGCGATTAACACTCGCCCTGGAGGGCCTCTGAAACTTACGCACACTGGAGGGGGGCCGGATTCCCCCACCCCCTAGGATCTCGGCTCCCATTAAGGCTAGAGCAACTAAATTCGCAGGATGGATGGGCACGATAGTTAACTCTATTGTGTGACAATTTTCGTGACCGTAGGTCAATATCTTCAAGGTCAAATGAGGTCAAAATAACAAAGTTTTCTGGTTTTGTCTGTCTTGGCTTGTCATTGTTATGGTTTGCTGTGACTGTGCTTAAATGCTCCAAAATTGCCATTAATGATGCTTCGGACATTACTAATAATGCAATGCATATGCCAGATCCGCCATTTAACCTCAGGTCACCTATATAGGACCACTTTATCAGGTCATTACCTGCTCCAGTTACCGGAACCGGGCTGCCCACCTGACTGCTCCGTTGGGCGGCTCTCACAATCGGATTCGCAAAGAAAGGAGTGAAATACATGAATGAAGTATAGAAACGCTTAGGCACACAATAACAAACAGTAGATTTTCGGATGTGCAGGGAGTAACATGCAAAGTAGTATCAATCGCATGACAGTCATTTCCATTTATGACAACATTCCAGTTGACCAAGTTTGTTTCCATTACCCTGTCATGATGACCTCGGCGACCTAACATGACTTTTAAATTATATAGCATAACAATATGCATCAAACAAGTCGCTTAGTGTTGTCAAGAACACTTCCATTTTGCCAATATTGGGGAAGCGTATCAGCGCCGATTTCTCTGACCTGGCGTTGCGATTTTTTTAACTTTAACGGACCATAACATACAAACTGTTCGGCCGATTTTCATTTTTCTTGCGTTACCCAATGCGTTGATCATTTCTAAGCAGGTACGAAAAAAATGGCGTATATCTACCGGTACAATATGGAGTCGTGTACGGAAAATTGGAGGGGTGGGCGGATTTCGCCCTCCACCCCTCCAGGGCGTGTGCTAACCTGTCATGAACTTGATCTGACTTGACCTCGGTGACCTGATATGACTTTAAAACAATGTAGGATAACAATATACATCAAACAAGTCGCTAGTGTTGCCAAGAACACTTCCTTTTTGCCAATATGCGGGAAGCGCCTCAGCGCCGATATTTGTGGTCTGGCGCTGAGAAAATGTTTTGACTTTACCGACCCCTAACTCGAAACATTTTCGGTCGATTTTTGTTTTTAATTCTTTAAACAATGTGCCGTTCATTTCTAAGCAGGTACACAAACAATGGCGTATATCGGCCGGTGAAATCGGCAGTTATCTACGAAAACCCGGAGGGGTGGACGGATTTCGCCCCCCCCCCACTCCAGGGCGCGTATTAAAGTATCCTATTTTGTGTGGCTCTTCATATGATGGCCTTCACCTCTGTTGTTCCTTGCCATTTTTATTTTCCCTTCCACTGCCTTGTGTTTCCCATTATCGCGCCCTGCCATCTGCGTTTCAATGTACTTTGTCTTCTTTCATCTGCGTTGCCGTGCACCATGCCTTTCTTGCTCTTTGCCTTACCGCTTTCTGCCCTGTACTTTGCACCTGGCCTCTGCCTTGCCAAGCCCCATGTCCCCCTTGCGTGCCGTTTCCTCTAGCCTTATCCTCCAGCCAGATATGTCCCGGCCTTGCCGTATCCCACCAGCTGCACTGGCTTTCACTTTGTACTGCCATGACCCTTGACTCGCTAAGTTCTGCCCGGGTCCGTACCATGTTTTCCATATGATATCCTCTATATCACACTGGATCTCAAGTATGTTAATAATTGAGCTTTATGACATTTCTATGTTATTTTATATGCCACTTTATAGTGCTATTCTGATTTGCTTCTATCCGTTCCAACACCACTTCACCTCAGGCATCCCAAAATGTTCATCTCAGTACACGTTTTTCCCACCTCAGGTATTTTGTTCCGTCTGGGGCGAAGCCAACAAAAAACTCCAGAGAATAAAATAAATACAACATTTCAATGCGAGGATCGTGACTCGTGGACGGCGGTGGGTGTGGATTAGATCGGCGCTGGAGGCTCCGAGCTGACGGCGGGTCGAGCAAATGGTGCGCGGGCGGATCCTGTTAGAGTGTTTGTAGCTTTTCGCGCCGAAAGCGTCCTATGCGTCTTACGTTCACGCGGAGATCGGAGGTGCCATGTCGAGCTACCAGATCGACGGAGTCCGAGCGTCTGCACCTGTCGAGGTGTCGGCTCACGAGCACGTGGCGGAGCTTCCACTACCGCACGGAAGTCGAGTGGGACCGACTGCTTTCCGCGCCAATCGAGTCCACGTCCTTGGCCGCATTCACAGCTTCTGCGAACGAAGTCCAGAGAGTCCTGCACTGCTGTTACTGCGCGTAGCGCATTATTTTGCATTGCATTTGCCCCTGTGTGCACCTTCTTCGCGACTGTGGTGGTTCTTGTCGACATTGTATGGCATGCTCTTAGAACTTCGCATCGTATTTTAGGTGAGTTGATGTTGACGAAAAAAGCGCTGTGTGGATGTACGACCAACAAATACAAGCGGTATGGTATGGAATATCATCGTGAGTCCTTGTAAGCTCGCATTTGCCAGCTCTCATTGATTTCAAGGGAGTGGGTGTACTGCTTAATCACTGCAATAACAATGCACTGGAACGCAAGGTGCCGTGGTTCGATCGCTTCAGTATACATTGAGGTCGTCAGCTCGATCATTGCTAGGTTCTCCCAATAATTCCTCAAAATTCTCGACCATGCGCCATGACAGTGAATAGAAACAACAAGACAGTAACTTCTTCGTTACTTGGTGATGCCATCTCACCGCAATTCGTGGCAAGAGCAGCGCGTGAGGTAGCCAGCGTGCACCTTCAAGCGGGTTGGCCAGCGGGATCACCTTCTGGACCAGTTTGACTCAGATGGTGGTGGCAGCCGGCGCAGACCTCACAATATCCTGGAAAAAAATACTCAGTTCATACATTTTCGTCATCAAAAATGTGCCTATGATATGAGCGGTATTTATACCCCAATTTCTTCCAACTGCAAGCTGTATTTCTCCTCTATGCGTTCTTACACGCATGACGCGCCCCTCCCCAATTGATTTGCGTTTCCACACACATGATCACATCGCACTTCCCAGATCGTATTTACTAAACATAGAAGTGCTTTTATGATAGTCATAAAAATGCACTTAAAAACTCCATTGAACTGAGTTCTCGACTTACTAATTTCTGAATATCGCATAATTTGATGAGACTACTAATTTATTCAATATCGCAAAACTAATTTCTGAAACTGCGAACACTGTTTGAAAATGAGCATTGTGACCAAGGCAGTGGTTGAGAGGTTAGCATATCTTCTGACCTTTCCGCATGTTGTATCAAACTCGAGACTTGCAGTTCTGATAAAGCTGTAATTGAATCACAATGATTAGTTATAATTATTATTATGATGATCAGTGTAACAGTTGATAATTTCATGCATTTTCTGTCCTTCACCATTATATGCATAGTATCATAGGCTTATAGTTATTATAGCACTGCAATTGAATATCACGCATTGTTTGTGATTAATAGCATCTGAGACGCCTTGCCTACTTGATATTCTTTCCATTTTCTTCTATCGTTTTTGGTTTCCGAGATGTATCAGGCTCCCATGGTGTTAACGTGATTAAGGCTCCCATGGAATGAGAACTGAAGCAAATCATGAGAGAAAAAAAACTATTTCAATACACTGCTGACACACTTAACTTCGTTGTTTAGTTATTTGGACTTTACGGCGCTTCGACCAGAATCGCACACTGAAGTTCGATTTCTTTCCAAGGAATGTCACAATTATCTGAGCACACACTATGTTCTGAACACTAACTATAATCTGAGCACTCATGTAGTCTGAGCACTTACTATAGTCTAAGCAATCACTATAATCTTAACACTCACTGTAGTCTAAGCACCCACTATGTCTGAACACTCACCATAGTCCAAACATTTACCATATGTTGTTTGTTAGTCTGAGCACTCACTGAGGTTTCAGCACTCACTGTAGTTTGAGCAACTCTGAATACTCACTGTAGTCTGAGAAAGTCTGAATACTCACTGTAGTCTGAGCAGGTCTGAATACTCACTGTAGTTTGAGCACTAACTGTAGTGCCCGGCGTTAGGGGTTGTACCACTCCCGTGCTTCGTTTGAAATACCGCCTAACCGATTTTCGGGTGTTACCTTGTGAGGCAATGAAGTCACTGCGTTTCGGTGCGTTCTTGTGAGGTATTGCAGTTTTCGCCAAATGAAAGGAAACCATGCCACATCACGCCAGATAATGTGGCGATATGGCAATGCGGCCCAACGGACACCAGTAGTCCGATCCGGCTGAAGGCAGCAGACTGGTCCAGCTGAAGGCAGCAGGTCTGGCCCAGCTGATGACAGCAGTCTGGCCCAGCTGATGACAGCAGTCTGGCCCAGCTGATGACAGCAGTCTGGCCCAGCTGATGACAGCAGTCTGGTCCGGCTGATGACAGCAGTCTCATTCAGCTGAAGGCAAAGTTAAAGTCAAAGTCATGTATTGGGGTACTTCCACGTGGTGGCTGTTCTGCACCCAGACAATGTTGCGTAAGCACATCGGGTAGAGAAAATTACATCGTAAACATCTCAAGAACATACAGCGTATAAAGACTTGCACCGCTGTAGTAAAGCTAGCGACTCTGCGCCAAAGGACTTACGAATGTAGAGCGACTCGGTGCTTGCCTGGTGACGGGCGGTAGCCTATTCCAAGCGACCGCGGCGCGGTATGAAAAAGCTCGCTGGGTCTGGGTGAGTCGATATCTTGTGAGACGAAGCTCACCGACTGACCCGGCTCTGGTCTCCCTCTGCGATACTTGTGACCGCCAGGTAAACATTCTACGAATGGCTTCCGGGCGTTGCCCAATGCACACGGCTCTGTGCAACTGAATGCAATTATGCTCCCGAACCATCTCTGCAAACGTCAGCCATCCTAATTACACGAGTGCAGGGGACACGTGCTCGTTGAGGCGCACACCGGTGACTAGTCGTGCGGCAAAGTTGATGCATTTTTGCAAGCGGTGCAGGCGGCACTGGGCGGCTCCACCCCAGAGAGATAGGCAATAAAGTATGTAAAGAAAAACGTGGAGCTGGACTAAGAGCTTGAGGACATCCGTGGTGAGATGATGGCGAAATTTGTATAGAGATGCTATGGCGGCATTGCATTTGCGCACAACCATGGATATGTAAGGATCCCAACTAAGGCTCCTGGTCGAGGAGAACACCTAACACGTTACCGGTCGGACGTGGAGTTATGATCGAGTCTGAGAGAGTGCTCTGGAAGTTCACCTGCCTTTTTTAATGACACCTTGGTGCCAAAGAGGGTGAATTGAGTTTTGTCCTGGTTCATCCTGGGACTGTTGGACTGAAACCAATTTTGTAGACGAGATATGGACTTCTCGACGCGTGCCTTGAGGCTGGATAGGCCGGTGACGTTGGGTAGAGAATGAGCTAGGAGCTGGGTATCGTCGGCATAGGATATTAGGCGGCCATGAGGGAGGAAAGAGGGCAGGTCGTTAATGAAGATGAGAAAGAGGATTGGCCCGATGATGGAGCCTTGTGCCACGCCATGAGTCAGGGGAAGGATGGAAGAGCCTCCGTTCACCGTCTCTTTCCGGTCGCCGAGGTAACTGCGGAACCATTCAATCGACTGCGCGCCATACCAGCCGAGCTTGGTCAGGAGGACACCATGATCGACGCTGTCGAAGGCTTTGCTGAGGTCTATCGTGATTAGCGACGCGACGTGGCCCTTGTCTACCATCTGTTGCATCCATCCGACGGCATCAAGCATGGCGTCCTCCGTACAGTGGTTTGGTCGGTAGGCGTACTGTAAAGGCGAGAGTGCATGATTGTCATGCAGGTACGACACCAATTGCATGGAGACGACCTTTTCCGTGATTTTGGAGAGTACAGACAGAATCGAGATTGGTCTAAAATTGCTAAGATCAGAGTGATCGCCTGACTTAAAGATTGGTGTGACACGGGCGACTTTCCATGCAGTGGGGAAGGTCTGCGTGGTAATGGAACAGTTGATGAGATGGAGCAGATGTGGACCGATGACAGCGAAACACTTTTTGATTGCGTGGAGAGGGACTCCGTCGACTCCGACTGCCCTGGTTGAAGTCATTCGCCCTATCGCATTTGAGAGCTCAGGTGCAGCGTCAGCGTCAGAGTGGCAGGGTGCAGCGTCAGCGCCGACGCGCACACTCTGAGTGGTCGGGAACCATACTTGGGCTTACCGTCGCGCACCACCTCCGCCGCTATGCATGCGCCCACCTCTGCGAAGTGCGAATTGAACTTGTCTGCCCGAGCTAGAACATCATCAACACTATCGGCGGGTCCCTCTGTCGGTCGGAATGCAAACTCTTTGATACGGCGCCAAAACTCCCGTGGGTCGGTCAGCAGGCCACCACACAGGAACTCACGGCGGGCTCGGATAAGTTCACTTTTCAGGCGGTTTCGGCTCTGTTCATAAGTTTGTCGTGCTTACGGTATTCTGGAGGTCTCCCCACTCTCTTCTCGCTGCGTCACGCTCCACCATGGCTGATGTGAGCTCGGCGTTATTTCTGAGCCACGGACAGTGCGGATGACGCTGTGTCACGGTGATGAGCGGGCAGTGCTCATCTATTGCCGCGTTCCATACCATCATGAGGGCCGCCAGCTTCCCATCACCGTAGGCTCAGACAGAGAGCATTCCAGTCCACGCGTCTCCACGGCCTGGAGGTGACGGCGGCGGAGCGCGTTGGGCGCTGTCTGCGGATCTGGGCGTTGATGAAAATGGGCTGGTGATCTGCTATTGGATCCGGGAGTACAATTGCGGGTGTGGAGAGGTCTGTGATGTTCATTATGATGAGGTTTCAGTAGCGTGGGTGTAGGGAGGAGGTGAGTTGGCTGCATCACCAGCTGTTTGAGGCTTAGGTCGTTCAAGATGTTTTTCAAGCTGCTGGCGTTGGAGTTATCCGCATCCATATTGATGTTTATATCCCCCAATGTCACAACTGGCTTGTTTGTGGAGACCGCCGCCTGGAATTGCTGCTCTATGAGCCCCAACCCTCTGGTGACGGGTGCGCTGGGTGGCCGGTAGATAGCGCCGACGATCGCAGTTCGCCGGCCGGCACCCGTCACTGAGAGCCAGAGCGACTGCAGAGTCGGCGCCGCCAGTGTCCAGTCTCGTGACGTGACAGCAGTCTCATCCAGCTGAAGGCAGCAGTCTGGTCCAGATGGATGCAGTACTCCAGCCCTGCTGTAGTTTGGCTCTGCTGACGACAGCAGTCTGGTCCAAGCTGAAGACATCAGTCTGGTCCAGCTGATGGCAGCAGTCTGGCCCAGCTGAATGACAGCAGTCTGGCCCGGCTGATGACGGCAGTCTGGCCCAGCTGATGACAGCAGTCTGGCCCAGCTGAGGACAGTAGTCTGGTCCGGCTGATGGCAGCAGTCTGGTCCAGATGATGACAGCAGTCTGGTCCGGCTGATGACAGCGGTCTGGTCCAGCTGATGACAGCAGTCTGGTCCGGCTGAGGACAGTAATCTGATACGGTTGAAGGCAGCTGCCTGGTCACGGTTGACGGGCAAACAAAAGCATGATAAAAAGAGTCGACAGACAATCGTCAAGTTAAGCTGAAACCTGACGAACAGTAATGTCATAGCTACAACGTCGATAACTCGCATTGCAAAGCCGTTTGCCAATTGTGACTAATATGTGGGTGAATTCTGTTTTGAGTAGTTTAGGTTTGGACACTTTCTCCATAACACCACCATCTCACTATATGTTTCGGTAGTGTTTTGGATTAATGCTTGCAAAGGGGCTTTGACGTAGCTACATTTCGGGAATGTTACCGGACAACTGTTGCGAGTATGCGAATATTGCACTTGACTTGGTTGGTTTCCGCACTGTTATTGCACCTGGCTTGACCTATTTTGAATGAGGTCATTGTGCAGCTGACTGTGAGGTTAATGCAAGTTTATTGTGCAATTTTCATGCGAATTATCATTGTACATGCGATTATCTCGGCATGTTTAAATGTCACAGTATGTTGAAATGCAAACTCAGCATGTTGAAATGTCACAGCATGGTAGCGAGGCATGACATGTTAACAAGGTATGCCGCACAAAATCCTGTCGATTATCTTCATATGTCTTCCTGCAAGCTGTCTTCTCCGCGGTGGACGTAAAGTTCTCCGATGCACCGGCATGCAAAAACGTAGAAATTGTAAGCCACGAAACATTTCCAGTTCAAACCGTGCGCCACTTCTGAGCCAGTTTCTGGCAGACAGCAGCGTTAGGACATGCGTCTTAAGCAGCCATTGGCCGGGAAACGGCCATCGGCCCGCACTTGTTCCCGTCGCCACAATGGTGGCACCGCCACGGGGCTTCAGTCTGTGTATGGGAGTTGATGCGTGTGTCGCGTGCATTGGTAGACCATGCCGATCGCAGCCGGTACTGTTATGCGGTTTTTCATTTGCCAGGCTTGGCTCCGGCTTTTCATGGCATATGGCACATGTGACAGCGTTCACACGAAAAGTACATATCAAATCGTGTTTTATTCGGCACGCTAAACACTCGCTTGTGCAAGATATGTGCATGGTAAGGACATTGGCAAGCGTCGGCTGTGGTGCGAGGTGCATGGTAAGGACACTGGCAAGCGTCGGCTGCGGTGCGAGGTGCATGGTAAGGACACTGGCAAGCGTCGGCTGGTGGGTGCATGTAAGGACATTGGCAAGCGTCGGCTGCGGTGCGAGGTGCACGGTAAGAACACTGGCAAGCGTCGGCTGTGGTGCGAGGTGCACGGTAAGAACACTGGCAAGCGTCGGCTGTGGTGCGAGGTGCACGGTAAGAACACTGGCAAGCGTCGGCTGTGGTGCGAGGTGCACGGTAAGAACACTGGCAAGCGTCGGCTGCGGTGCGAGGTGCACGGTAAGGACACTGGCAAGCGTCGGCTGTGGTGCGAGGTGCACGGTAAGGACACTGGCAAGCGTCGGCTGCAGTGCGAGGTGCATGGTAAGGACACTGGCAAGCGTCGGCTGCGGTGCGAGGTGCACGGTAAGAACACTGGCAAGCGTCGGCTGTGGTGCGAGGTGCATGGTAAGGACACTGGCAAGCGTCGGCTGTGGTGCGAGGTGCATGGTAAGGACACTGGCAAGCGTCGGCTGTGGTGCGAGGTGCATGGTAAGGACACTGGCAAGCGTCGGCTGCGGTGCGAGGTGCATGGTAAGAACACTAGCAAGCGTCTGCTGCAGTGCGAGGTGCACGGTAAGGACACTGGCAAGCGCCAACCCAATGACGACGCATCTGTTGTCATTTTGAGCTGATTAGGAGCGAAAGTGAGGTCCCAGCAAGTCTGCTGCCGTGTTACACGAGACGTATGTGTGTCGCCGATGTCCACCTGAGCGAGCCAGGCTCGGCTCGGCACGAACGGCACGCTTTTTAAAACATAGTGGCCTCCTTTGACAGCATTGCGCGCTCTGCCTTCTTCCCCCAGAGTCAGATGTGATTTAGTTAGAACTTTGCAAATTTGTATCCCAACCTTCTTAACACAGTAGCAATCATCTTTGTTCGAAGGAAGAGTTTGGGCCGACGGTGGTTACTCCACCCATGGGAAACTTTCAGCAGCATTTTACGCTGTGGGTTCTAACACTTTAAGTTTTAATTTTCTCACTCAGTGTCAGACTTCTCATTTAGAGTTTTCACAGATTACGTCGCAATATCCAACGTAAAGAACTCCCAAACTTGAAAAAAAGGAGTTCACGCGACATTCCCTCGCGCGGGTAGCTTTCCGTGTACCTCGCACCGTGACCGACGCTTGTCAATGTTATTACCATGCACCTCACACAGCAGCCGGCGCTTGCCAATGTTATTACCATGCACCCCACACAGCAGCCGACGCTTGCCAGTGTTATTACCATGCACCTCACACAGCAGCCGACGCTTGTCAATGTTATTACCATGCACCTCACACAGCAGTCGACGCTTGCCAATGTTATTACCATGCACCTCACACAGCAGCCGACGCTTGCCAATGTTATTACCATGCACCTCACACAGCAGCCGACGCTTGCCATGTGTTCCTGGTGCGACATATATAAAGTGCTTCTCTGCAGTCCGATATCTGGAGCTCAGTACCAGGGCGGGATGTAACTTTTATATTTCTTCCTTCATTAATGTAATATGGTGAATTTGTCATCCGATATCTCCTTAGCTGGGTGCACGGTTGGAGCTACGGGACTACTGATATATTCAGGAATACGCCCATGACTAATGTATACGGATACCTGAGTGCATGGCACTTTTAGCACGTGCCCTTGCTTGTCCAACGCACCTATAGGTGTCTTATAAGTTATGCTGGTACGATTCAAGTTTGTTTATTGCACAATATTGCCCGGAAATTTCCATGTAAAGTGGCGAATCTATTTCTACGGATATTTGTATGTTGTTCACATGACATTTGTATTATACTTTTTATGAAATACGCATTATCGTTGATGCGTCGATAATCTATAAGTTTTACAAAAAGTAGCAATGAGATGCTATAGACTGAAACAAAGGGTCGTTAGTCAATTTGAAGCATGATAGGTTAATACGAGGCGAACAGTGCACTGTTTTTTCTCGGAGGCAATGCATTTGCTCCAAAAGCATGAACACATCTAAACTGATACCGTTGCTGGCACGGGTTACCTAAGTGCTGAAGCTCAGTATCCACAGGCATCAATATCAGTCGCATGTCGCAGCTCAACGATCATCCCACAATCGACGGAAGTTACCGAGTCAACCCTCGACCAATCGGCGTGGTAAGTCGGCCAAGCAGTCGAATGCGTCGAAAAAGAGCCAAAGGGAATAAGAATGATTATTGGTAGTGAAGTCGTTGTATTGAGAGCGAACTTGGTAATAACGAACCAATCATCTAGGCAGTAATATAGGAATCAAGCATGGCCCTGTGGTTGTCATGAGCTTCAAAATGATCGGCCCGCCCATCCTGTTCAAAAGTGAACACTCATTGTCATGTATGCTGATAACACAGAGCTTTGCATTCCGGAAATCTAAATAAAGTGGTAAACCTTTGAAGTCGGGAATACAGCACAATGTACGCAGATGTAGCCGAAAACAGAATGAAACCCCTCACACGAACAGCACTTGCCGTAATTAAACATAAACAACAGCAATCCAACGTCGAAGCTAAAGTGAACTTTGAGAGATCAGACATCATACCTCGGGTAGCATGCAAAGTCTTAACATTATTTTGAATAAATGACCGTCGTAAATGCTCAAATTTAGTCGTACATACTTTTTCTCATTTTTCATGTTTATTCGTACAGGGCATCACCTGCACAGATTGTATCCCCTGTGGATAAAGTGGGCCTAGTAAGGTCGGCAGATGAGTTTTACTGCGAGTCAGCACCATACAGGGGACGGTAAGCTGTGAGTGCCGGTAGCACATTACGCCAGCTGTCGTCACCACGTCAACTCTCTCCCAACCGCCCCAAATGGCTAACTGTGTCAGCACGTGACGTCACTGTTCATTGCGTCACTCCAGTAGCCGTCGTCACGGGCTGGCACCCTCCCTCCACGGTGATCCGATGTTTTCCCTTAGTCCCCAACGCCGGCAGTCAACTTGAACCACCACGCGGGGGACGAGCAGTCTAGGGGCGATTACCCGCCTGGCAATCGAAGGACTATATGTTTGTGTCCCACCTGTTGCTACTCTTTGCCCGCGTCAGATCGGCATAATGTATTCGCGACGCGATATGGCCCAGCAGTCGACGTGTCGTAAAGCCAATAACCACCAACCAACCATCACGATGCAGTTAGGCAACTAAGCTAGGCGTTCGCCGGCCGACTATTTTCTACACTGCGTCCCGTCAGAGTGACATCAGTCTCCAGTGGTCACTGACGGTGCACTCTGGGCGACTGCGTGCATGCAACAAGAAAATACACGGCTCGAAAATTGTTTAGTCGACCATTGCAACGCTATCATAGTCGCAGCAATGTGTGGAACTGATCATCGGGCCGTGGTAGCTCAGCTGGTCGGGCGTCGGGCTCTTGATCGTAAAATTATGGGTTCGAATCTCACAACGGATGGATTTCGCCGAGTCCACCCGCGACCAATCAGCGTGAGAGGTTGGCAGCACCATGCGACCTAGCAGATGAATGCGTCGAAAAAGAACCCAAGGTTCTTCTTCTTGGAACCGATCATCGGAACAATTAAATACATGTGTTGTTCTTTTCTGGTGCGTAAATTACGTTTGTACTTCAACTAGAAAACAACAAGAACGAGCGGCTTGACAGAATGAATGCTGTTATGAATGGATGACAACGGTGGTGCCTTCTTTGTCCGCAGGACAAACATCTTGGAGAAGTATCTTAACAAGGACGTCACTCTTGTTTTGCCGGAGGGCAAGAGTATCAGCCACATACGATGGCTCGCTGTCTACGATCTGACAGTGCAGGTAGTCTACGTTCTACGATCTAACATCGCTGTCTACGTTCTCCTCTGAACTCCGGGTGTACTGCACCTGAGCACGTTCAACCAGTAGAAAAGATTCAAGCAGCCTAGCCCTACTCATCTTAAAGTAGCGCATTATTTACCGAATGAAAACTTGGGTTAATGGATGCTGAACTTTACCACACCGCATGCTACGTTCCTAGTTCAACGGGCAATTTTTCGGAAAGTGTATGCATTGCGGGAGCTTAGAGAGTATGGATCATACTAATGGATGGTGGATCTGTGATCTGATTATTTTGTCTTCAATTGGCCTGTCAGATGGGAAATAGTACAGGCAAATCTAGTGGCAATTCCATTCCTTCCCTTGATGCGGACACTAAGTTGATTCATGTGGCCCTAAGTTGCTACCCGCAATTCACGTTTTTACCTTAATAATTTAAACATGAATTCGAGTTATGCCATCCCTGTCTGTGCCCTGAGTACATCTTCTTTCATAGGTTCCAGTCCCGCTTTTCTACCCCTTCGCGATGCTGTACTGCTTACCCTAGTATATTTATGTTTATATATTAGTGCATTGCATATGCTATGCAGTTCATTATGTACGTCATATTTCCTACATGTAGCTACGCATTACTTGCCCTTGATTCTGATAACATGTTCCCCGCGTCGGCAAAAAGGTTCCAAAACTGCTCCTCCTACCCCTCATCTACTCTTCTACAGCACATATGCCCTCTTCAAATGCGTTTCCATGCTTCCTATACCTCTACACGTAACATCCTGTTCAACACTTCACCTACCCTGCCACACCGCATATGCCCTCCTGCATTTCACACGCTCTCACAATCCCCGATAAACCTAATGACCTGGGCTACCTATCTGTTTGTGCGGCGTGGCCTCTGCTGAGAACTGACGTCTTATTTTCTGTACAAGGTTACCCGATCCCTGCCACCTACCCCCTGCCCCATCCCTCCCCGGCGCACGTGCGCGGGCCCCACACAGCCAACTAACTGTAGCTGACCATCTAACGAGCGGAGACGGGGTGCCGACAGGACACGTTTGGCGACGTGGACATCCCAGAGGGATTCGAGGCGCCGCAGCCGCAATGGCTGACCGGGCTCAGCCGACGAGGTCACGGCGTCCACTCGGGCCGCGTCCGCATCATCGACTCCAAGACCATCGAGGTCAAGGGTGAGAGCCGAGTCTGGCCGCCTGATCACTGGTGGACGCACCTGTCGAGGGTGTGTCCCTCTAGCGGTCGCGGTCGAGGGTGCGTCCCAATTGGTGCACTCGTGTTTGAGTTTGCTGTGGGAAAGTCTGCGGATCTGGTCGCATTGCGATTAATTGGTCTCCTACCTTGAGCAGTTTCATTAAGTTGCATACTGGCGGGCGTAGGTTATCAATTTCCTGAGGAGTTGTGCAAATTATGTCAGGAATTATCTCCCTGTCTTCAACATTTCGTAGAACTTAGTGGGCTAATGCCACCATGACCTTCGTGTCTGCCAGAGAACTTCGCTGCGATATGAATGACATGGACCGTTACAGTGGTGAGCAAATAATCTTTCAATTGCTACTCAGTCATATCGACTTGTCTCAGGCTAGTTAGACTGCATTGGAACTGCTCCTGCACGTGAATCCGATGGAGGCCGTCCCGCTGAGCCTTCCTCGCGGACAGCATCGCCTCCATCAGATGCTGGCGTATCATTCAAAATGTACGCCACCAATTGATCTGACATGCTCATTATTTGCGTTCATGGAATTGCGACAGTAGCGGTTGTAGATCCGTAGGATGTGTTATTGGCGGTACCACTGGATAATCCATGCGGCCTAGTGGTTTCTTCTCTGACGGAACCCTACCTTTCTGTGTGTCACATTATTGTCTGCCGATGCTACCTTCCAAGCAAAGCAGTTCTGACTGCTGTTCCATGAGTTGCTGCTTTATGTTTGGTATGCCCTGGAGGCCGTATGCATCCTAAGCGAATTTGCCCAGCCGGTTATCCCTTGCATCGATCTATGATAGAGGGTTGGGCCACACAAGGTAATCATTGCTTCCCCCCAACCCCCCACCCACCCTTCTGACATGCGCATGCTATCTGTTCGAATAACATTAGACTTCGTAGGTATGCCTATGAGTTATGCTATGTCTACGCGCCATGTTATAATGGAAGGCCATTATCATCGCACAGCGTGAGAATCATCCAGATTGCGCGAATTTTACAGTGCAATCAGCTGCTGTATCGGGCGTTGTATGTTGTGGCCATGCGAAAATGTCAAACACCAGTTCGTATTGCTGGCTGGATACAAAATTGTTACTCCCACACCGAGGCAAGTGTGGTCGCTGTTGATCAGCAATAGCCATTCATGGACAGGTATATCGACCGCCGCCATCTCGAATAGTTTGATCCGGCGGTCGTTTTCAAATGCCTTGCCGGGTTGAGGATACCGTGACACCATATTCAGGCTACAGTAATTGATAGCCAACAAAAGTAGCCTTACGAAACTGATTTAGCACATGCACAGCATAGCTGGTAGTTGTTCAGTTCACAGAAACTCTTTCAGTTAAGAGAAACACTTCCGGTAAAAAAAAGCGTCCGGTATTGCCTTGGTAAATGCGCAGAAAACATAGCTGTTAAGCATGTCATATGTCAGCGGGTGCTTCGTGCGCGTTTTGCTATATGAACTGCTCTGGAAGTAGTCGTAAGTGGCAGATTTTCCACGCAATGTGCAGCGTATTTAACTTCACAATTCATTATTGATGTCATGACACGACCACCTTCCCCTGAATGCTACACGTTTGTATCTGAAAACGTGGCGACACTTATTCCACAACCTCTAATGAAGTCCCTGCTCGTGTGTAAGTACTGCCGCGGCCGCCTAGCCCTCACTTCGGCATCGTTCCGCCACACTTCCTGACTTGACTTCCGGCACCATTACCCACACGTGACCCTGGCTTCTCTATGCGGCAGACTTCAGCTACGACGGCACCGGCGGAGAGGTGTACTTCTGGGTGGGTGTCGGCCCCCAACCGTCGTCCAAAGGCGTCAAGGTGCCAGACGAGTATGGCTAGTAAGTGACGGCCTCCGGGCTCTTGAAAGCAAGCGTGGTTGCGAGGCAACATGTGCCAGATTCGCATATATGGGCATGTAGCGTCATCGGGCATATTGCCTATTGGCCATTATTGTTTGCATGCCTGCATGCCTAGTTCATTATAGCTTTCTAATTGATATGTAGATGTTCCAAACTTGCCATACCTGAATATTGGAAGAAACATAAAAATTAGCAATGCACATGCTGTCACCGTACTGTTGTTGCCTTATGTTCATGAGGTACACGACTTCCCGTCTAAATACCAAGCGTCTGATCAGGATTTCTTCCTTCGTCAGTAGCTAGCGTGCTCTTCATTATCCGATACCACCCCGATTCCCTTCAGTCTACCACCACCCTCAATCACGCCACTCAGCATCTGACTGAAGCCCGACCTGGGACTGGACACCGTTGCACCGGCGACCCCGCCCGGGTCAGTCCGGTCACGTGCCGACCTGGTCCTGCCGCAGCGTGAACCAGCTGCATCGCTACGACAAGGAGACGGTGCTGGTCACGCTGCCCGGCGAGATGACCATCTTCGACATCAAGTGGCTCTCCGTGTGGAACGTGGACGAGAAGCAGAGCTACGGCTGGACCATCATTCCGGACGGCCTCAACATCCCGCCGTCATTGGTCAAAATTATTGTAAGTCGCTTGTCTGAGTAGGTCAGTGTGAGCAATCCGTCCGAAAGTCAGTGTGAATGACCTTTCTGGAACGATCAACGCCAGTGGTCTGTCTGAAGAAGGTAGTATCAGCTCTCCGTCCGGGTGTGATTAGCATGAGTGATCTTTCTGGAGGGAATCGGTGTGAATTGTCCCTCTGAGAGGTGTGAATAATCCCTCTGAGAGGTGTGAGTGGTCTGCCTGTGGTCAGTTTACGTGCGAGCTCTTGGCCGTTGTGAGTGATCATTCTGACTTGGCCGTTGTGAGTGGTCTGCTCTCTGCATGCTGATTAGTGAGGTACAGCTGATGCCGAACACACGTATTCGCGTTTGCAGCCAATGAAGACGGTGTTTCCGAACTGCGAGCAGCTCCACAAGGACCTTCAGATTCGCTGGTCTACTCACGGACCTTCCATCACCATGGAGCTGGCGGCGCAGATCGGTGAGATGTGCTGACGTCGTGAGCGTCTCTCGTCGCAGCAATGCCGCAGTGACAGCAAGGAACTCGTGTGTTGACGGTCCGCCGAGCGGACACGGCGGGATACATCGGCCACCTTGTTTCAAGCAGATCACGCCAGTGTAATGTGCCACTGGTGTTGGTCTTAGAATCTGTTGCATGACCACTGCAGTCGATGCGCCTCTAAATCCCCGATTTTAGAATCTAGGCAGATAGTTGCGCAGATAGTGTGTACTTGCTTCGCGAGTACGCACGTCCGGTGGAACCCATTCCAAGGGTGCGCGGAACAAATATTAATGAGCGGCAAGAGTTGTTTTGTAGTAGTGCCTGCAGTAGATTGTTATTTTGAATGATTTCAAACAGCGTGAAGTATGTTTACAAAATGTATAATTAGAAGACGCAACTCACGGACTCCAGATTGCAGAAAATAAATGCCGAGCTGAGTTTTTACAAACGATACCGACATGTAAGTCGTCAGCTTGGTTATGCTGTCGGTAATTCAGGTTGCTTAAAGGCCACTTTGATAGTGCTATTTTCCATTGCTTTTCATTATCAGAATTATATTTGTCGACCCAAAAGAAAGCACTTGTACACCGCGCCCGCATCTGATCGCAGAGGAGGACGAGTATGTGGCGTTCGGCTTCAGCGGCTCCGACAGCAAGACTCAGATGGTGGGCGGCGACGCCGTGGTGGCCTATATTCAGGATTACCTCAGCATTACCCAGGACTACAGCTTGACCGCCCACTCGCCTGTGAGTACAGTGCATCCCGGCAACATCCAGCACTATTACAGCTCCCCCGAGACGTGCGGATGGCCATGAACACGAAATAGATTAAGCATGCATACCTTTTACAGAATGTCCTTTAGCTTACGCCCGACCAGGGCTCAGGTCGTCTTTGACGAGGCTGGCGGAGGGGATCGATTTCCGCCCCCCCCCCCCCCAGCATCTCAGAAACCATGACATCGATAAAAAGATAAAGATACCATCGGATAGGTCATGGTGATACCGGAAGAAAACATGCATAAATTTAACACTTCTACGAGCACGACGTCACTACAGGCACTCATAACGTCACATGTGATGTCACGTTTTAGGCCCGGGTGAATTTTGCTGTCATTTCGAAAATGCAATTGCGTTTTGTGATCAAGGAGAAAAAGCGCATCGAACTGTTATTGATCAAACTCGAGATCTTTGACTTTCGAAATTCCTATTTGGTGTTAAGACATTGAGCATATCGCATATATCCACCTTTATTTATTTATTTATTTCACTACACATGCCTCCACGTGTTTTTACGGACAGTCTGGGTATGACTCACAAATATTTACAAAGAAAGGATAGACTTGTGGTCAGTAGTGGGAGCAGATGCGCAACAAACATTCGTACACCAACATAATACAATACCCATTGCACTACGCACACCGTGCTTCCAGCACGAGCTATAAACGAGTGGTTTGTAGAAGTGATAGGAAAGCGATGGCCTAAAGGTGACTCCATCATGTAAGTTGTTTATGACTAGTGTTGCTCATGGAGATACGCTAGTGCATGTTTCTTGAAGTTAGACAGCCTCGATGTTTTTGTTTCGGTAGGAACTTTGCTATAGTGGTAGACAGACGAGTAGAGAAATCTTCTGCAGCCAGCCTCTCTGTGTATGGCTGGCAGGTGCAGGTGGTCGTCTGTACGTGTGTGACGGTTTCGCATATGTATAAATATATGTACATGCATATACATATATATATATATATATACATACACATATACATGCATACATATATGTTATATATATATATATACACATATACATATATACATACATACATACATACATACATATATATACATATGCATGCATCTTTATATGTTCTGCCCCGAGACCCGTGGCACCACGCCTGCCACGGCGCCAATTTTCACATATCCACCTATCTATTATATTTTTCAAGATGTATTTCGGCGATAGATAAAACGCACCTAGTAGTTGTATTCTAAGTCAACATAGCTATATAGAAAAGTGAATGGTTTTGCCGAAATGTGTGATTCTAACCCTGCAGGACAACGGTGAAGAGTGACTCCATCAGAAAAACAAGTACGCACAATTCGAAGTGGCAGTTTTGTCACTTTTTGTTATTTGCGCCCCTACGGCAAAGTATCCAACCAACCAACCATCTTAAGGTGTATTGGACGTGGCCTTACTTTATCGACCGTATTTAAGTGACAATGACTAAATTGATCCCAGGTGTTTCTTTCTTTAATACATGACAAGTTCATGTAGGAATGGTGAACCAAGTTTTGCCGATCTACCACACGCCGCTTTTCCTGGGGGAAGATTCCTCTTCTGGATATTCGAGAGTTTAATCTCCTAATTGCTTGTCATGACTCATCTATGCGCTTTCCCATTAAGTACTCTTGCAGTATTTCTTTCCTGTGTAATTGCCAATTACGCAACGCATAATCCATCACCAGTCAGCATGCCTTGTGTTCTTGAGCGATATTCTCACAATATCCATCTTTAATTTACCTCTTTGACACTTCAAAGCACTCTCCAAGCAACTCCTATTGACTGACTTCCCGCTGTCGCAGTGCCTTAAGGTGCTAGACGTCTTCAAGGGCGTGTGCCCGGACGAGAAGGTGGGGGCGCTGAGCAATTTCCAGTTCACGTCCCGCTCACGAGAGGACGGCATCACCTCCTTTCAGTTCCGGCGCGACTTCGACACGCGTGAGTGTCGCAGCGAGTGTGCTCAGCTCCAGGGTCGCTCTGTCGCGGTGTTGTTCAGTCGAACCAATTCCCGAATTATATGTGTGGAGGTATCTGTTGCATAGGAGTGCCGGTGGAAAACGCGCGGCCGATTGCTTTCAGTTTGAAAAAAGAAGCTTTCTGGAGCAAAGTTCAGACATTATCAATCCCATGTTGCTGTGAGAAGAAGATGAATGGTCTGTTGCTGAGGTATAGGTACAGGTACAGTACTGACACTGCTCATTTCAGTTTCTCACTTTGCGTAAGCCTGATTACACACTTTTGCAGGATTTTCATACCAGCTTAACATGCGCAGATACTAGTTGTCACATTCATTCCGACTCTCGGCTGTTTTGCTGGGAAAACGGAACAATAATGTATAATAATTTATCCTAAGTGCTCATGACGTACACGAGCAAGCTTCCTGTTCGGTGTCTTTAGCTGTTGACCCCAGTGTTTGCTCGCGCACTGTGTAAGTCCAGCGACGACTGTTTACGCGGTAGTACATGGAAGGCGGCCCCGTTCTGACACAAAGCCCCGGGCACCACTCGACATGAAAGCCTCACCTCATCCCGCTGACCTCGTCTGACCTCTTCTGGCCCACCTGTCTCCGTCTGACCTCGGCTGACCTAGAGTGGCTCCGGCTGACTTCCGCCGATCTCGGTGATCGACAGGTGACCCCGGTGACATTGTCGTGAGCAACACCGAGGAGACCTACATCATCTGGGCCATCGGCAAACTGAGCGACGACCTGAAGCCCACCTTCCACCGGCTCTACCCAAAGCACAACGTTAAGATCAACTTTAACCGGGCGCAAGAGGAGATCAACTGCAAGTCATTCACCTCGGTACAGCGCCCTAAACGGTGAGATGTGCGGCGCGGCCGTCAGTTGTCTGGGAAACTCACGGGTTGCATATTGGTCCGTAAGTGTATTGATCCGCATGCAGTAAATAATTGGATGCAAATCTGTCCTGTGCTTTCCAATTGCGTTTACAAATTAACCGAGTCAAACAACAATTTCTCATGCTATCCGTGATCCAGGAAATGCACTGCTGCGTCTCTTTTACACGGTAGACGGTGGACATCTTTGTCGTAACATAATATGTTCAGTATTTGGGTGCGGGATTCGGTCGGGATTCCTGATTTTAATATAAGCTGTCGGTTGGTTATTGATTTTACGACACATCGACCGTTGAGTCATGTAGCGTCGCCAATCTCTCACGCCGACTGATCGCGGGCGAAGAGTAGCGACAGGTGAGACTCGAACCCACCACCTTTCGATTGTGAGACGGGCAACTTACAATGCAGGCTGTCACCGATGTTCAACGGCTGAAAAGTTGTGACAGCGCCGCGGGGTGTGTGTTTTTGCCTGTTTACTTATCCTGTTGTCAAGACCATAGGAAAGCCACTCCCGCATGCTGTGACGTCATCACACGACTGCGTCCTCAGGGAGCCGTGGGGGCCGTTCCACTTCTCCGACATCACGCTGCGCAAGATAACCGCTCGCCTTGGGCCGTCTGGAGGAATGCGTGGATATACCGGCACAACAGGCAAGTTATGCAGGAATTACACCGACACAACAGGCAGGCCAAGTGGTGGATACATTGGCACAACAGGCGGGTAATACATCGCCACAATAGGCAGGTCAGGTGGGGGATACATCGGCACAACAGGCAGGCCATGTGGGGAATACATGAGCGCAACAAGCGAGTCAGGCGGGTAATACACCGACATAGCAGGCGAGTCAGGCGGGTAATACACCGACATAGCAGGCGAGTCAGGCGGGTAATACACCGACATAGCAGGCGAGTCAGGCGGGTAATACACCGACATAGCAGGCGAGTCAGGCGGTGGATACACCGACATAGTAGGCGAGTCAGGCGGGTAATACACCGACATAGCAGGCGAGTCAGGCGGGTAATACACCGACATAGCAGGCGAGTCAGGCGGGTAATACACCGACATAGCAGGCGAGTCAGGCGGGTAATACACCGACATAGCAGGCGAGTCAGGCGGGTAATACACCGACATAGCAGGCGAGTCAGGCGGTGGATACACCGACATAGTAGGCGAGTCAGGCGGGTAATACACCGACATAGCAGGCGAGTCAGGCGGGTAATACACCGACATAGCAGGCGAGTCAGGCGGGTAATACACCGACATAGCAGGCGAGTCAGGCGGGTAATACACCGACATAGTAGGCGAGTCAGGCGGGTAATACACCGACATAGTAGGCGAGTTAGGCGGTGGATACACCGACATAGTAGGCGAGTTAGGACACACGAGTCAGGCGAGGGAGACACTGACATAGCAGGCGAATAAGCGGGGATGCATCGGCACAAGAGACGAGTCAGACATGAAAGGCAGCACACCGGAACAAGAGGCAGGTCAGGTGACAAGGGCACGCTAGAGCGACAAGGAGATGGGTAGCGAGCAATGTAGTATAGCAACGAACAGAGTAGACGAGCAGACTGTGCAACGGTATAAGCGGTATGCCAACAGGACAAAGTAGTCGAGCGACTTGCGTGCAAAGCAGGGATGCCCACATTTTCGGAATCAAACTAAAGTGATATCAGGTAACAGAGACACTTCCAGGTGGCAGGCAACAGTAGTATGCAGGAGCTGTATGGTATTGGCTAACAATTTGTAGAATAATTCGATATTAACTACATGTAGTGTCTATTCAGGGAAAACTTGAACGTTCTATGGTGGCAACAGAGGACAGCTGCTTAGCAATGCACATAAGGCAGCTGGTGCCTGCACGATTTAAGCGCTCATCAGTCACTGACGGATACTATCACTACGCGGATGCGACTTGCGAGGCCAACAGGTACCAAAACAGATGGAATCAACATCCCACAGGTCCTGCATCGGCAGCATACAGAAGCAGTGGGATGTTGATCAGCTGTCATCAACCATAACCGCGGGTTGGCTGTCGGCTGTCCACACTCAACACGATTGTTGTTAGTCATAGCCAAACGTGTCTATCTGACCACAGGCTAGCTGTCAACTGTGAGCAGTAGGCGCAGCTGTCACTAGCCAAAACGAGACGTGTCTGTCTGACCGCAGGTTAGCTGTCAACTGTCAGCAGTCGACGCGGCTGTCATCAGCCAGAACGGGACGTGTCTGGCCGCCTGTCAGCCGTCAGCAGTCGCCACGGCCGCCACCATCTGACCAGACGTGTCCGACCGCAGGTCAGCTGTCCAACAGTCTGGCGTGGTACCTGCACGGCTACATGATTCCCGAGATCTACATGAAGCGAGGTCTGACGTACAAGTTCGTGGTGGAGGGCGGCAGGAATCCGGCCGACCCGGAGTACTACCACCCGTTCATCATCACCGGTGAGAGGGCTGCCTGGCCCGGCGCCGGTCGACACCGCTCGCCGCAGTCGAGCAGAACGACCGGCTGTGTCTGCCACGGGGCGCGGTAGCTCAGTTGGTAGGGCGTCGGACTCTTGATCGGGAGATTGTGGGTTCGGAGCTCACAGCCGACGGTACTTTCCGAGTCCACCCGCGACTGAGCGGCGGGAGAGGTTGGCGACACTGTGAGACCTAGCGGTTGAATGCGTTGTAAGATAACCCAAGGTTCTTCTTCTTCTTGTCCCCCATCTGGCCGCCCACATGCATTGCCAATGTTCCGCTGTCTTCTCATGCCACTGTTCGTGGACGTAGTTGACGGAGAGGGGACGGTGGGTACCAGTCGTCTCACCTGACGTTTCAGCGGGGCCTCATCAGCGCCGCCTTGCCATCAGCACGGTCGGCGAAGCTCCCTTGATAGAACACATTTTTGGCATGTGCTGCAAAAGTTCGGAGGCTCATGTGAGAGTGAAAGGATGTCCCCGTAGAGGCGTCAGCCGCCCCGTGGTGGAGCTTCCGAGAGGTCTCGTGGTATTTCAGAGACGCCCCTGTATCGGCTCAGGCGCTCCTAGAAGGGAAGAGGAACCCAGCACTATTCTATGCCGCCATCCAAGTCCCCAATGTGTCCTCGTGGCGTCAATATGCCTCCTGAGGCTTTTAGATGCCCCTTTAGAATTTCAGGGATGCCCTGAAGCTGTTGGGAGCTCTCCCTCGGAGCTGCTGCGGTGCTCCTGAACGAGAAGAGGGGCGCCATGGAAGCAGAATGGTAGCACAGTATGTTCATTGTGCCACCCTCTGCCCGATCGCGGGCGCCCCAGCAGCTTCACTGGCGCCCCAGCAGCTTACTGGCGCCCCAGCAGCTTCACTGGCGCCCCAGCAGCTTCACTGGCGCCCCAGAATCTCCAAATGGTGCCTGGCACCTTGAGACGGACGCCATAGTTTAGATGGCGGCGTAGTATTATGATTGTGGTACTCTTCTGCCCCCTCAAGTTGTCAGGCAAGGTGCATAGAATATATTATGTTGTCATGCACGCTCTCGTTATGGCGTTTATCTGCAGTGCTAGAGATGTCTCTTCTGGATATCTTGTCGCATTTTTAGCTTGGAATCTTTCGCTCTATGGCCACCCCTGTAAGTGTTCATCCACCATGTTAGATTCCATGTCGCCTCACCAGAGCTATCAAGACGCCATTCTGAAGCTAGGTACCTACTATTACACCATTTTAGATAAGTAATGCTGTCTTGTAGCGCCCCCTCCCCATATAGCTGACGTGGCGTTCTGGTGTTTCCAAAGTGCAGCATTTCGCTGTGCCGCCAGCTACTGTCATTATAAATGTTAGAATATTTTCCTGTTGGAGGAGCGCAACACTCCAACTGTCGCTTCATTCCAATCCCTTTGTAAAACTGGAGCCTGCCATTCAATATACTGTCGCTCTCTGAAAGTCGCTTCTCCACAACTTTTACTTCGCTCATACACACCTGTTGTTATTATACATTGCACATAACCTAGTTCTTTCGACTCCATCATATGTGGGCTATTGTCCGCTCTGAGTTAATTTCTCACGAAATCATGTGCGTGTTATCACAGAAATGTAGCATGACGGACACAGGGGTATATGCTTCCATAGACCAAGAATGGCAAACCACACGCAAGAAATTGGTGTGACACTTCACACCAGTATTTTCAAACCATCTTGACAACGTCTTGTGCCGAGCCAATGTTAAGTAAAACATCGTGCTTTCTCCCTGAACATATTTTTTTCGTCGATGAACTCAAGCAGGTTCTTCCGATACATTGATTCAAGCCCAACTTGTATTCAATGAACTTGATTTGTCATACCAAGGTTTTCCAGGTCTACACCCGCGCTGACATAGGTACCATACATACCGATTATTATCAGTTTCCGGGTGCCATGAACCCAGTCAAGTACGCGACCTGGGTCTGAGTATGCACTGCAAGGAAAAATGAAGCGTGTTTTTTTCACCTATTCATCACGAAATATATTCCATGGAAGCATAATCTTAGATAACCTTCGGAGATGTTGGAATAGTGTTATCTCGGGAGACTTTCGAACGTCGGAACTGGACTATGGACGAATTTGGGATAAGTTGGAACGGTGCGACTTTCGGCGATCTTGGGATGTTGATCTTGGGATCTTGAGATGATAAGTTGGAACAGCGTGCCCTTCCGGCGACACTGAGACAGCGTGGCCTCCAGGTGACTCTGTCGGTGCTCCCCAGACGAGCCGGTCGGAGGCTACGGCCAGCTGGACGAAGAGGCTCGCAGAGAAATCCGCGTGCTGGCTGGGGTGCAGTTCACGCGGCGGGGCAAGCCGCAACCCACCGCAGGTAATTCGCTCGCCCCGCCCTTCCCGCTTCAGGACCATAGGAAATTGTGCCAGGAGAAATTGTTGTGTGGTATTCGGCTGTTGAAGTAGTTATTCAACTATGTTAATATCATGACTACTTATCTACACCCCATGCTCACCTTTAGGCGCCTTATGACCGAAGCAGTCGATGCGCCCCTAAGCCCAAATAACCAATCAACCAACCATGCTCACCTTCATCAACTGGTGACTCGTCCATACCTGCACATGTGTAATAAATCTCCCGGTCCGCTTCTACGAGCGCAGTAACCTCTCAGGCGGTAGACCACGGTTCACCAGTGTTCCGCTTGTCAAGTATATACAATACACATCACTATATGCACAAGTAATGGTACTTGTGTAGTAACCTTCCCTGGCCCGTCACTTGCGTGCAGTAACTTCCAAGCCCGGCAGACTGAGGTCCACTAGTGATCCGCCCGTCCACTCCATGCGCAATAACCTCCGAGCCCACCACTATGCGTGAACTTGCAATTGTCCGCCACACGTTGATTCACCACTGATCCGGCCGTCCACTACGCGTGCAACAACCTCCCCAACCCGCCACTGCGCGTGAGCTTCCCACTGTCCGGCAGACCTCGGTCCCCCCACTATCCCGCCCGCCTCGGAGTGAGTGCTACAACCTGCCCTGATTTTCGCTACTCTTCGCCCGCGACCAATCGGCGTAAGAGAATGGCGACGCTACATGACTTAACGGTCGATGTGTCGTAAAACCAATAACCAACCAACCTGCCCTGACCCGCCGCTGTGCGCATAGTAATCGACCGCTGTAACTCGGCAGCCGGCCGGCTCTGCGTGTGGAAGCACCAGGAGACGGGCGACCGCCGGCTGGACGACGACTTCGACGACTTCAAGCGGTTCCGCAACTCGCTGCGGCTGCACTGCGACAAGGAGGGCGGCCCGGCCACGCTCGAGGTGACGCCCAACAACACGTGGCCGGCCACCGTCTACTACCACAGCTACACGCGGCCGCACATGGGCTGGCAGCTGCACATCGTCGACGAGTTGCCCGACCTGTCCGCCGGCGGCGCCAGTGTCGCCGCGCTGGTGGCCGCGGTGGCGGCGGCCGTGGCGGCCGGCCGGCTGCTCGGCTGAGCACGTGAGGTCAGCCCACCAGGCAGAGCGCCCGTTCCGCACAGAGGAACTCGCCTCGAGCAATATTTCGCAGGATGGGCGCGTCATCGCTGGTCAAAGCAGATCGTCAGGTGTCTTTACGATGATTGAACCCGACCATGGTCCCGGAGGGTTTATCGTACAGGAGATGGGGTTCAATGCCTGTGATTGCTTCGGGGTCATGCGTTTGGTGACCCCGTGCGCTTTGTTACAGTACAGGGATCTAGGGGATGCTAGGTTTAACACGAACTGAACGAATGAAGGGTTAAAAGGTGACTATATTGTTCACGTGTTTTTACCATCCGCCGTTATTTTTTCGAAACATAGTCGCACAGGAATGTGTGAAAGGGGCTGGCGGCATGTAGATGGGTTGAATAGCAACAATAGGCGACTGGGATGATGCCACCGTAACAGCTACGTGACTATTAGGCCGCGTGCCACCAGAAGCCGAGGAAGTGAGTGTCGTGTATTTGTGAGCACTGGGCATGTGCACTGCTGCGCCAATACAGACAATCAGAACGAGTGTCTTCACATTGTTGGCGGTTCTAGAAGCGGCAGAGACACCACAATCGCAAACATTAACCCCTCAAAAATAGAACTTGCACATGAGCTTGGCATTGATATCGCACGCCACCATAAACTCCACACACAGGATATACACTCCGACGTCTTATCACTATTGCCGTTATACGTCCGAATCTCTACCGCGGAGGATCACGTGCAGCGGCCGACGGGGCATGCTCGCGCCGTCGGTCAGTTGGAGCGGTGGTGTAAGGGACAGCAGCCACCGATCACCCAGGGGCGCGGCTCTAGCAGCACACGCCTCATGTTTGCATCACAGCAGTCCCTGCCAGGTTCGGGGACGTCGGCACCGGCTCACAATTCACGGAGCGTGCACGCCGCCGGACGGCTGTGCCGGACAGTCCGCCATTTGTCCAGTCGTCGGTGCTGAGTCGCGGCGTTGGCAGTCTCACAATTAACAGAGCCCCTGCCACCTGACGGCTGTGCCAGACAGTCCGCCATTTGTCCAGTCGTCGGTGCTGAGTCGCGGCGTTGGCAGTCTCACAATTAACAGAGCCCCTGCCACCTGACGGCTGTGCCAGACAGTCCGCCATTTGTCCAGTCGTCGGTGCCGAGTCGCGGCGTTGGGAGTCTCACAATTAACAGAGCCCCTGCCACCTGACGGCTGTGCCGGACAGGCCGTCATTTGCCCACGGTGCTGTCACTTGAAAGTCGGAGTATACACGATCCCTCAGCAGCGCCAGCCCGCAGTTTGCCAGCGCCAGTTTGCCAGGACAGTCTGTGGAATCCAGCGCTGATCCGCCACACTGTCGGGGATGCACCGCCACCCCATCACATTGGTTTGTAGCACGCAGCGGTGCCCGGTCACCCGTCAGGGCAGTCTCAGGAACCCAGCGCAACCTCGCCGCCTGTTAGTCTTTGAGACCTAGCGTCACCCCGCCACCCCTTCAGAGCAGTCTCCGGGATTGAGCCACCACCCCGTCAAAGTAGTGTCTGCAGCCAAGAGCCACCCTATCCGGGCAGTCCATGGGACCCAGCGCCACCCGGCCAGACAATGAACAACGTCTGGGCTCGGCCGCCCGGCTCAGCAGCGCAGCCGCTCCGCCCGGCTCAGCAGTGCAGCGTCGCCACGTCGCCCAGCTCAGCAGTGCAGCGTCGCCGCTCTGCCCGGCTCAGCAGTGCAGCGTCGCCGATCCGCCCGGCTCAGCAGCGCAGCGTCGCCACGTCGCCCAGCTCAGTGCTGGTCGACCCAGTCGCGCAGCGGCGGCGGCACGGCCTCCCGCGGCACGTGTCTGTTGACGACGCGCGCCGCCAGACAGCGCAGAGGCGCGTGGTGGACGCGGCAGTAGCGGTGTCGCGCCATGTCCAGCAGCCGGTGCGACGCGTCCTGGCCGTCGCCGATGCGCCGGTCCACGTGCGCGCCGGCCGCCAGCAGCACCGTGATCGCCTGCGGCAGCGTCACGCTCGTCGCACAACACTCGCCGTCACGGCCACATCCAAGTTGGGTCGGCTGCGACAAGCTCAACCAGGCGGCCAAACGCTGCAAGGCACCTGACCGCAACGCTCTCTCCTGGTATGTTCCAATATATTGGCTGTGGCATGCAGAAGCCATCCCAATCCTTATCCTTAGTGGTCCCAGTCCTGGACCCCATAACAGACCAAGCCCTGACTCAGACAGCAGACCCAGCTCCGACCTACACAGCAGAATTATGACCCACACAGTACGGTCAACCTCGACTCACACAGCAGACCGAGTCCTCATCCACCCAGCATGTCCAGTGCCAACCCTCATAGCAGATCTGTCCTGATCCACACAATGAACCTACTCCTGACCCACACATGCTCAGTCCTGACCTACACGCCCGATCCAGTCTTGATCCACACAGCGTGCCCAGTGTCAACCCACACAGCGGACGCCCTCTGACCCCCGCCGCTGCCTGTGTGTCGGGCAGCTGCGGCCACTCACGCTCTCTGCCGCACGGTTACTGCTGTGCCGGAGGAGACAGCGCGCGGCCATCTGCAGCGGGGTGACGCCGGCGTCGTTGACGGCGTCCACGTCCGAACCGCACTCCAGCAGAACGGCCGCCACCTCGCCGCTCGGGAAAATGTCCAGCTGAAGCCCACGGGCAGTGTTAACGCTGCATGAGCACGGAGCTCGGGAAAATGTCGGGCTGATGCCCACAGGTAGTGTAAACACTGCAGGAGCATGGAGCAAGGGGAAAATGTCGAGCTGATGCCCACAGGCAGTGTTAACGCTGCAGGAGCACGGAGCTCGGGAAAATGTCCAGCTGAAGCCACAAGGCAGTGTTAACGCTGCGTGAGCACGGAGCTCGGGAAAATGTCCAGCTGAAGCCCACAGGCAGTGTTAACGCCGCATGAGCACGGAGCTCGGAAAAATATCGAACTGGTGCACACAGGTAGTGCTAACGCTGAATCAGCACGGAACTCAAGTCAATGTCTAGCTGAGGCTCTACAAGTTGCATTGCAGCAATTCGAAGCTCAAGGAAATGCCCAGACAGAAAATGTCTAGAGGTAGCATTAGCGTTGCAGCCACATAGTCGCCAGCGCATCGGCGCTTTGGGATGGTCAACTCAACGGCTAGACACATATGTGACGGTAGGACATGAGGTGTATGAGAGGATGAAATAACGGATGACCGATAAGATTAAAGCCCATACCACGACAGAATGTAATGCACGGACATATGAGGCGAAGCGCCTGCCCAGGAAAGGATGATATTGAATGGGAGGGGAAATGTATAGGCTACACAACAGACGACAAACTCTTGGGTGGAGGAAAACCCTCTGCTGTGGGTCGCTTGTGACTGGAAGGAATTTCGCCATTTCTAAGTACCACCGACGGACAACACGAACTCGACATTAGGACACATTTAAAATGGAGCAACTCGATAAAATGATAACTGATACTGTCCTCCAACATGCAAAATTGGCTGCGATTCGGCAGTTGGCAGAGCTCATCCAGCTGACAGGGGCCCGGCAGTTACCACACCCTCTCTCAGCTGGCAGGGGTCCGGCAGTTACCACACCCTCTCCCACTCAGCAGGGGTCCGGCAGTTACCACACCCTCTCTCAGCTGGCAGGGGTCCGGCAGTTACCACACCCTCTCCCACCCAGCAGGGGTCCGGCAGTTACCACACCCTCTCTCAGCCGGCAGGGGTCCGGCAGTTACCACACCCTCTCTCAGCTGACAGGGGCCCGGCAGTTACCACACCCTCTCTCAGCTGGCAGGGGTCCGGCAGTTACCACACCCTCTCTCAGCCGGCAGGGGCCCGGCAGTTACCACACCCTCTCTCAGCTGACAGGGGCCCGGCAGTTACCACACACTCTCTCAGCTGGCAGGGGTCCGGCAGTTACCACACCCTCTCCCAACCAGCAGGGGTCCGGCAGTTACCACACCCTCTCTCAGCTGGCAGGGGCCCGGCAGTTACCACACCCTCTCTCAGCTGACAGGGGCCAGGCAGTTACCACACCCTCTCTCAGCTGACAGGGGCCCGGCAGTTACCACACCCTCTCTCAGCTGACAGGGGCCAGGCAGTTGCCACACCCTCTCTCAGCTGACAGGGGCCCGGCAGTTACCTGAGCCTCGTCCAGCTGCGACTTGGGCCGGTTGTTGTTGGAGACGGCGATGTGCAGCAGCGTGTTGCCGTCGGCACAGGAGCGCGGCTTCAGCTGCAGCAGCCGGTACAGCTGGCGCCGCCACGCCACCGACTCGGACGGGCTGGTGCGCACGTGCAGCAGCAGGTGCACCAGCCGCGCCAGCGTCGTCAGCAGCACGTCGAAGTCGCGCTGCTGGCGCTGGTAGACGGGCCGCACGCGCACCAGCCGCACCGCCTCGGCCAGCTGCGAGCCGATCACCTCGAGCGTGTCGGCCACGTCGCAGTACTGGAGCGCGTCGGGCACCAGGCCGGCGCCGCGCCGCTCCAGCACGTCCAGCAGCAGTCGCACCAGCGCCTGCCGCACACACGGGCTCGCTGACGGTACCGAACAGGGTCACTGACCATACCACACAGGGTCACTGATCATACCGAACAGGGTCACTGATCATACCACACAGGGTCACTGATCATACCGAACAGGGTCACTGATCATACCGAACAGGGTCACTGACCATACCACACAGCACTGATCATACCACACAGTGTCACTGATAACCAAAGGGTCACTGAATACCAACAGGTCATGACCATACCACACAGTCCACTGACCATACACCAGTGCCCGACCATCACGTCACTGATCATACCGAACAGGGTCACTGACCATACCACACAGGGTCACTGATCATACCACACAGGGTCACTGATCATACCACACAGGGTCACTGATCATACCACACAGTGTCACTGATCATACCGAACAGGGTCACTGACCATACCACACAGTGCCACTGATCATACCACACAGTGTCACTGATCATACCACACAGGGTCACTGATCATACCGCACAGGGTCACTGATCATACCACACAGGGTCACTGATCATACCACACAGTGTCACTGATCATACCGCACAGTGTCACTGATCATACCACACAGGGTCACTGATCATACCACACAGTGTCACTGATCATACCACACAGGGTCACTGATCATACCACACAGGGTCACTGATCATACCGCACAGGGTCACTGATCATACCACACAGTGTCACTGATCATACCACAGTGTCACTGATCATACCGCACAGGGTCACTGATCATACCGAACAGGGTCACTGATCATACCACACAGTGTCACTGATCATACCACACAGGGTCACTGACCATACCACACAGGGTCACTGATCATACCACACAGGGTCACTGATCATACCGAACAGGGTCACTGACATACCGACATCACTGACCATACCACACAGGGTCACTGATCATACTGCACAGGGTCACTGATCATACCGAACAGGGTCACTGACCATACCACACAGGGTCACTGATCATACCACACAGGGTCACTGACCATACCACACAGGGATCAACCACAAGTGTCACTGATCATACCACACAGGGTCACTGATCATACCGCACAGGGTCACTGATCATACCGCACAGGGTCACTGATCATACCGCACAGGGTCACTGATCATACCACACAGGGTCACTGATCATACCGCACAGGGTCACTGATCATACCGCACAGGGTCACTGACCATACCACACAGGGTCACTGATCATACCACACAGGGTCACTGATCATACCACACAGGTCACTGACCATACCAAACAGGGTCACTGATCATACCGAACAGGGTCACTGACCATACCACACAGGGTCACTGATCATACCACACAGGGTCACTGATCATACCACACAGGGTCACTGACCATACCACACAGGGTCACTGATCATACCACACAGGGTCACTGATCATACCGAACAGGGTCACTGACCATACCACACAGGGTCACTGATCATACCGCACAGGGTCACTGATCATACCGAACAGGGTCACTGATCATACCACACAGGGTCACTGATCATACCGCACAGGGTCACTGACCATACCACACAGGCCACTGATAATACCACACAGTGTCACTGATCATACCACACAGGGTCACTGATCATACCGCACAGGGTCACTGATCATACCGCACAGGGTCACTGATCATACCGCACAGGGTCACTGATCATACCACACAGGGTCACTGATCATACCGCACAGGGTCACTGATCATACCGAACAGGGTCACTGACCATACCACACAGGGTCACTGATCATACCGAACAGGGTCACTGACCATACCGAACAGGGTCACTGACCATACCACACAGGGTCACTGATCATACCGAACAGGGTCACTGACCATACCACACAGGGTCACTGATCATACCGAACAGGGTCACTGACCATACCACACAGGGTCACTGACCATACCACACAGGGTCACTGATCATACCACACAGGGTCACTGATCATACCACACAGTGTCACTGATCATACCACACAGGGTCACTGATCATACCACACAGGGTCACTGATCATACCACACAGGGTCACTGATCATACCACACAGGGTCACTGATCATACCGAACAGGGTCACTGACCATACCACACAGGGTCACTGATCATACCGCACAGGGTCACTGATCATACCACACAGGGTCACTGATCATACCACACAGTGTCACTGATCATACCACACAGGGTCACTGATCATACCGAACAGGGTCACTGATCCATACCACACAGGGTCACTGATCATACCGCACAGGGTCACTGATCATACCGAACAGGGTCACTGATCATACCACACAGTGTCACTGATCATACCACACAGGGTCACTGACCATACCACACAGTGCCACTGATAATACCACACAGTGTCACTGATCATACCACACAGGGTCACTGATCATACCGCACAGGGTCACTGATCATACCGCACAGGGTCACTGATCATACCGCACAGGGTCACTGATCATACCACACAGGGTCACTGATCATACCGCACAGGGTCACTGATCATACCGAACAGGGTCACTGACCATACCACACAGGGTCACTGATCATACCGAACAGGGTCACTGACCATACCACACAGGGTCACTGACCATACCACACAGGGTCACTGATCATACCGAACAGGGTCACTGACCATACCACACAGGGTCACTGACCATACCCACAGGGTCACTGATCATACCGCACAGGGTCACTGACCATACCACACAGGGTCACTGATCATACCGAACAGGGTCACTGACCATACCACACAGGGTCACTGACCATACCGCACAGGGTCACTGATCATACCGCACAGGGTCACTGATCATACCGAACAGTGTCACGATCATACAGGGTAGACCAACCAACAGGGTACGATATAGACAGGGTACGACCATAACACAGGGTCACTGATCATACCACACAGTGTCACGACAACAGGGTCACGATCATACGCACAGTTCACTGATCATACCACACAGGGTCACTGATCATACCAACAGGGTCACTGACCATACCACACAGGGTCACTGACCATACCACACAGGGTCACTGATCATACCAACAGGGTCACTGACCATACCACACAGGGTCACTGACCATACCACACAGGGTCACTGATCATACCGAACAGGGTCACTGACCATACCACACAGGGTCACTGATCATACCGCACAGGGTCACTGATCATACCACACAGGGTCACTGATCATACCGCACAGGGTCACTGATCATACCGCACAGGGTCACTGATCATACCGCACAGGGTCACTGATCATACCGCACAGGGTCACTGATCATACCACACAGGGTCACTGATCATACCGCACAGGGTCACTGACCATACCACACAGGGTCACTGATCATACCGCACAGGGTCACTGATCATACCGCACAGGGTCACTGATCATACCGAACAGGGTCACTGACCATACCACACAGGGTCACTGATCATACCGCACAGGGTCACTGATCATACCGCACAGGGTCACTGATCATACCACACAGTGTCACTGATCATACCACACAGGGTCACTGATCATACCGCACAGGGTCACTGATCATACCACACAGGGTCACTGATCATACCGCACAGGGTCACTGATCATACCACACAGGGTCACTGATCATACCGCACAGGGTCACTGATCATACCGCACAGGGTCACTGATCATACCACACAGGGTCACTGATCATACCACACAGGGTCACTGATCATACCACACAGTGTCATTGATAATACCACACAGGGTCACTGATCATACCACACAGGGTCACTGACGGTGTCATACAGGGTCACTGACCATACACACACGTCATAACCGATACCACACAGGGTCACTGATCATACCACACAGGGTCACTGATCATACCACACAGGGTCACTGATCATACCACACAGGGTCACTGATCATACCGCACAGGGTCACTGAAGGGTCACTGATCATACCACACAGGGTCACTGATCATACCACACAGGGTCACTGATCATACCACACAGACAGGTCACTGATCATACCACACAGGGTCACTGACATACAGGGTCACTGACCATACCACACAGGGTCACTGATCATACCGCACAGGGTCACTGATCATACCACACAGGGTCACTGATCATACCACACAGTGTCACTGATCATACCGCACAGGGTCACTGATCATACCACACAGGGTCACTGATCATACCACACAGGGTCACTGATCATACCACACAGGGTCACTGATCATACCGCACAGGGTCACTGATCATACCGCACAGGGTCACTGATCATACCACACAGGGTCACTGACCATACCACACAGGGTCACTGATCATACCGCACAGGGTCACTGATCATACCGCACAGGGTCACTGATCATACCACACAGTGTCACTGATCATACCACACAGGGTCACTGATCATACCACACAGTGTCATTGATAATACCACACAGGGTCACTGATCATACCACACAGGGTCACTGACGGTGTCATACAGGGTCACTGACGGTGTCATAGAGGGTGACTGACCGTGCCACACAGTGTCACTGATCATACCACACAGGGTCACTGATCATACCACACAGTGTCACTGATCATACCACACAGGGTCACTGATCATACCACACAGGGTCACTGACGGTGTCATACAGGGTCACTGACGGTGTCATAGAGGGTGACTGACCGCGCCACACAGGGTCACTGACAGTTCTATAAAGGGTTGCTGATGCTACCGAACAAGGTAAATGATCGTACCATGCAGGGTCCTGACTGTGTCATAGAGCTACTGACGATACAAAAACTGAAATGCATACATATTTCAGCATATAACCAATAGTTACACATAATGCAAACCATCACAACATTTGTCTTTATGTTTGACGCCATCAGCACAGATTGTTCAAAGTCAAATTATGGAGGTGAAAATGAAACAGGGATAAACATAGCAAACCGCCTTCGGTGAAAATCAGGCCTGTAAAAATCCGAAGGTGAAAAGGTAGCAAGGCGGAAAATCGTAAATGAAATGTCTGTAGGAAAAAAAAACGTAGTAGAATTCATAGAGGTGAAATAGTAGGAAGCAAAAATTCAGACAAAACTCCCGGGGGCAAAATTTCTCCCTACTGTGCCCGGTGCACAGCTTTTCTTTCCTGACGACTGACGACAGTCACAGCGGCGGCGTGACTGTCGCTTCACCACGAACCTGAACCGTGAGCCACGACTAGTGGGACAACACACGGTCTCTGCGCAACACTGACCTGAGCTGTGAGCCACGACTCGTGGAACAACACACGGTCTCTGCGCAACACTGACCTGGGCCGTGAAGCACGACTCGTGGAACAACACACGGTCTCTGCGCAACACTGACCTGGGCCGTGAAGCACGACTCGTGGAACAACACTCGGTCTCTGCGCACGCGCAACTGCAACGCGTACAGCCAGAGGTCGATGCAGCGTTGGAACAGCAGCGAATCGGCGTAGGCAGCGCCCCGGTACATCAGCCGGAACGTCATGTCCTGCAGACGGCAGTTGTCAGACGGGCAGTAGTCAGACGGGCAGATATCAGATGGGCAGAGGTCAGACAGGCAGAGGTCAGACGAGCTGATGTGGCAGCCATGGCACCGAGCAGCACAAGCGGGTGGGGCAAAAACAGCAGTATCCAGGACTCTTCCAGAAGATTATCCTTTTCGGATGACTTTATCTCCTTTTTACTGTTGCATTAGAAGGTTGAATGGTTCTGTTTAAAAACGAAATGACACGATTGTTCCTTGACAGATGATGAACTGTGTGGGTTCTTAAACATTCATTTCATTCCAGCAATAGTATACTGCAGTATCTTGGAAACACACTGAGGCCACATATGTCACTCCTGGTTTCCTTTGGTCTATTAACTATTCTTAAGCCCATCTTAAAATCATTTCACTCAAAACTAAGTAGGAATCCATAGACGTGAAACCACACAATTATTTTCCGATGTCAAAAACAAAACATCATCCTTTCCAGTGACCGCTAGGTAACCATAGAAGCTGATGCGCCCCTAAAGCCAAATAATCAATCACCATCCTCCACAAACATTGTCTCCAAAATTTGTCCCATAGCGAAATAAGCGAAATATCTTATCTGACACCCATCCTAGCGTATCTTTTAGAACATCCGACACCCACCTTGCATGTGACGCCCAATACACCCTTTCTCGATATCCATCCTGTGCGAGACTGCTTAAATATCCAGCACGCACCTTGTATGTGACGTCCGAGACCGTCTCCTCGACACCCACCCTGTGTGTGCCTCCCCGGACATCAGACACCCACCTACCTGACACCCTATACCCACCTCCCCCGACACCAACCCTGTGTGTGCCTCCCAGGACATCAGACACCCACCTACCTGACACCCTATACCCACCTCCTCCGACACTCACCCTCTGTGTGCCTCTCCGGACATCAGACCTTGTACGTGACAACCGATACCCACCTCCCCCGACACCCACCCTGTGTGTGCCTCCCAGGACATCAGACACCCACCTTGTATGTGACGTCAGAGACCCGTCTCCTCGACACCCACCCTGTGTGTGCCTCCCTGGACATCGGATCTTGTATGTGACACTCGACACTCCTCCCCGACGCTCGCCCTGTACTCAGGATCTCCGACACCCACCTTATGAGCGACGCCGAGGACCCGCTCGGTGATGAGCAAACTCTGTATTTTGACGGCGTCCCAGTCAGGTCGCAGGTCCTCCAGGTCTTCGTGCGTCTCAAACTCGGTCTGGCACAAGTATACCTGTACACATACACACACAATAATCAACATAGCGGCCGCATTCCTGCAGCGTGAGAACGCCCTCACCTCATCGAAAGGAACCCCGAATGTTTCGAGAGAGTTTGACATTCCGGACTCCGGTAGAATTAGAGTGCCAGCTCCTCATGTTGAGAGGGACAGGGGCTGTTGCAGTCGAAACAAATTTGGATCTCGGTAGTGGTCGTATCAGCTCATATGTCCAGGAAACAATAGCTGCTTCGGTAGGAACCATTCGCATATCAGTATACAGTATAATTAGAGTGCTGCGCAACCATGTCGAGAGGCAGAGTACGCTTCAATTGGCTTATCCGGGTCTCGAGAGCAGTACTCTATATTCGCCCTGTTTAGAGACAGTGGCTCCTTCGGTAAAAGCTTCTGCGGATCTCGGTAGCAGTAAAACCCAACCTCACCTTATTGGGAGGTAGCGGCTTCTTCAGTAGAGGCCTCTCTGGATCCCGGTAGCGAATGGCCAGCGCCTGTCGCCAGTATTTGAACGCCGTCGGGATGTCGCGGTGTTCGTCCACAAATGTGGCGCCCATCAGCTCGTGCGCATTGGCGAGTCGCTCCTCCGAATAGGATACCTGGCACATGGTCAGGTCAGGTCAGGTCAGGCCAGACAATTCACCGTTCATTCATCAGCGAAGGGAACATCAATAGACACACTTGAAATAAAGCCATCGGAGAATGACATTGGCAAGGCAAATGCCAGATGAATTGCTTGATTCATGTAAGAATAGTGCCATTGAGCCTATACATTTTTCTGACGTTAGAAAACCACACATTTTCTTCTTCTCTCAAGCCTGAAACATACAAGATGGGCGCAACCGTCTTGTGACGGCCACTAACCTTGCTCTGCAGCAGAGTGAAGATGGCGGCGTCACCTTTGAGGCACGCTGTCTGAAGGGCATCATCACCAGCTCTGCAAAGGCCGTGTCAGTGAGGTCAGGTCAGGTCACATCAGAACGAGCTGGACTTTCCCGCATGAGTTGTACATTGCACAGATCAAGAAATAAGCAACAAAACATGGTGGAATGGTTCAGGAAGCATCTTTTCTAGCAATTAAAAAAGGCACACAATGAAGGCATCGTTGCATTGTCCTCTCCCGCCCACGACAGCGAAAAAGTTGACAAAAAGTTGAAAAAGTTGAGCTTGAGCTTAGACCGTAGTATAAGTGGTAGAACAGAGTAAAGCTCTGTTTTAACACAGATGGAATACAGGGTGAAATACTTGCTGAGGGATACTTGAATATAGGGTGGAATACTGAAATACTTGTCTTGCTTAGGGTGGAATACAAATTTCGACCGCAGTCAGGCCAGGTCAGGTCAGGTCACAGAGCACCTGGAAGTCTTGGGGCACCTTTACAATTTGTGAGTCAAGCAGTGTTTATTGATTTATTAGAGTGGAGGGAGAGAGGAGCGATGTCAACCATATTCTCTACATGGTCCTATTTTCACTAACATTTTACGTTTTCTATATTTGTAGTACCCTTTAACTCAAGGGTGTTATAGCCTGCTTAATCTCTGCATTCATGCCAACACTCATACTAAATTATGGACCGATAGCATAGCACTGACAATATAAAAGAAAGTCACACCATTTGCAGTCCTGGAGGTAGACCCCAGAACTGAAATGTCGTAAATGGGGACGCACCAGCTATCCATTCTGGCTGGTTTATCCACCATATTTTTTTCTCGAACATTCCGTATCTGGCTGGATGAAATGCAAGACACTGGACTCATCACTATGATGAAAAGGTGGTTCCTGAGTTTTTGTCATCCATAACATTATCATCTCCAGAATATTTACTCCCCTTTTCACGTTTGGAGGTTGAATATTGCTCTTCAACAATGAACTGCTCTGCGAGTATTCAAGATTCATTGGAAAGTCCAAATTGAGATTCTGATGTCACAGATTTGAGAAAAAAAATATCCTCACCACATTCGGTAGCCCAACAATCTTCTGATCCACATCCAGGATTACAAAGCACAAAACCAACCCTGCTCAGTGCCGACTAGCGGACTGTACTGGACTTCGATGACCAACAAATCACCTTTCCTGTGATGCTTGAGGATATTTGCTCAATATGCAATACTTGTATGAACGAGTGGGTTCATATGATTACAACGGAGGTTATGATTACATCCTTTACGATTGCTTCAAAATCATACACTCTGATGATCACGTAACAATAAAGGATACATTCCAGAATGACAGGAAAGTAGAAGTCCAACCCTGACCGCACGCGTCATATATCGTCGCCGTTCTTGCACGCCACATGCAGTCACGCTGTGACAGAGAAAACTCTACAACTGACAGTGCAGCACTGCATACATGAGCTTTGTGTACTCGCCGTTAGGGTTTCAGGGGAGCGCCACACTTTTGGTAGCCGCAGCGAGCTCACCGCGCTGACTCACCTGCTGACGATGAACGGGTCAGTGCCGTGGGCGAGAAGGAGGCGCGTCGTCTCCTCGCGGTGCTCCTGGATGGCGTAGTGCAGCGCCGACTTGTGCTGGATGTCGACGGCGTTCACCTGGGCGCCGTGCTCGATGAGGAAGCGGCAGAGCGGCTCGCTCTGCACCGAGTTGACCAGGCAGGTGCCGCCGCTGTGGTTGGGCAGCTGGATGTCGGCGCCGGCCTCCGTCACCAGGAACACGACGATGTCCAGGTGCGTCATGAAGCAGGCCGAGCGCACCGGCGTCGAGCCCGAGTCCGACTGGCAGTTGACGCGCGCGCCGTGCCGACATAGCAGGCGCACCACCGGCAGCCGGCCGGCGACGGCGGCGCACCACAGCGGCGTCACGCGGTGGCGCGTCCGGTCGTTGGCCACCTCGTACTCGCCGCGCTGCTCCATGTCGGCGTCGCACTCGGTCAGCAGGTACTCGACCAGCGCCAGCTGGCCGTCCTTGGCCGCCAGGAACAGTGGCGAGCAGCCGTCGTCCAGCACCTGCGCGGGCCGCACGGAGCCGCTGCGTCACCGCGTCGGCACGGAGCCGGCCCACGCGACCGGCGCAAACCAGGCGACACACGACGGTGACCACGGGCTGATCATTCAGACAATGGTGAGTTGAACAGTCCGGCGTTCTCTCTCGGTCCAGGCATTTACCATCAACACGTGAATAGATAGCAGAAGAAGCCAACAAGCTACAACCATTAAAGTCGGCTGATTGAGTTCCTGCCATTCACACAGTTCATGCTGTGCATCGACAGTTTAATTTCTCAATGCAAAGCTAGAGGAAAAAATGCCAAGTACCTTGCACTGTAATACCATCAATGTAATTCTCAATCGGATGGATAATAACTGTCAACATCATAGTGTGTACCTTTTCTATGTCAGTGGTGCTTTGCATTTTTCAGATTTCGTTTTTCCCATGGAGCATCTTCACTCCATCACCACAAAACACAATGTAACATACATTAAGCCATGCTGCAACTTTATTTCTCCCCTCTGAAAGCTACCAATTATCAACACAGCAACCCATTCCATTTGTAGCTGGTCAGACTGATGGCCTGGACTGAGAACTACTACTAAGTGGTGTCCACACAGTCGCCGCACCTGAGAGACAATCCGGCGCCGCTCGTGTCGCGGGTAGCGCTCCAGCTGCGTGGCCAGCGAAGCCCGCATCGCCGCGCCGGGCGGCGCGCTGCGAATGAACTTGTGCAGCTCCACCAGCAGCTGCAGGTCGGGCCGCTTACAGATGTCCCGGCCGTCCGGGAACAGCGTCCTCCACGACCTCACGCTCATCCTGCACACGAAGACACAGTCAGCTCACACTCCCACGTTATATTATCTATACATTATAGTATCACATACATTATGCATAAGCTCATTCCTATATCATGTTATCCATGTCATTACCTAATTGCTAGTAGTATGTCAACAATTTGCAATAACAAGTGTCAAAAGTGTCAAAAGTTTGGAATGCTGCCATGCCACATGCTGGTGACAAGTAGTGGCAATATCTCTAGATGCCAATTAGTAATCAGAACAATATTTTATGTCAGTATGTGGGATTAGTAGATTCACGATTTTTATTAAATATTGTGTGCCATGTCATTTGCCTCTCAAAATCCATGTCAGCAAATTCCAAGAGATCAGCCCATGCTCCGAACTACGTCGCATGTTTCTACAAGATAAACACTAAATCTACTGGAGTGGGGGCAAGTACTGTCTACACTGAGATTTTCCATAACTTCTCCAAAATTCCTAATGGTATTTTGCTCAAACTGTGCACACCTGAAAATGGAACATCAATTTTTATTTGAGAAGAAATCGTCAGATGACCCAGAATCGCCGAGCTAGGTGAGTTTGGGTGTAAGTTCAAATTTGGCTGTAAATTCAAGTTAAGGTCAAAACATAGTTATTTCTTGATAATTTTGCACATACACAGAAAAAGGAAGGAACATGCTGTTTGTTTTTAGTTAGAACACCAGAATATATGTGATACAGCCCAATTTTTCCCATGGGTACATCAAGTTTCATCATGTGGATGTTATGTCCTTTGTGTGGACCAAAATTATTCATTCCTGGATGAGCTCTAAGTCTAAGAGACCATGCAGCTGTCTGATGACATCACAGCAGCCATGCAAGAGATGCACCTCCTTCAGCTGCCACAGACCCTCCTGGCAGGTATGCAGTGCATCAAGCTGAGCCATGTGGCTCACAGTGCCAACCTGTCACTATAGGAAACAGCTGTTTGCATGTGCATGACACCACAATGTTTGTTGTGGCATGCCTCATTACAGAAACATGTCTGACCCTGAAATGGAGATGTCCTCAGCAACAGTTCTGTTCACAGAGACTTCATCCAAGTCCTACCTCGGAATACCAATCCTACCACTGGCCTCCTCACTGTAGTTTTCAGATGGATGAACACAACCCTTAGATTGTGGTTTGTGATGTCTAGTACTTGGATAAGTTGTATATCCCCCAGCCCTTACCCCCCCCCCCCCAGGAACAAATACCTTGTGAGATATGCAATGATTCAGAACACTCCCATTGATGTCCATCTCCTTGAAACCGGCAGGCTTTCATACAATTTCATACAATTACAATTTCATACAAAAGGAGTTCTGGACACTTAAGATATTATGCAACAAATAGCTCTACTACTGCTTCTGTATGGACAAACCAGTAATTGTAGTTTTCACTGAACATGAAAATAACCAGGCTATCCATATTCAGACAGTTCCTTTCTATGAAAAACCTCCAAGCACTTGCAAAGAGGAACTATAAAAGATAATAATTTTGTAGTGGTGTGTTGTATTCTGAACACAAAAATGATGTGAAGGATTACCTCACTGTAGGTGTTGTGGTACAAGCTATTAGTAAGCACTAAAAATGTTGGTGTAATTGCAACAAAATATATAGTCATTTCCTTATAGGGTTCTTAAGTCAAATGCTCTTGGAAGCCTAAAATGGCACCAGTGGATTTGCTGGCTTAGTGCACAAATACTCAGTAAAACTGCATGATAAGACCTTCATATTTTGGTAGGGAAACATTCATCATTCATGAATATCACCATCTAATAATTAACTCATTATTTACTTGTTGAACACAGCATAGAAGACGTCCAAAGGTAGGTGTTTGGGAAATTGAAATTGAACATGCTTCCACTATATGCCCCAAAATTGGAAACAACGCATTTTTCACATGAAGAGGCATTGAATCAAGTGCAGGGTGTTAAATTTCCCCTTAATCACACCTGAAAAATGTCAGGTTGAGGATGAATAAATTGTGGTACAGAGAATAGCAGTGCTGCATGGGAAACATATTGTTTGAATGGTCATCATCATCAACTTATAGGTAGGCATGGTCAGAAAAAAGTGATCACAACTCCTGAAATATGATTCATAATGGTGGTATTCCAAGAAAGAATACCCGCAACAAAGTAGGACACAAATTTACTCATTAGGTATGTGCTCACCACCATGATAGGACATCATCATACACCTGTCCACCTATATCTGCATCATAAACCTGTATCTTACTTGCAACGCTTCCCACTGACAAAGATCGAAATCTGAAGGGAAGAACCCTGCGATTAGTTTACGCTTAGACCTGCACACGGCCTTAGCATGTGCAATCCAAGGCCCTTGGCATTTTGCTCAATATACAATCCCCAAGGCAAGGGTCTAGAGAATCAATGTCTCAGAAGCTGGCGCACTTGTTCTTTGCAGACGAAACAGATCGTGATTAAAGCATCTCTGACGTCAGCATGATGATGGCAGTTGCCTGACGTGAAAATCTGCATAAACTACTTTCCGAAAATTTATACAGATTTTCACGCCAAAATTCATCGCTTGGCGTGGTGAAATTTCACAATTTCTTTGTTGATCTAGTGTACCTTTTTTTTCAATGAGAAAAGTCGCGCGCTCCTATCCCCTGGTCGTGCCCCTACAGTTACGTACCGGGGACTTTAATCAGGGGAGGCAGGGGAGATATGGATTTGGAGGTAGCCAATTTTTTCCTAATCTATCAAAAGGTCGCCGGATTTCGGAAACCGCTTTTCACAGGGGTCATCCATTTTACTTTAAATAATTATCACCAACTTGATGATCGTGCGGAGGGGACTAAATGTACCATAATCGTTTTCAAGCAACCGGATTTCAAACCCTCCCCCTGTGGAAGTGGATTTACTGGGATCTCTTGATAAGGCAGCTGACGCAATAGAAATCACACAAGATTATTTATCTTCTTTCTACATTTTCTGGTCGTAAAACTGGATTTCCCTGTGGATTTCATTGCTCCTCATTTATCCCTTCCATATGCTCAGATTGGCTTAGAACAAGCCGAGACGTTGGTTTGGTGTCCGCTCCGTTCCGTTGTGTTTGTTCTGTTGCGCCTTGACGTCTGTTTATTTCGTTGTCTTGGTGTTCGCTTCACTTTGTGACGATTTTTCGTCGACGGATGTGTCTTAGTGTCACAGAGCACTTGGTCCAGGCACAATTTTAGACATCAGAAGTGTGTAGGTCTTGGTGCCTATTTGTGGCTCAGTGGTGCTTTTGAGGGACACGCTCGTTTTCGAAGACTTGTAAATATTTATGTTGTACCCCGGCGCGTTTCTAAGGACGAAGCCGCTGTGTGAGCCCAGCCTGTTTTTGAAGACCTTATGCTGTCTTTGGGAGCCGCTGTGTTTTCAGGGCTCTGACGCGTTTTAAGCCGCGCCGTCTCGGGTGGGGGGTCTTTTTCCATCATACCCAAAGTTTATAGGTGGGTCGTGAAAAACGACGCACGACAGTGCACATAAATTTGACATCCTATTTCCTACTTGGACTTGACATGTGTCAAGATTTTGAGGTCAGGCCATTTGACCTACACACACAGCATAATAGTGTTCACTTTCAACGCCCACCAGCTTCCGTCACACAGCTATAGACACGGACACCAGTACGAATTCGACGCTGCGTACCACCCCGAATGCGTTGTCACCGTTGCATGCGTTGTGGCCATGGCTAGCGTGGAAGTACGTCCCCGGAACCATGCTGCGGCCGCTGCACAACACTCCACTCAACACCCGACTACACATTAGGGTGGTCCGGTTTGCACACTTTTTGCGAAAATTGATAGCGGTTCCCCCTCATTTAATGCATTTTGGGCCACTGAACACGAAGGAAGCATCAGAAATGCAAATTTCTCACATCTTTTGATGGCCCCGTCCACTTGAAGATTTTGGCTGTGATCAAATATCGGGCATTTCTGCATCTCATAAGCAGACTGGTGGGAAAATGAGTCCGCTTGAACATTACATCGTCGAGGCAATTCATTTTTGATCATTTTGCACCGTTTCCAAGATTCTAGATGTCTTACTACCTCGGATTTCGTCTTCTGAAGTATGGAAGGTTCGTGCGATTCCCTGGGCTGCCAACAGATGGCAGGCCTAGCGAGACCGGTTGCCTTCCGGATGTCTTACGACGGACGCGTTTGTACTTTTCACCAAGCGTAATTTGGCGTCTTGATGCATTGGTACCGTCTCAAATAACCTATCTGTCATGTTTTATGTGAATTAGAGATGCAAATACACAAAAATGGTAACGGATTCTACAGTGAAATAATCGCACATATTGGTCGAAAAGAGGTGGTACTGCATAGAACATGCCCTGCGAAGCCTGGCAGAATCGCAGCAAGGGAATCAACATGAAATCAGTGTCACCATTCATATCTGTATATATTTTGTAAAAGGTGTATTATATGCATTCCATCAGATCATATGTCATCACTATTCCGCCGCCACCGGGGCACGCCGCAACAGCCCGCCGCGCTGGGACTCGCCGCAGCGGCGCTCACTTACTCACTGGCCCGGAACTAGCGACGGAAGGCCACCTTAATCAGGCTATAGCCGTTCTAACGGTACCTGCCGGTGACAGCCGCCGCCTACTCCATGGTCAGCTTTACACTTCGCTCCGTCGCCTGCGTGTGGCAGGGAATGCCAGTTGGTAGAGGCTCGTCCAGCCGATGCGCCAGCTCATCGCCACCGAGTGAGCGGGTCAGGGGTGGCTCGATATCTGCCCGGTGGTGCTGCAAATCCATCAACTCCATGAAGTTCATGGCCCGGAGATTGATTTCCGGGCATTTGTAAGCCCGGACTGACTGCCCAGGCTGCCGGCGCTGACGGGCTCACCGATGAGCTGGATAGCTCGGACCCGGATCTCTCGGCGTTCGTCCCCGAGCATGCCGAGGATGACGGCCTCAGGGTGCGCCATCATGGCGTTCCCGCAGAGTCTCCTCTGCACTTCGGCCAGATCATCGCTGGGCATGTGGCGGCGCTGCCGCTCGAGCTGGTCGTACAGGTGGCGCGGCGCCTCCATCAGGTCCGGCCGGTGTCTGATTGCCAGCACTGTTGTGCTGGCAATCAGACAGACAGTTTGCCGCCAGGTGTCAAGGTGGGAGGACTTGCGCCGCAGCTCCAGGTTTCCAGATAAGTCGCTGCAGAACTGGGCAGTACTCTAGTCTAAGCTGTGGATAGGTGTTTAGCAATTACTTCTGTGATTATATTTCTTTAGTTTTTATCTTATAAGCATTTTCGTAGCACGCAAACTATACTACATTAACCTAGCGACGCCGCAGGGCGCCATCTTGTTTTCTCGCTTTCGCCAAAGCGAGGCCTCGTGACTTTCGGCGTGTTCTCGACGCTTCGATTTCTGTAGTAGGAGATATTACAAGTGTGTAGATTTCATAAGTACATTAGACAACATTCATACTATCCTAACATACTTTATTTATTTTTTGGTGTGCATAGTGTGTTTGGTGTTGAAGTTTAAGATATATTAATTAGTAGTAAGTTGGGGGTATTCACTTAGATATAGAAGGCTGAGAGGAGATCTCATCGAGGTCTTTAAATTTGTAAATGGCCTGGAGAGGGGATACCTTGGGGAAATCTTTGAATTTAACAGAAATGATGCAATTAGAGGTCATAAATTCAAAATTAAAGTTAACCACAGCAGAACAAGGTTAAGTCAAACTTTCTTCACCAACAGGGTAGTGGAACACTGGAACCAGCTGCCAGAAAACATCGTCAGTAGCAGCACATTCAACATCTTTAAAAACAGCATAGACAATCATTATAAGAATGGAGGGCTTGCTTTTCAGTATTACAGGGAGGGCTGATTGACAGATTTGGTGGGAAACTGGTTCAGGGTACAGAGTGCAACCAAGAAGGGCCCTTGTGGCTCATAGTTGCACTAATCTTTTATGTCTTTATGTCTTTATGTTTTAAGTGCTGTGTGACTGTTCATTTTTCTGTCTAGCCATAAGTCATATCAAAAGGGATATTCATATAGTTGTCTACTTGTGTGGAAGACAATTAGATTAGACATTTTGTTTAGTTATTTATTTTTTTTTTAAACAAGGAAAAAAAACAATTGTTTAATAGTTTCTGCTTTTCTTGAGGCACTCAGATAATTAACTGACAGTATAGGAGGTAGCGATTTACAGTGAATGATAGTTAGCTTTTTTGTCGGTAGTTTAGCGAGTTAATTTGAATTTAAATCAAGGCATAAGCTGCAGCGTTTAGGATGGTTTCGACCAGGATGCAGGCACTAGAGGAAGAAATTAGGACCCTTAAGGCAAAGGTTTCCAAGCTCAAGGCTGCCCTTGTTGCACAGGGTAGGCAAGATAAAGCAACAAGGGGTCACTCCGTAGCAGGGACATCATATGCCCAGGTGGTCGCAGGCCACCAGGTAGCTGATCAGCTACGTGGTGGCCTGCGAAGCCTCGAGGCTTCCCCTACTGTGGAGGTGGCTGGGATCTCTCAAGAGTGTTAATAGTGAACAGAGGAGGGGTAGTTCTGGTAGGACACAGGAGGGGAAGTGGCATGAGGTCAGGGGGTCGAGGATTTGGAGACGCGAACCTAAGGAAAGGGTCAGTGAGTGGCAGGTGGCAGGTGGTAGGAGCGGGAGGAAGTCTAGCCGACCGGCCCAGCGGGCAGGCATAGTAACAACAAATATGTTCCAAGCATTGGATGACTGCCCCCAGGATAGCAGTAGTAAGGAGTCAGTGCTGGTCATAGGAGACTCTCGTGTGCGACATTTAGAGCGGGTATTTTGTAAAGGTAGGAGGTACAGGAGGTGCATCACCAGGCCTGGTGCCAAGGTGAAGGACCTGGTACCTGCGGTGGCACAGGTCACCAGTGATCACTAGTTTAACACAGTCATAGTGCATGTCGGGGTAAATAACATAGGTCAGACTAGGAGTGAGGAGCTTCTGCGGGAGTACAGGGCCCTTCTGGCCACCCTGAAGGGTACAAATAGAGTCATTGTAACATCAATTTTGCCTAGGGCTAGAGCCTCCCCTGGGTGGAGCTCTAGGGCACTGGCAGCTAACGCCAGGGTAGGAAAGCTCTGCCATGAGCTAGGTTTTACATTTGTAGACGAGTGGAGCAGGTTTTATGCATCGTGGGACCTCTATCAGAGGGATGGCCTGCACTTTTCTGAGAAGGGGGTCCATGTGTTAGGCAAAGTATACGAGCATATCCTTCAGGGAAACTAGGAAATGGGGTGGGGAGGGATGAAATTGCATTGCCAACTCAGGAACATTCCAATAGTGTCAGCCAAGGCAATAGAACCTCAAAGTCTGCAAATAGGGACAGCAGCAACTCAAGGGGACAGAGTTATAGTTCATCTAGTGATAAAAGAACTCAATATGAAAAAGCCAAAAGTGGTTATGGAGCATTTGTTAAGTGTATGATGTTTAATGCTCAGAGTATCCGTTCCAAATTTGATGAGTTCAAGTGTTATGTTGCTGAGGAGGAACCGGATTTTGTTTGCATTACGGAGGCATGGGTCAGTGAAGGGTATTTTGGAGATAACTTACAGGACTATGAGATCCAGGGATACAATATGCTTTCGTGCAATAGGGGTCCAGCAATGAAAGGGGGTGGTGTAATGCTCTATATGAATAGCTTATTCAGTTCTCAAAAAGTAGCAGGTGGGGATAAAAATGTGTCTGTGGAGTCCATTTGGCTTGATGTCACTGTGGGAAAAGGCAACAGCAATACTCTTAGGATAGGAGCTTTCTACCGATCAGGAACCCTGCCACATTCTCAGCAACTGGAGCTTGACAAGGTGATTTGTGAGGAAATCAGTACAAACTTTAAGAGGAAGTGCCTTATTCTCGGTGACTTTAATCTAAGAGGTTATGAAAATGCTGGTGTTGGCACCCCATCATGGAAAATGTTTAGGAAATGCCTTCAAGAGGACCTGTTCTTACACCAGTTTGTATCGGAACCCACCAGGCATGGTTCATTCTTGGACCTTGTATTCTCGGATTTAAATGACTTGGTTCAAGACTTGACTGTAGGCGAAACTCTGGGAAAAAGTGACCATAACATAGTTAGATTCAAGGCACATGTAGGGGAAATTATCAAGGATAATTTGGTAAAGGTTCCAAATTTCAACAGAGCAGACTTTAACGGCATGAGAGCGGCTTTAAGTGCCATCAGATGGGAAGAAGAATTCTCCAATTTAAATGCCCGTGAAATGTGGGAAAAGTTCAAATCTTACTTGAAGGAAACTCAGATTAGACATGTCCCCCAAAAGCAAAGACGCAAAATAAGGGTAGGAAAGCCAGCATGGCTTGCACCAGACGTGATAAAAGCAATTAAGGCTAAGAAAACTGCATTTAGAGTTTTTAAAGAAGCCTCAAATGTCGTTAATCTAAAGGCGTATCGAAAAGCTAGAGACACTGCGAAGCAAAAAACCAGAGCAGCAAAGCGAGCAAAAGAACTGGATTTAGCTAGTAACTGTAATGGGGACAGTAAAAAGTTCTTTAGTTTCTACAAGCTGAGTAAAGTTTCTAACACAATTGGTCCACTGGAAGTAAACGGGACCACATTGGGTGAGGATAGTGAGATGGTTGAGGAGCTGAGCAAGCGGTTCAAATCAGTGTTTACATTGGAAGATATGACCAATATGCCGACCGTACACCATAGTTCAGTGACATGGGATCTGACAAATGATGTTGATTTCATTGATAGTGACGTTGTTTACAATCATATCAGGAAAATAAAGCCAAATAAGGCAGCAGGACCTGATGAAATTTATGCTAGGGTGTTGCGGGAAACTGAAAAGGAACTGGCATTTCCACTTAGTATAATATTTTGTAGATCAGTTTCACATAATGAAATTCCAACCGATTGGAAAAGGGCAAATGTAGTTCCTATTTTCAAGAAATGAGAAAGAGGGAAAGTTGAAAACTATAGGCCAATAAGTCTCACATCCCTAGTCTGCAAGGTACTCGAATCAATTATCAAGGATAGAATAGTTAGTTATCTGGAAGGTAGCAGATTAATTCAAGATACTCAACATGGGTTTAGAAAAGGACGATCGTGTCTCACAAACCTCTTGGACTTTTTGAACTTCGCCACAGAACAATTTGATCAGGGAAATGAGGTTGATGTAGCATATCTTGACTTTAGTAAGGCCTTTGACAAGGTACCCCATAAACGGTTAATGATACAGCTTCAGTCCCATTGTATTGCAGGTAGCATCTTAAAATGGATAGAGTTGTGGCTTTCAGATAGACAGCAAAGAGTGATGCTAAATGGTACAAAGTCATCATGGCAAAATGTTCTTAGTGGAGTCCCCCAGGGGTCAGTACTAGGGCCATTGCTGTTCATTATATTTGTAAATAACATTGAAAGTGGCCTAAGCAGTAAAGTTTTGAAATTTGCGGATGATTTGAAGGTCTTTAGGGCAATAACAGGTCAGGATGAGCATATCTCGCTGCAAAAAGACTTAGACGAACTTGTGAAGTGGTCCGAAGAATGGCAAATGAAATTTAACTTTGATAAGTGCAAAATCATGCATGTAGGTAAGCAGCATATGAAGGCTCCATGCTTGATGGGCGGCCAAGTGCTATCAGTGACTCAACAGGAGAAGGATTTAGGTGTTATTCTAAACACAAAACTGGGGGCATCAGAACAGACCAAGGAAGCCAGGACGACGGCACTGAGAATGCTCGGGGCAATACATATGAAGGTATCATACAGAAGTGAGGAAGTGATCAGGAAGTTTTACTGTGCATACGTCAGGCCACATTTGGAATACTGCATCCAAGCTTGGTCTCCTAGCTATGAAAAAGTTTGTTGGCTTTTAGAGAGAGTACAAAAGAGGGCTACACAAATGGTTAATGGCATAAGCAACCTGGCATATGAGGAAAGATTGAAGAAATTGAATATGTTTTCACTTATATGTCAATGGTCTGGAGAGGGGATACCTTGGGGAAATGTTTGAATTTAACATAAACGATGCAATTAGAGGTCATAAATTCAAAATTAAAGTTAACCACAGCAGAACAAGGTTAAGGCAAACTTTCTTCACCAACAGGGTAGTGGAACACTGGAACCAGCTGCCAGAAAACATCGTCAGTAGCAGCACGTTGAACATCTTTAAAAACAGCATAGACAATCATTATAAGAATAGAGGGCTTGCTTTTCAGTATTACAGGGAGGGCTGATTGACAGATTTGGTGGGCAACTGGTTCATTGTACAGAGTGCAACCAATAAGGGCCCTTGTGGCTCATAGTTGCACTAATCTTTTATGTCTTTATGTCTTTATGTCTATGTTGTGATGTAAACACCCACAACGTACAATGAAAGCGTCTGCAGCTCGGCACTGGGTTCTGTTGGGCCACGTAGACACGCAACAGTCTGCTCTGTGCCACCGCGCCATACTGAGTCAAATAACTGTGACTAACACATTGCCCGGGTGGGCGTTCACGGATATGTTGTGAACCTTTTCGTGTCGGGTCCCTGCCACCTGGGCAGTGTCGGGCCGAGCTGTCCTACAGAGCCCTCTTCAAGAGGCTCGATGGGCCGACCACCAGTCCCTCCAGCGCCTCGGGTCCCATCGACAAGCTGCTGTTGGGCTCGGGGCACGAGTTGCTTGTCGCTCAGTTCTAGCCTCTGACAACGGCTGAGCTAAAGTCGCTGTCAGATGATGTCAGACGCAATCTGACCTCAGATCTGCGCCTGCTTGTGCAGTGCGCCCAGTGTGTGACTTTGGGCGATGGAAGCGAAGTAGCGCAGCGCGTTCACGGCCAGCTCAGTATGGCGCGGTAGCACGCCGTACAGAGACTGTTGCTTGTTTACATGGCCCAACAGAGCCCCAGTGCCGAGCTGCAGATGCTTTCATTGTACGTTGTGGGTGTTTACATCCCAACAATGCTGGCAGTCAGACACCGGCCGGACCTGGTGGAGGCGCCGCGCCACCTGTACGACCAGCTCGAGCGGCAGCGCCGCCACATGACCGGCGATGATCTGGCCGAAGTGCAGAGGAGACTCTGCGGGAACGCCATGATGGCGCACCCTGAGGCCGTCATCCTCGGCATGCTCGGGGACGAACGCCGAGAGATCCGAACCCGAGCTAACCAGCTCATCGGTGAGGCCCGTCAGCGCCGGCAGCCTGGGCAGCCAGTCCGGGCTTACAAATGCCCGGAAATCACTCTCCGGACCATGAACTTCATGGAGTTGATGGATTTGCAGCACCATCAGGCAGATATCGAGCCACGCCTGACCCGCCCATTTGGTGGCGATGGGCTGGCGCATCGGCTGGACGAGCATCTGCGAACTGGCATTCCCTGCCACACGCAGGCGACGGAGCGAAGTGTAAAGTTGACCATGGAGTAGGCGCCGGCTGTCACCGGCAGGTACCGCTAGGGCGGCTATAGCCTGAATAAGGTGGCCTTCCGTCGCTATCTCCGGGCCAGTGAGTGAGTAAGCGCCGCTGCGGCGAGTCCCACGCAGCGGGCTGTTGCGGCGTGCCCCGGTGGCGGCGGCGGAATGGTGATAACATATGATCTGACGGAATACATATAATACACCTTTTACAAAATGCATACAGATATGAGTGGTGACACTGATTTCATGTTCATTACCTTGTTGCGATTCAGGCCAGGCTTCGCAGGGCATGCTCTGTGCAGTACCACCTCTTTTCAACCAATATGTGCGATTATTTCACTGTAGAATCCGTTACCATTTTTGTGCATTTGCATCTCTAATTCACATAAAACATAACCGATAAGTTGTTTGAGACGGTACAAGTGCATCAAGACGCCAAACCACGCTTGGTGGAAAGTACAAACGCATCCGTCGTAAGGCATTTGGAAGGCAGCCGGGCCCGCTAGGCCTGCCATCTGTTGACAGCCCAGGGAACCGCTCGAACCTTCCATACTTCAGAAAACGAAATCTGAGGTAGCAAGACAGCTAGAGTCTTGGAAATGGTGCCAAATGATCAAAAATGATTTGCCTCGACGATGTAATGTTCAAGTGGACTTATTTTCCCACCAGTCCGCTTATGAGATGCAGAAATGTCCAAAATTTGGTCCCAGCCAAAATCTTCAAGTGGCTGGGGCCATCAAAAGATGTGAGAAATTTGCATTTCTGATGCTTCCTTCGTGTTCAGTGGCCCAAAATGCATTAAATGAGGGGGAACTGCTATCAATTTTCGCAAAAAGTGTGCAAAACGAACCACCCTACTGGACATCGACCGAAAGGAGATGTGCAGCCTGCGACGGTCCGCATCCGGCCACCGACCTCGACTGTCCCAAGTGGGCATTCTGAATGGAGGTGTGCCGATATGCGGCAACACAGTGTGTGCCACATACCACAGCACGTTAACACCTGCGCTTCACAAGGCACAACATCCCTCACATCTCTATAATTCCACCCACATAAACATCGCTCACCGTCTGGCGCACCTGCGCTTTCCTCGTCTCCGAGGCCCAGCCCAAGACCGACACCGACCTGTCCTACCAATCCACGGGCAGCCGGTCCCGAAACCCAGCCCACCTTCCACTCCAATGTCCTATCCACCCTCGTCTACACTCTTGCCGCACCCCACTTCTCCACACACCACCTCACCCTATACCTGACCTGTTCCTACCTCACCCCAGCCCCAGACCCGATCTCCTCCCTTTTCCTCTCCACCCTAGTCCCGGTTCCCCGTCCCTTACAGGACCTGACCATACCCCACTGCCACACTGACACCAACCGGCCAGCGACAACCCAGCCACCCTGACACCTTCTCAGCACCCCCTCCCCCTCTAGACCTCGACCGCTGGCCCAGCCATCCAGTCGGCCCAAACTAAAGCCAAGTCCCAAGGCCCCCGCACTAATACAGAACCCTACGACCACCACCACACAGACAGTCTGCAAGCACACGGCCACCGTCTCCTGCACAGTTTGGACAGCGCGCCAAAACTATTGGCAAACCATCGCGCCACAATTCAATACATACACCCCTACCGGCAGAATATGGATCCCGATGATACGCTTCGGCCTGAAACAACCGTCATCGGGTCCTCTCCCTCGGTTGGTGGCGAGAGGATGGAGCATTACTAGCATACAACATGTAGACCACTTTAATGGGCACCACGCCAGCATCGTACGCAACAATACCTACGACGTCACCATAGCAAGTAACTGAATGAAACATAACTTATGATATAATTGTCACCATGAATGAAACATAACTTATGATAAACTCTCTGGAAGCCTTAGCCGTCAATACAAATTTGAACTCGGGCCACGCAAAACTACCATCAAACATTCACTATGAACGAATTGATCCTTGTCATCCTTGCCAGTGAGGAAGCACGTTGGTTGGGTCGCACAGTTATTACTAGTTTCTCAAAAATCTCAGCCAAAAGTACCCTACGTACTTATTAGCGACAAACAACGACTTGTACCTGAATGACACCTTTCCTGCTACGTGGCGGGAAAGTGTAGTTATTCCCTTACCGAAGTCACACGAAGATGATTGCACTCCAAACGGGTGCAACTTTTTTTTGGGTTCGTTGTCGCAGCGAGATAAAAACCTTCCACAAAAATTATCGTATATTACCTTTTCCGATTTATGCATCCAAAAGAGTGCAACAGCATGCGATACAACACCGATAATGTTTTGTGTGCAAAAGGCCATTCTCTGACCTGTTCTCGTGATCTAAATTAGAGTCGCACGTTCCATACTGCTTCTTCTCGCGCAATTCTCACGTCTGGCTTATTGCAGTTTATTGATGACATATTCGCAGGTCCGATTGATGTAGCGCAGCTGTTTGTCGGTGAGCAGACGCTTCCACCGGTCGACGTGCAGCGCCGACTTCCGATGCACCGACCACGGCGCGCTCTGCTCCTGCCGGGTGGTGTTCGCCACGACGGCCGCGATCTGCGGCGTCCAGCGCAGTCCGGCGAAGCGGAATATGTCGCGCAGCTCGCGCTCCGGCTGCGCGGCCAGCCGCTCGTACCGCACCAGCCGCACCGCGGCCGGAAAGCGCCGCCGCAGCCGCTCCAGTGTCTCCAGATCGTCGCGCAGGTCGGCGCACAGCGTGCGCGGCTGGACGCACTCGGACGCGCCGCGGCACCAGCGCACCGAGCTGAGGCGCGAGCTGATGGTGGCGCGCGGGTCGCGCACCAGGTACAGCACCAGCGCGTCGCCGCCGGCCAGGTAGCGCTCCATCTCGCGCAGCCGCAGGCGCACCAGCTTGAACACGCGCACCGGCAGCAGCCGGCAGGCGGCGGCCAGGAACGTCTCGTTGGTGCACGTGTTGCGGTTGGGGCCGCGCAGGCAGGCGCTCCACACGCGTGGGTTGTGCGACAGCATGTCCTCCGTGTGGCGGCGCGTTGCGTTCATGTAGGCGGGCAGCGTGCGGTAGCGGCAGGCGAGCAGCTCGCGCAGCGTGGCGTGGCCTAGCCGTAGGTCGGCCTCGGTGCGCGCCTGACGCACGCCGAGCCACATCAGCGGCTCGTAGTGCGAGAACACGCCCGGGTGCGACGACAGCACGTGTCCCAGGTACGTGGAGCCCGACCGCCACGTGGTGACGAGGAACAGGCTGCGCGGCCGGCGCAGGCGCCGCTCGAGCCAGCCGGCCGGCAGCTGGCGCCGCTCGTCGGCCAGCTGCCGCTGCAGCTGCGCCAGCGTCAGGGCGATGTCGGTGGCGTTCGCCTGCCGGTTGCGCCGTCTGGTCGTTTTGCGGCGCACGTCGACGTAGTAGGCGGCACGTGCCGAGCCGCTGACGGGCGCGGCGGCGGCGGCGACCGGGCCGGGCAGGCCGCGGGCCGCCGCCAGTCGCGCCTGCGCGAGGCTCAGGTTGCGCAGCACCTCGTCCCGCAGTTTGTCCTGGAACGGGTCCGGCCCCAGGTCGAAGGGCTCCTCGGCAGTGCCTGCGCATCAGAGCACGCGATTTATGTCACTGCCAGGCCTGGGAACTTCGCTATTGTCGGGCCCGGGCACTCCGCTATTGTCAGGCGCGGGTGTTCCGTTAATGTCGGGCTCGGGAGTTCCGTGAATGCCAGACCCGGACGAGGAGGCGTCATCGCGAAGCCGCCATTGGCGAGCAGTTGAACGGAACATTATTACTAGCATTATGTTTTGAGCTTTTAGTGAAGTAAGATTTTTCGAATCCGAGCAGATTCGTATCCCATTTTGATCCATCGGAAGAAAATAGAGATTAAGTGGCTGACCGAATATCGCATCATTGGGCAGGCGCGATGTTGGTGTAGCAGATTCGAATCACCGCATCTTCAAGGATATTATCGGTATTCACACGACCGGGAGGACACTGACAAATATTGTTTTTGTGATATTATTCCTGGAAAGTAATCCGGGTACTTCAGTCTGGAAGATGTAAAATTCAGAAGAAAAAAACTTCAGACACTGAAGAAAAGAACCTGAAAGACATTTCAAGCATATTCAGGACGACTTCAGAACACCATAGCAATACGGTTGGCAAGAACATGATCGGCTCAAGAAGGAAGACCACCACTTTGATCCATACGGTTTTGCATGCTAATTCATAGCACCTATATCGGCGCCATTGCGTCAGTGCAACACGCGTGATACTGACCTGTCCAGGTCGGAACGGTGCGGGCCGACCAAGAGGAGGAGACCACTCGCACAGTGGGTGTCTGCTGGAGACGGGCGGTCAAGATGAGGGCTAGCAGACCGATTATCAGCAGTAGTGGCAGCACGGCGGCACCGCGGAGCACACAACACCGCCTGCAGGGAGCAGTAGCAGTGGAGTGACAGTACGGCAGAACCGCGCAACACTTAACCCGCGCCGTCTTTCCGGTCAAATCCTCACACCTCGTTTCGGGGGAGACGATTGAAGATCCCCTCTAAAATCCAAACTAAGCATCGCACGAAAACGAAAGAGGCGTCATCGGAAAGCGCTCGACCAGTAGGGTCCGGGTCCACCCTCCAAAACAATTTCGCCCCAAAAGTGACGTCACCAGGGGGGCTATATTTTCACGACTTACATTACATTTTTGACTGGGGAGTTTATTTTGGGGCTATGTGAAGAAAAAATATTTGGAATGAGAAAAGGACAGCGAAATCGACCAGTGCTATAATTTGTTTCGGCCCCCAATTTTTTGTTGAAATTTTAAAGTTTTGAGTTTTAAGTTTTCTTTAATTTTCCTTTTCCAATGGATAGAGCAGACCGAGAAACGTTGTTGAAAGTCAACTTGCCTTAATACACAATGCTTATTTTAGCCAGAATCCTGTATTTGAACTGCAATTTGGCAAATACGCAACAATTATATGTAGTCAAAAGCGAAAAAAGGGATAAATTCCACTCGTACGTTTTGTTGCATCCGTAAAGATAAGCAAACGCTGAACGTTTTATTAAAATATATATCCGTTAAAGCGTGACGAATGGTTGAACGTTTTTTTGAGGTGACCTCACTTGACCTTGACTAACTCGTTGACCCTAGATGACCTGACCTAAACTTTTTAATCAGCATGTTAAATTGATGTGGGAAAAGGTATGCCAAATTTGGGCGCGCTACCGCGCGCCATTCGTCCGCTATCCGCAACAAAAAAACCTGAGGGGTCAGTTGAAGACCCCCCAGACGGGACGGGTAACACCGCTCGCAGGGAGTAATAGCAGTGAAGTGACAGTACGGCAGAACCGCGGAACACTTAACACCGCCTGCGGCAGTGTTAAGTGCAGCGCTCGCCAGTAGTAGTGGCAGTCGGACTTGCGCTTGATTAAATGTTTTGAGCCCACTCACATGTGACTCATATAACTTGAGATCTGATTCGGCTCGCAACTCCGACTGACAGAAATTTGAATCGATTCAGATCAGACTCATAAGTCATATGATTTAGTGTGCAATACCCACACATGATATTTGAATGATTGACTCATGATTCGACTCATTCTTTTAGAAGGATGTGATTGAACTCACGATTCAAGATATATTTGTCGGGAAAGAATCAATTCAAGTCGCGACTCATCAAAAAACGATTGATTTATGAATCGATTCTCGATTCAACTCGAGTCGAGCACAAGCCTGGTGGCAGTACGGCGGAACGACGTAACATACATCAACTACTGCAGGAATCTGAAGCTCGTGCAGTAAGTGCGTGGTCTCGTCAATTTGAGTGATGGAAGGATCTAACATGGTACAGAGAGAAGGGCTGAGTGGCCAGGCCCCGACCCCAACATTCGGGAAAACTATTGGAACTGAATTTGTTTCGGATATCTATGTTCATTTTTGAAGACCAGTGAGGATTTTTGAAGAATTGTGATGTTTCGCTTAGTCTCTTGCTTCCAACATTGGTTCACCGCCAAAGGGGACGTTCAAGAGTCGAAAAGTTCACGTCACTTTTGCGCAACGACGGAACTTTGGTACGAGTCTCGAAACATTATTGGAACTGGTGCCAACAATTTGGGGACACCAGGTATGTTTTCTGAAGTCCAAGCCCTAAAATGATATATTTTTCTTGTTCGATGTGCTCTGTTAGGGAATTCAGGTGGCTCTCTGTTCCATTTATCTCTAAAGCCAAAATGTAAAGCAAAGTATGAATATGCTTCTTATCGCTATTGCGTCATGCGCTCCATTTATACTAACATGCGATTTTTGTATTGTTTACCACGGACGAGAGTAAATGGGTCATTTTATCAACCAGTGAGCTTCAGTTTCTTTTATAGGGCTATTTGAATTCGCAATCATTAGACACAGGGTTAATTTTCATAAATATTTGCATACATTTATCCCCTTATCCTGAAGTGTTACGGAGTCCATGCTAGGCACCATCGCACATCGATTTATTTTCAACCTCCAAGGCGTGGCCGAGCAATTTTTCACAGGCGCAATCCCTATATACATGGCTGTGTTGTGAGTTGTGCATCAGTAAACAACTAATCTTGCAATAATATTTTATATATCTACAATGAAAATGTACCTTACGGTCTATAACTTTCAATAAGTTTATGCTCTATTTACTCATGACCGAAGTTAAATAACCACGCAAAAAGCTTCTTTATCTCCACCTTTCACATCAAAATAATAATAATGGTCAGCTAAGCTTTCATCACGGATGCATCTAAAGGTTGAATGGGGGTTCCTGCAAGTCGTGAAGAAAAATGCATGCACCTTTTGATGCAAACATCGCAATGTAGGGGAGATCGGGTCGAGTTGATGCACGGTTACACGTACACGCGTACGTAGTGGTACACGGGGTAGTTGATGCAACAACATTTTCTCCCAAAAATATGAAGTCAGTTTCCATGGCTACCACACATGTTGCTGGCACCTCCTCGCGGTAAAAACAAGCGCAAGTCCCTCCGACCGGCTGCTGTGGAATTGTGACGATGTGGAACATTTTTGGAGAGGAAGCAACATTAAAATGTGTGTGTTTCGCCCTTAATTTCTAATTTGTCGCCCACTTGCTATTTAGGCGTTTGTTATATTTGCCATGTTCTCTCAGCTTTGCAACGGTGAAATTATTTATTGTTTAGCGATGCACTACTATCGAATATATACACTAAAACTAATATAATGTGAGTGCAACATTGTATTCACAATGTTACAAAGTATGTTGTAGCCGGCACCAAAAACAAATATGCGGGGTAAATAGGTACAGCCTGCATAAGCTTAATCAGGCTGTATCTATAGCGGCCTGTATCAACGTTTTATGGACTGGTAATGAGGTAAAATAACCATTTATCTGCTTTCTTTCATTACGGGGTTTGCCAAAACCGTTCCAAAATCATCTTATTAAATATTTCTGCGGGCATTCTTCACCTGGACGGAATAGACTGAACGGCGTAGAAGGTGCAGCTACGGAATTAAAGTTCATGCGCATTCCATAAATGGCATAAACCATGAGCTATAGTCAGCAAGAACTCAAACCAGTATTATAACCGTAAGCGTGAACTAAGCGCCTTTAACATGGCGTAAACTAAAGCCACTATAGGCATATATATAATTTAACGTACATTTTATCAACTTACCCCATCGTCAGTAACAACTTACCCCTATAGCGGGGTAACTTCATGAATGCGATGTTTTGCTGTCTGGTGGAAGGCCAAAGGATGCCATGAAAAACAATTATCGGTGATGATGCTAGAAGGTTTAGGCTTGGCGTAGGTGTAACTATCAACTATCTCTCCGCTACCCTTCCAAAGTGAAGTTGTGAGTTTCGCCGATATTGCATTAACTAGACCCGGTATCTCCCCTATGTTGCTTGGGGAAATGCGTGCTTCACGAAATACCACCACGGGGTACTATGCCACCACGGGGTACTTATGTTGACTGCGTTGCGCACAGTCAACGCATATAATGTTTGTCCAGGCCTTGTCAGTGATATTTTTGCGACCGAGAAGGGATGGTGTTTGGGGCTTCCGTTAAAGATATTATCTTGGAGGAGATATATATTTGGAGCGAGAGCATTGACGTGCAAATTTGGGAAGGATGAAATACGGCATACAGCCTAGAGATGTCACCAGTATCCTAGTCCGGCTTGTATCCCCTCGTCTAGAACTATCAAAATTGTTTATCAAGAACCGAGCAATGCAAAAGTTGCCATCCGTCACAGAGGTTACCCCACATTATATGACGTTAGCATCTGGACGTATCAGGAAGGGGAGCGGGTAAACTCTGGAAAATGGCTGGAAGGCCCGCAGAAACAAGAGACCCAGTCCACGTCTGCGCTCACCTTTTCCAGGCCATGGCGGCGGTGTACTGATGACGTCACTGTCGCTAAATCGCCGGGACGCTACCTGCGTTGTGTGCGCGCAGCAGAATGCCTGCAAATGACAACACTGCACACATACGGTGGCGATGCAGCGCAACCCCTGCACAGGTTAGAGATCAAACTGGACTTGTAAAGGTAAACCCGTCCGGTACATTTCTCCTCTGTCCGCGCACCGGCGCGCTATCTGTTGTACTCTTCGGCTGCCATCTGCGGTGCCGGCGTCCGACCCGCTGCCGTCGTTTGTAGTACCCGGTACCCAGTACCGCTGCCTATATACGTAGCACCAGCATCCAGCCCGCTGCCGTCATTTGTGGCACTGGGCTGTCGCTGTTTATCAACACCCAGTCCGCTGCCGCTACCTGTGGTACTGGGCTGTCGCTGTCTGTAGTACATACCAGTACCAGGCTCGCTTCCGTCACTTGTGGTACCGGTACCCAGCTTGCTGCCGTCGGTTGTGCCGCCGTCGGTTGTGGTACCGGTGCCCGGCTCGCTGCCGTCGGTTGTGGTACCGGTACCCGGCTCGCCGCCGTCGGTTGTGGTACCGGTACCCGGCTCGCCGCCGTCGGTTGTGGTACCGGTACCCGGCTCGCCGCCGTCGGTTGTGGTGCCGGTATCCGGCTCGCTGCCGTCGGTTGTGGTACCGGTACCCAGCTCGCTGCCGTCGGTTGTGGTACCGGTACCCGGCTCGCCGCCGTCGGTTGTGGTACCGGTACCCGGCTCGCCGCCGTCGGTTGTGGTACCAGTACCCGGCTCGCTGCCGTCGGTTGTGGTACCGGTACCCGGCCGCTCCACCGCCAGCTGTCGCGGCACACCCGGGCTTGAGACTGTCGCTGGTTACTGTCGGAAAGTCGGGGTGAAAGTTGGTCTCGCCGTCGGCCGGACAATACGGCTCACCACTGCCGCCACACGGCAGCCTGGCGACCGGCTCTGCGGCTGGCTGGGTGAGAGTCGCTGCAGCCGCCGCCCGGGGTGGGCGGCAGCAGAGCCTTGCCTCAGATCAGGGCTGGACAAGTCGACCCAACAGCAGATCCTTACCTTGTATCAAGGATGGATGAGTCGCTTCGACTGCGGACTGAGTGTGGACGGCAGCAGAGCCTTACCTCGGATCAGGGATGAATGAGATGCTGTAACTGCGGGCCCAGGGTGGGCGGCAGCAGAGCCTTACCTCGGACCAGGGATGGATGAGATGCTGTAACTGCGGGCCCAGGGTGGGCGGCAGCAGAGCCTTACCTCGGATCAGGGATGGATGAGTCGCAGCACAAGCGACGGGGAGAGCGCGACCAGACATGTCGAGATGGAGAGGACGTGATCTGCACTGACTAATGGCATGCTACAAGGCCAAGTTGTCGAGAAAAACCATACTACATTAAACAGTAACCTAATGTCACTTTCCCATGCGTTATTTCACCCCCAGCGAATTTCAGAAGCACTATAAAAATTACGAGCATCACGGGCAGCCGCGGCCGACGAAACATTTTGCTATTGGTTCATTGGCTGACTGTTCTACACTTGTGGCTGCTTTTGCAAGGAACATAACCATTAGAAGAATGAAGATGAATTGAAGCATTCCTCACCATCATTAAGATATACCAATATATATATACATGAATAGTTTATCGGAGTTCCAAATCTAGCATTGCGCAAATTAACTGTCTTCTTGTTACTGTAACCTTACAAAAGTCTGAGGTCAAACGTTTGTTGATAAGTTCGTGCTTAAGGACGACGTCACTTCTTCATTCTTCGATGTCATAAGACAGTTCTTATCATCGACCGACTGAACAAGAAGGAATCAAGCGTAATCGCCGTTATTTTCTCTGCAACGGAATAGGGAACTATCCGACTCCTAGGCTCCCGGTGAATCGTCGGACTTTAAACTGGCCGACACAATAGGGGGCTGTAACCAACACTGATACGGATGGCACATCCAGTACAGATGATCGTTGCTGACATTCAGGCTGACGATGTGCGGAGAGCGAACAGTAAGCTGAGGCACCATGTCGTGGCGATAGTTGTTTCTTTGGGTGGTGGTCGAAAAAGAGGCTTGTCTGTCTGTCTGTCTGTCTGTCTGTCTGTCTGTCTGTCTGTCTGTCTGTCTGTCTGTCTGTCTGTCTGTCTGTCTGTCTGTCTGTCTGTCTGTCTGTCTGTCTGTCTGTCTGTCTGTCTGTCTCTCTCTCTCTCTATATATATATATATATATATATATATATATATATATATATATATATATATATATATCCGACACTCTCTTGGGCTTAAAAGCCCTCCTAACTGCACGACGATCACCAGTCAAGACACCACAGTTATCAGCGGTCGTCTCACCCGACCCCGGGTAACCCACGCCAGTTCACGAGTTACCCGCCACCCGTGTGTGTGTCTATGTAATCCCACTCGTCAAATCTCCCGGGTCCCAATACCAGGGACTTCCGTGGCCGCCTCATAAGGCTCGACAGCCGTCACCAGCAAGCACATACTGAGCCAATAACAACAGCACCAGTGTCAACGATCACCGAAGACGCCTGGGTCACGGGGCAAACCTGGTCCCAGCCGCACAGATTGAGGTCACCGAGAATTGGGTCGACGCCGTCGTTCGCCGCCTGCCAGGCACACCAATACGGCTGGCCCGGCGCAGCGGTACGTCTGGCGTGGCGCAGCGGTACGTCTGACCAGCCCGGCTGCAGCGGTACGTCTGGCCAAGTGCGCGCCAGGTGCGCAGCGTCTGGCAGGTGCAGCGGTACGTCTGACCAGGTGCAGCGGTACGTCTGGCCAGGCGCAGCGGTACGTCTGGCCAAGTGCAGCGGTACGTCTGGTCAGGCTCACCGGTACGTCTGGCCACCTACAGCGGTACGTCGGCCAGACGCAGCGGTACGTCTGACCAGGTACAGCGGTACGGCTGGCCCGGCGCAGCGGTACGTCTGACCAGGTGCAGCGGTACGTCTGGCCAGGTGCAGCGGTACGTCGGCCAGACGCAGCGGTACGTCGGCCAGGTGCAGTGGTACGTCTAGCCAGGTGCAGCGCTACATCTGACCAGGTACAGCGGCATGTCTGGCCAGATACAGCGCTACATCTGGCCAGGCGCAGCGGCACGTTCGGCCAGGCACAGCACCACCACTACACCGGTGCCTTCGCCTGCGATCCGCGGATGCCACCTCCGGGCTGACGCAACACGAGTCAGAACTAATGTGATCGGCAACGGGGCGGGAGCTCCAGCTGCCAAACGCAACACTGTCCTTTCAGCCCTGCGTCATGCGGCACTTACTGTTTGTGAAAATGCATCGGGTGGGCAGCATGTCACGGTCAAGCTCACAGCTAAACTCAATGTCATGATGACTCAATGTCATCAAATTATGATTTGACGTTGTTCTCAGCTGCCCAGGTCTGATGGCGTCGCTACCCCTGGCATCGAATAGCCGCCGAAGAAATTCCGAACAGTTGGCGATATTCGAACCGGGGACCACTGAGAGGCCGGGATGAGCGCCTAGACTTAGCGGAATGTGCGCCTCGAACCTAAATTTAGGCTCCCGAATTAAAACCTACGGCGAGGTCGGGATAGAAGTGACCTGATGACTCAGAAGTGGAAAACTCACAGGAAGTGAGCCCCCTCTAGGTCACATGTCGCCTGACAGCGAGCTCATAATTCACCACATGGTGATCTCAGCACGTGCCGCACGGGCAAAACTCATATAAAGCAACCTCATCAGTCACAGTCCATGTTCCTCCACCCCCGGTCTAACCAACATGATTTATTTTTCTCAAATACGATTGGAGTAGACCATCACGCACATTTTGGGCATACAATGACAATGTGATTGTTGGAAGTAGTCCATCACCACCAGCACAATACTGACATCCAAACAATAGCCGAAGTCTACGTTCCACATGAGTGCACGGCAACAGTCTCCCTAGTATCATACAACAGTGCGACACAAGTCCCACGTTGTCGCCACTCACACAACCATGGGCAGTGTCATACAGCACAGTGTCGCCCACCACACACCATACAGTGTGCCGCGGCGCATCGATAACTTTTCAGAAAGATGTCCAGTAGAAACCTCGCAAACAGGATCCAATATACGTTCTTCATGTCATGTTCGATATAAATCGTACGACCAGCGCTATGCTTATAACATTACATAACATTGAAAACAGCTAACTTACCATTGCAATACAGAGCTAAACAGCGACCCGATTTATCAATATTTGACGTTGTACACAGCTCAACAGAGTGCAAACTATATCTTCACTCGCCTGTAACCTGGGCAAAAACCTGTAACCTGGGCAAAAACCTGTAACCTGGGCAAAACAGTCGCGTTCCTCCGTCAGCCAAACATACTTCTTCCTTTAATTGTGAGAAGAAATGTACGATTTTTTTTTGCCTACCATGATTGGAAGTAAAATAAGATGAAACGTGATGGCCCACATTGACTAAGAAAGCTGTGCTTTCAAAAAAAGATATATTAAAGTCCCACTTTCGATCATGGACCATTTTCAATAGTAACTCTTGAAAATGATCCATGATCGAGAAGTTTGAGACCTTAATATATTCAACGTTTTACTGAAACCACAGCATTCCTTGTTAATGTGGGCCAACACGTTTCATCATATTTTACTTTCAGTCGTACTTCTTCCATTCGAAAACACTCCGTGGACACGCATACACCCGACGTCGCAAACAACCTAGCAGACCTAAATTGATATCGCACGTGCCTGCCTTGCCAGTCGGGCAATGCCGACCGATGGCCGCCGCTCCGACCAAACACTGCTGTCCTTCAGCGAGCGGGGCCGCCTGGCCCAGCCGGTCGTGCGACGGTCGAGTGTCGCCCGTCCCGTCACAGCGGACTGTCGCCGCCGACGGCTGTGGTGCGATATTCGACTGGCGGCAGCGTTACGCCCGTCCCGTCACAGCGGACTGTCGCCGCCGTGGGCTGTGGTGCGATATTCGACTGGCGGCAGCGTTACGCCCGTCCCGTCACAGCGGACTGTCGCCGCCGTGGGCTGTGGTGCGATACTCGACTGGCGGCAGCGTTACGCCCGTCCCGTCACAGCGGACTGTCGCCGCCGTGGGCTGTGGTGCGATACTCGACTGGCGGCAGCGTTACGCCCGTCCCGTCACAGCGGACTGTCGCCGCCGTGGGCTGTGGTGCGATATTCGACTGGCGGTCGAGTGTCGCCCGTCCCGTCACAGCGGACTGCCGCCGCCGTGGGCTGTGGTGCGATACTCGACTGGCGGCAGCGTTACGGCCGTCCCGTCACAGCGGACTGTCGCCGCCGTGGGCTGTGGTGCGATATTCGACTGGCGGCAGCGTTACGGCCGTCCCGTCACAGCGGACTGTCGCCGCCGTGGGCTGTGGTGCGATACTCGACTGGCGGTCGAGTGTCGCCCGTCCCGTCACAGCGGACTGTCGCCGCCGACGGCTGTGGTGCGATATTCGACTGGCGGCGGCGTTCCGCCCGTCCCGTCACAGCGGACTGTCGCCGCCGTGGGCTGTGGTGCGATACTCGACTGGCGGCAGCGTTACGCCCGTCCCGTCACAGCGGACTGTCGCCGCCGTGGGCTGTGGTGCGATACTCGACTGGCGGTCGAGTGTCGCCCGTCCAGTCACAGCGGACTGTCGCCGCCGTGGGCTGTGGTGCGATACTCGACTGGCGGTCGAGTGTCGCCCGTCCAGTCACAGTGGACTGTCGCCGCGGCTAGTACCGCATCGCAGATCGTTGTCGGCTGCTGCAGGCGAAAATGTCACACATAGATGTCAGCACCGGCGCAC